>JAPQRP010000003.1:25282713-25293450 GCA_037367295.1 Apogon hyalosoma
TTCAATAAATCACTGAAAAAAATGTCCTTTGTTTCATCTCAGTTCAGGCACACAAGGTCACAAGGCAGGGGGAGGATGAATAATTTTCCAAAACAACTCAAGCTTTTCTAGGACATTTTACTTTTTTTCTCATTTTCCATGTGTTTTCCATGATTGGAAAATTGGTAAATCATTTTCCAGGTTTTCCAGGACGCGTAGGAACCCTGATATAACAGCTGAAAGGGTTCTTTCTATCTGCACTCTTCTCTTTTACTTTATTTTAATTTAATTATCTTATTTTAATTGATTGTTATTTATGTTTTATTGATTATGTTTTAACTGTAATTGTGTGGTTTTAACTTCTCTTCCATTTTTGTAAAGCACTGTGAATTAACCTGTGTTTGAATTGTGCTATACAAATAAACCTTGCTTGCTTTATCGTGGCTCTGTAACACCTCTGGAGGTAGTAATGGAGCCGCGATGAAGGTGGAATCATGATTCTGGAACATTATGTAAAAGGAACACCTCTTGTTCCAGAACCAAGGGCTGTTTCTCTATACCAAGAACGCAGAGTACGGTCTTGCGAACTTGGCGATTACTGTCTTGGTAATAACAGTCTCAGAGAACGTACTTCCTAAGAACGCAAGTATCTGAAATTGGAACGGCTGCATACTTGTGAACTTTCCTCCCTGTCTCTGCTGTATTTCTGCCATCTGCTCCCTAACATATTTCCCTCAGATCACCACAGTGTTACTCGATTTGATTTCAATACATTTGCACTAGTATTTACATGTCATTTATACATTTTGTACACTTTTCAAAACTGTAATACATTTCGTCGGTTCAGCCGGACACAGCTGCCCGGGCTCACGACCGGGCCTGCACGAACTGCATCTTAGGAATTATTTCCCAGCCAAGTCTACACGAGTGCATCCTTGGTTTGAGCTAGCAGACAAGAACAACATTATTCCAGGTATTGTGTTGTTGGTTTATGCAAACTTGCAATTGGAATAGTGCTTGGGACAAACAGAACAGACAAGAATGCATATTGAGAAACGGCCAAGGTGTGTTGTTTTGATGACGTATTGCGTGTGCGACCCCCGCGCTGGGGGGATTTAGAAATGAGTGTGGGCCGTGTACAGTAAACAAACATATCAACGTGACCAGAAAGATGTCAAACTGGGGAAACGCCGAGATCTGTGAGCTGTTGTCACTTCGGGTGGAGGACTCTATCCATGCTAACATTTGTGGAACGGTGAAAGACGAGCCAACTCTGGAGAGGTTAGCAACACCGTTATGCTCGGGGTATTTCCAACGCGGAAGTTATTCGTCACACTATACGCTGTGCTGCGTCACCCCCCCTTTTGATTCCTGAACGCAGGTCCGCTGTGTAACAGTCCAGCCTGTCTCACCTCTGTTACTCCTTTGGCTGTGGAAATCAGTCAACGGTAGAAAAAAGGTGGGATCACTATCTCACCTTTTTTCCGGGATCTCTGTGTAAAAGTGTCTCACTGTATATGAGATAGATTCCTCTTTTTTCCCACCCAGACACCAGGGGGCTTTGTACATCCTGACCTTTGGGAATGAGGAATCGTATCCGAGTGCTAATGTGAGGAATTTATCGACAGAACTCGTCCCCTTGCAGCCTGCGTTGTCACCACACTGTTGGTAATTCCAGGCGTACAGTGTGAGTCCATGTCTACAGGATGTCTATAACAATCTGATCCATCACTGTCAGAGCCTCAAAGGAAGCGCCACACGCCGCTGCTGCAATGCACTATGGGCCGAAACATCACAGCGAAAGTGCCTTCAACAAAAATATAAATCAGTGGCCTACATCCCAAACTGAGATGACATCCACATGGCAACAGTAAAAATAGATCTTACTCCTCACTGGCCCTGCGGCTTCACATATTTTCAGTACAGCGTTTCTGTGACTGAACAAACACTGATCAGCTCCTTTTGTCATCAGAATAACTTTAAGCTAAAAATAGTCAGAAATCAAATAGTCTGGATAGGTCGATTGAAGCTGAATCCAGTCCAACTGTTTGCATTTGCATAACGGTGAAGAACAACAGCAAATATTAGAGCAGAAGCCACACGGATTTAGAGATATCGCTTAAAATCTGCAGTTTAGGGCAGATTAGATAAACACATGAATAAATTAAGGTGGTGGAAATAACAGACATGGTGCATTAACTTGGGAAAACATCCAATTATGAGCTGAGTGACTGTGATGATATTTTCCGAGTCACATAAAGTCCAGCCTATGAAAATGTGGCCAGAATACAGTGAAATTCAAATAAAAATGCTAATGAAGAACAGGAGAAGAGTAGAGAAAGGCTGGGCAGAATATTCTTTTATCATCTCTGAGTCAGAATAAAAATCAGATGTGTTTGATACATGTTTCCCTCTTATGCTGTTAACTGGTGATTGGCTTTTTTCCTTCTCTGATCTGTGGAAAATGTCACTTCACACTGTCATCATTTAACACCACCACGTCATTTTAGCTGCTTGACAAGCGTTAACACATACAGCTGTACTTGATAACGGCAATGTCAACTTCACGTAATGTAGATATAAACATGGTAATTAGTACCAGATGGCTAAATTATCAGGCTAGCTGACAGACTGTATATTAGCATTAGCATTAATTCATATTAATTAATATGAATTAATGCTAATAATAGCTAATTTGGCGAAGTATGCTAATAGGTTGGGAGGTTTGATTAAATACAATGCGTGTCATTACAGAATCTTCTGAAATTGTAATTACAGTCAAGGTCTGTCAGGAAAATTCTTCAATATGTTCTTCAAAATCAGTGATTCAAACTTATTAGCATTTAATAAGCTAATATGGCTAGGTAATGCCAACAACCTGGGTATTCTGACTAAACAACAATAAATGTAATTACAAATTGTGACTATGGTCAAGAGCTGTAAGAAAAATTCTTCAATATATTCTTCAAAATGTATTCAATAAACAGAAGCTACAAATGTTGGTTGAACAGCTAGCATAACTGCTTAGACAAAGCAGCCACGCCCTTAAATACACTGATCCATAATTTTCCTGGAAATTCTCTGTTAAATAAAATGTGGTAAAATCTTTAAGCATTAATAAGATAAATCTGAAAATAAATGACACAAGTGCCGTTTGGGTAAAGTTTCCAAGATATAAGATAAAATCTATATTATAAAAGGGAAGTGAACTGATAAGACCAATATTTTGGGAGATATTAGAAATTTGGAATACAATAGTCTTACAATAGCCTTGCCCAGATTCTTAGACTCATAGAATTGAAGTGGATTAGCTAGCAACAGGTAAACAATAGGGCCATGGTGTCAAACTTCATGTGCAGAAACAGACATGCCAGCGGTTAGCGAGAGGTTATTCCACTGGAAACGCCAGTCGAATTTACCAAGAAAGTAAAGAAAGTAAAAGAATGGACTGTATCAGAGGATCTAGAACCCGTGGTTCCACATGGGTCAACGCACTAGTTACATTATATATTCATAGGTTTATGTAAATGTTTATAATAGCTCTATAAATCTGACACTTGAAGAAATGCATTCTAATGTACAGACAGTGTTTTGAAGAAAAACTGTAGCTCAAACACACAACATCCCCTTTGAGTGAAACCCACTGTCTCATTAATTCAGAAAAAGTCCACTTTGTCCCCATATTGTATATTGAAATTATTAGCGTTTTCCTTATACCAAATATACCAACATTTGGTATCATTTCACTAGTTCTGGAGGCATTTCACTTGTAGACCTGTCTATTTAGAACTTAAAGCTGTAAGTGTAAAATTACCTCTGGTCACCTGCCTGGTTGCATAGCTTATGTCTATCTGAACTAAAACAAACATTTTTGTTCAAGATGAATTTTTTTTTCTAATAATATGTCTAAAGAAAACCAGTAGTGAATAAAGTAATCTTTTTTTTTTTTTTTTAACAGAGCCAGTTCAAGTGGTTATGCATCTAAAGGGTGTGCATTTGATGAACTGCATTGGCTTCATCTTTCAGAACTGGAGGTTAAAATATGAAAACTTAATCAGCTCCACTCCCACATCCTGCCACTTCATTAAAGGATAAATCATCTGAAATGACATCAAGTCTGTTTTATCGGTGAAGCGATTTTTGCCCATCACATGTTCTAACCTTTCCTTTAAGATCTTTATCTAAATGTGACCTTTCACCAGTAGGGGTGAAGTGTACAGTGTTTTGATGCCCATATATTAACCTGGGTTTGCACCACATCCAGTATGCATTCTCCCTCCTGTATCCAGTATTTTTCTGCCTCCAAATGTGCAAGCGCTGCTCCTAAATCATGCACCAATCTTTATTGCTAATTCAGCTTTGTTAACTTACACAGTAAAAGCTGTGCATGCTGATGCCATTGGCATGTATCAGCAGAACAGGAACAGTTGGCTGCAGCTGACTGACTCCAGTACATTCCTACAGTATACTCCAGTGTGCCTCCAGACTCCATGTCTTATTAAAAAACTTCTAAGGAATGGAGGCTCAGTCTTAGTCTGATTGTGTCCTGCCATTTTGATTCATCTTTACATCCTGACATGGTTTTCCCCACTTTCATAAAACTTAGGTAGAGGTTTTAGAGAAGAAAGATACAAGTATTAGCTTATTTTTCTGGAAACAGGCTTTGTAACAGTGGGGGTTATCGTTGTATGCAAAATAGGAATTGAAATTGAACTGTGTGCTTATGTCATCAATGATTGTATCTGTTACGTGTATTACTGCAGAGTCCTGCACTGCAACTGCCCTGCAACTCACAAAAACATGCGGGGACTGATTAAAAAAAAAAAAAAAAAAAAAATTCATGGGCACAGGCACGGGTAAAATTAGACAAAATGCGGGCAGGCAGTGGGTAAGGAAGTGTAAAAAATAAAAGAAGATTCATGGATGAAATTAACCTGCAGGACATTTTATGATGATGATCATTTAATTTCACTGTGGTGGATCCACAGCCGGTTTGTTTTATTGTGAAGTGAGCTACACCTCTGTTTACGTCCGGCCACAGACGTCACTGACCAGCAGATGTTAGAGATTTATTGATGGCATGCATTTTAGCCAAAAATAAAGCCCTTCAAAGTGAGTTACTGTCTAGACAATGTGTTTAATCATGGGTCAGGTCGGGTTGTGGGCCTAATGTATGCGGTTACGGGTTTGGAAAAGTGGACCCGTGCAGGACTCTGTATTTCTGTCCTGTATTTGTTTTCTAAAGTTTGACATGTATCAATCCAAAAACTATGCAAAAATAGGCCTACAGGTTTGTTTTTTTGCAAAGAGCAATAAGCCAAACATGCACCTAAACCCTTTACAAACACGGCTCCAGTTACAGTTTCATTTCTATACAAGAATACTATGTGTTTTTACATGTATCATATTAACCCTGTATTATCATCTTCTCTGAGGGGTCAGAGGTCATGGCAGTGGTGGTAAGGATAGAACTGCCTTTCTCAAACTTGGGATTGAGCCCCAAAAGGTCCAAGAGTAGGCAACTTTACAGAATATGATAAACTTAAACATGTTCACGTCAGTAAAGTGAGTAATTGTAAAAGATGCAATGATAAAATGACAAAATGTAAAAGATGCAGCTAGAAAAAACTATTTAATAGGAAAAAAAATTATTTAGATCCCAGAGGAAACATAAAATATTTTTGGGGGGTTTTTAGGCTGTAAAACATGTCGCTGGGATAGAGGGAAGAAACACATGGTCTATCAAACATGCTTCTAATTTTGGAATAAATGAATCAGAAGGCAGCTGCCTCTTTGCACTGAACGTGTCGATACTAACACCATAGCCGCTTCTAAATATAAAACAATGTGAAAGCACATTTTTCAAAAGCCACTATTCTTAGTCACTGGGTGGAGTACCAGAGCAAGGACTTTGAAAAGTCTCCTTGACTTGTCTTTTTTTATGCATTTCTTTCTAGAGGCTTTTTTTTTTATTTTTTCCTACACGTAGTGTTTATGCAACAACAACAACAACAAAAAAAACCGTAAACAACTGGATTTTGTTAAACGAAATAAATGAAAGTCATTGTCTGAGCCTAAAATCGCAGAAAACTACAATCCCCAGGAGGACATGAGCGGGAGGAGACAACCAATGACTGGCAACAAACGGCGTGACGGCACCCGCTTTGGTCCATTTATGTGCGCGCTCCTTCCACGCTCTCGCAGAGGACTCGCGGTAAATTGTGTGTGAGAGGAGCACAGCATCACAGCTTGTTGAAGGTGGGTGTGACAACCGACATCATTAGCACCGAATAACTACAGAGCGGCTATTTCTACCGCGTGCGTAATGGTGCGTTATCTTGTAGGTTTTGGAGAAAATGCGCAAAGACAAAGGTGGGATTTTAAAAATGTGGAGTGTGTGTGTGTGTGTGTGTGTGTGTGGACAGTGGGTTAAATATCGCGTTTATTTTCTGTGATTATGCACCGCACGTGAGTTGCATCGTGGCTGCTGCAGGCTGGCGGTTGGATTTGGAGAAGTCCGGTTTCTGTGCGCATTTTGACGCGTTTCACCCCCAAAAAGGAGGAGTGAGACAGGAGCGGCGCCTGGGCTTTTCTTGGTGCTAGTTGGCGGGTTGTTAGCCTATTGTATGGTGGGAGACACTGGCACAGTTGGCACCGACAGACAGAGCGACAGACAGACTCCAAAGGACTTCTTTCATGTGGGTAAAATCGGTGGGCTGCGGGGACATTTCGTACATTTTTTTTTTCTTTTCCTTTTTTCTCTTCCATGCACACCCACCCTTCATCGGCGGTGCGTTATTTCAAATTCGACGGTTTTTTTTTTCGGTGGAAATAAACCTGCCGTGAGCCCGTCTTTGTTTGCAGCCAGCCACGCTGCCTGTCAAAAGCCTCTTTGTGTTCTGCTGCTGCTTGTTATGCTTGAGATAATGACAGCGGCGTTCAAAGCTGACTTTAAATGAGGGGGAGGTTGTTGTCATTGTCGGCGCAGACAATGTAAGACTTGGGCGTCAAGGTAATGGGAGTCACAGGGAGACGCTTATACGGGTGTTTTCTGGCATCAGGGGAAAAGTCAAATCAGTTAAATTTGACGTGTTTTTATGTTTATTCCTAAATACTACCAAGGGATTTGTCTCTGCGCTTGCGTTTTGGTGTTATTTTTTTAATTTTATATATTTTTATATATTTATTTATTTTGGTGCCATTTTACGCGCAACCGAGTACCATGACAGCATTTTGCGTTGGCTCCTGCGTCGATATTCAGTCTTAAACTTTCAGATTCGGTCTTTATTATCACAGTATAACACCAGTAGTCTTGTGCAGGAGCTGACATTGCGTGTTATGGTCCACTTGTGTGCTTTTCCTCCATCTCCCCTGCTGCTCAAACACATGGCGCAAGGAACAGGTGCTCCCTGATGGGTTTTTTTTTTTTTTTTTTTTTTCTCGTTCCTCAGATTTTACTCATTGCTCACTAATCTTTTTTTCACATGGAGTCTATATTGAGGCGTTCAGGCCCAGTCTAGGCCCCGTGTGCACTTGGCACGGCCTGTCTTTACGCCGTACCCACCCAGATCCACAGCCTTTTGTTTCAACCAAATGTATCCCCGTTTGGCAATTAACACGGCGGTGGTCTGGCTTCTGGAGCCCGCCTCAGACCCCTCCCCAATTCCCAGTCCCCATCCTCCTCATCCTCTTTGTTGAAGCAGGTGGATTGAGCTGAATGTCATTGCTGTCACAAGTTGGAAGATAAAACAATGGTGCCAAACATTGAATGCCAGTGCCGTTTTGTGCGGATTGATGGGCGGTGGTTGGCTGTAGTCCGTATTGCGCCCACCAGGTGTCGCCATTGGGCATGTTTTGACAGTTTAAAATCAGCCTTTTGTGACAATAAGAGAGGATTCTGGGTAATATCTTAATCCACCAGACAAATCCCAACAATTTCTTGCATTTTCCTCTTCTAGGTGCATCTACCTTGCAGCACACTTGTGAACATGGCATCCGCTGAAGGTGAAAACACAGCTTTGGTGTTGAATGTTTTATACAAATCCTGCTTAATCGTAGTTCCTTGTGCATTAACGGAGTACTGTGCCTCCTGCTTTCGTAGACATTCAGGTCAAGGAGCTCGACAAGCGGGCCTCTGGACAGGCCTTCGAGGTTCTTCTGGGTGCCCCTGCCCCAGACTCAAAGGGCGAGTTCCCTCTGTCTCCTCCCAAGAAGAAGGACGTCTCGCTGGAGGAAATTCAGAGGAAGCTGGATGCTGCTGAGGAGAGACGTAAGGTTGGTTGTGGACTGAAACTTGCCTCTAAACTTTTTATATGTGAATCTTTAGTCTTGGATGTAATGTAGATCATCATGAAGTGCTTCATATATCAAGCAGAAAACAAAACCTGACCTAGAAAGACAAATGTGCATGAAAAGCAACATTATAGTAACAAAGATGCTGCTCACTTAGCCTGGTGTGTTTACATACTTGATGGGAAATGATTGAATACATTAATGTGTGGTTTATTTTTATCTTCTGTTTTCCAGAATCATGAAGCCGAGGTTCTGAAGCACTTAGCTGAGAAGCGTGAGCATGAAAAGGAGGTGCAACAGAAAGCTATGGAGGAGAACAACAACTTCAGTAAGATGGCAGAGGAGAAGCTGAATCAGAAGATGGAGGCCAACAAAGAGAACCGCACAGCAATTATGGCAGCGATGAATGAGAAATTCAAGGAGAAGGTGAGCGTTTTGCCAACTGGCTCTTGCATTGTTTTGCTTTAGTTGCACTGATCTGACACATGATCCCGTCTTTCTTGTGTTTGAAATAGGATAAGAAATTCGAAGAGGTGCGAAAGAACAAGGAAACCAAAGAGGGCGGTTCAGAAGAGGGCGCTTCAGAAGACTGAAAGTTACAAACGGGGGATTGTATAGGGTTTTTTACGTATCCAAAGATTGATTTATTTTTTGTTCGGCCAGTATTTTTGTTGTGTTCTCACTACCCACCTTTTTGAAATAAGAAAGTTCCACTTTGTGAATTTTTTCAATTCTCCTGCTATAAGTGTACTTGCGCTGGTTTTACATGTGGATCGTTTCCCTCTTGTTGAGTCTAATCCATTTGATATGTAGCTTGTCAGTGCAGCTTCTGCCCTTTTTGACAGTTAGCAGTGTGTACTTACCCTTTTTGAGGAAGCATGTTTCTATGCATAGGTCTTTTATCCTTGCCTATTTCATAGTGCGTTTGAAACTGTCCCTGTGAACCACACCTGTTCTTGGCACTTACTGTATATTTAAAACAAAAAAAAAAAACAAAAAAAAAGATGAGTAGCACAACATTTGATGAAGGCGTTGGCTGTTAATATCCATGCAGGTGTCTAGTGCAGCTTTGCTACCTGCTTGCTTTTGCTCCTGCCAATCATGTTTTTTTTTTTTTTGTTTTTTTTTTGTTTTTTTTTTGTGCCACTGCTGATCCTTTGGCTTTTTGTAAAAATATGGGGTTCTCTTCAAAGCACATGACTTCTTGCTGTATAGCTGTGAATTTAACATGCCAGACATGAAAAATGGATGCCACCTGGAACACTGGAACATCACTGAACAAACAGGGGTCTACACATGGAATGCAAAAGAGCAATACACTTTGGCATCTCAATAGATACAGTGGCTAGTTGACTTGAACTGTTGTACTAAAACAAATAAAAAAAGACGTAAACACAGTGGTTGCTTGGTTGTGTGATTGAAAACAGGGTTAAACATGTCTTAATTGCCTGTTGTTCAGACTAAGGGTTAAATATCCTCTTGGGTGCAGGTGTTTGTGTTGAAAATGATCCGAGTGCTACCAGTAGTGTTTGAATAGCTGTACCGGCCTAGCGTTCGGCATCCTAAAGTCAAATTGTTCTCCAAAAATCTCAATTATCTTCATGTTTTCTATACAGTGGGCATATTTTCTGAAGTGTCAGATTTGGTTGATTCACACCCTTCTGAAGAGACCACCTGCTGTCAGTACTGGGGGCATCAGGTTCAGTGTGACCCTGCTTCATGAGTTCTGCAGTCTCAGGCTCCCTCTGGTGGTGAGTACTGACACCTGCAGTCATCGTGGATGCAAGCTGCATTCAAAGTAGAACATAAGAGGAATTGGCTGATGTTTGGGCAAGATGTGTAAACTGGAATAACAAAATCCTCTTATTACTCCGCGCCGAAGGGGAAGCAAGGGATATTGTTTTTGGTTTGGTTTGTTTAACGCTCTAGCAGCTAAACTATTGGTTGAATTCATACCAAAATTAGTTTATAGATTGCCAGTGAACCAGAATAGATCTGATTACACTTTGGGAAAAGTAGGTCAAAGTTAATTTTTTAAAATTTTTAACATCCCCCCCATTTACTTATAATGGGTGAAATTTCACATGTCTGTATCAGAAAAACTATTGGTTGAATTCATACCAAATTGGGTTTATAGATTACCAGCGACCCAGAATAGATGTGGTTATGTTTTGGGAACAGTAAGTTAAAGTTCATGTTTCTTATGAATTTTTTAAATCTCTATTTTCCTCCCATTTACTTGTAATGGGTGAAATTTCAAATGTCTATAAAAACATCAGTTTTGATTCAGTTTACTCCACAAGAGTTCAGATTGCCAGTGACCCAGCATAGATCTCACTACATTTTGGGAAAAGTAGGTCAAAGTTAAAATTTTTTAATTTCTAAAATCTTTTTTCGTCTCCCATTTACTTATAATGGGCAACATTTCAAATGTCTATAAAAACATCAATTTTGTTTCAATTTCCA
>JAPQRP010000003.1:25293550-25307184 GCA_037367295.1 Apogon hyalosoma
ACATCAGCTGGATCGATGCCAAAATAAGCTACACTATGTGTGAGGGGCGGGGTTTGTTGTGCCTGGAACCACTTGTTTAACATGTGGTGCATGGACGTTAAACTCAGTTTAGTTCAGGGGTCGGATACAGCCCAATTTGATCTGAAGTAGGCCAGACTAGTAAAATAATAGCATAACGTCTAAATGATGAAAACTCCCAATTTTTCTCTTTGTTTTTGTTCAGAAAAAGTAAAATTACCACATAAGAGTCTTTACATTTACCTTTATTTACATTTTATTTATCCTTTCACAGAACATAACCTCAGCTAATATGAACAATTAGAAATTTGTGAAAATGCAGTTTGAACAATATATCACAGATTATCATTTACACATGTGCATCACAACTTAGATTGAGGTGAATCTACAAAGGCATGAAACGTTTAGTAACAGACATCTGGAACTGAAAAACATGGTATTTATGATCAAAACAACTTGTCAAGACTCGGTGACAAGACTCTTTGACTTGCAATGTGTTCTGTGTGATTTCTGCACTTTGCAAATTCCCCCTGTGGACCGGATTGAACCCTTTGACTGGCCGGTTTTGGCCCACGGGCCATATGTTTGACACCCCTGGTTCAGCGTATGCTACAGTATTGCATTGTGTAAGATCATTATGTTTGTACTGTCCTATCTATGTCTAAAACTCAGCTTTTTATGAGCATCTGTATAAACTTTGAGCTTCTTTATATTACTGAGAAGAAGCTACATGAATGAATTCTGCTCCTTTTGTAGCCGAGAGGGAGCAGAATTAAAAACTCAGCCAGATTTGAAACAGTTGGATGTGGTGTGTACAATTGAAAAACTTGATAAATAGCTTCTACAGAAAGCTCATCATGACCATGTAAATATCAGGCTTATTATCTGGGGTTGAATTCTGTAAAAGCAGGTTGTGACATCATGATCATGAAAAAGTGCAGGTCATAAGGGGAGACGAGTCCAGAACCAAAACCATAAAGGACCCCCAGTTTATCACAAATGTGCAAAACCAACACATCTGGGACTGTAGTTTGTAGTTTTCGCTGGATGATGAAGTAACTTAAAATGTCAAATGTGGTCAAGTAGAAGTTTAAAGCTGCATGAATTGTAAATATTAAAGTAAAGTACAATTACGTGAGAGCTGTAATGAACGACAGCACTCAGAAAATACAGTTACAGTTCCACTAGACAGCATATCTAGTCAGAGATGTGTGTGTGTAGTATTTATTTATAGTAAGTCTGATAAAAAAAAAAGCAAAAGCTTCAAAAAACAGCTCAAATAGTGAATGAGGCACTGAGGGAAAAGCACATCAAAGGCAGAACGACTGTTCATTTGAAAGAAACTGGTGCAAATATCCCAAAAATGTACAGCATCATTTCTTTTAGTCACAGTTAATCAGTTCTTTTTCTTGGTTCATTTAACCGTTTAACTCGACTGGAGTTTGATTTCTAATTACATAATAGAACATTAATATAATACAGAAAAAGCACCAGCACCTGTTAAAAACATCCTCTCTTGTTAAAATCTGTTCTTTGTGCAGGTCTGCTTTAAAACTTAACGGGTTTGTCCGTGATTTATCTTGTGCTGTTCCACCAAATTTAATGGGAATCAGCCTAATATGTAGCATAAAGTAAAAAAAAATATTATTTAATCATTCATCATTTAATCCAGTTTTGGTTCCAATTTGGCTTTGATCTGGATCAGACTCTTAGTATGTGTTATTTTAGACTTTTTAGTTGGATTAAGCTACCTGTGATCTTAAAAAGCTTAGATTTCATTAACTTCCCTCTCCATTCTTGTGGTGACGTCCAAAGGAATGTTTAATAATAATAATAATAATAATGGATTAGATTTATATAGGGCTTGTCTATGAATGCATACTCAATGTGTGTACAGTGGACCCATTATTCATTCACTCACACATTCTCACTCTCCACATGTAACTTTTTCGAAGTGATTTATCATCATTTATCATATTATCATCTGCAATTTTATTTAAATTTTTTTTTTTTAATGTGATCTAGTGACCATGTACATGTTCATAAAAGCTCAAAGTAACTACAAAAGTGATTCTATGAAAACAGAAAACTGAAGAAAAGTGACTTTTTCATCAAAATCTATCATTAACTGAACTGTCATTAGTAAAAGTACATGGGTTTTATTTGTGAATCAGTGTTGTAGAAGATGACGGTGTTTCCATGTTCACTACAGAGCTTTTGACAGGTCAAATGGGTCATATCTGATGCCAGTGAAAAGCTGATAAACTGCATTTTACTTGAATTATTTCAATGCATTGATAGGATTAATGCAGGGGTTCCCAAAGTGGGGTACTTGGGATTTTTTGGGAAAAATACATTAAATAAGTAACCATGTATCGAATACAAAATAAATAATGAGAATTGAATGTCTAGTTATAATATTGAAGAATGCATAAAATAAGATATAATTGCGTATTTGTAATGAATTAATTTAATACAGACTATCATGATTAGGAGATATTCTTGCTTTTATTAATGATTGTATTTGCAGTAAATATTTAAAGTGCGTAAAAATATTCTAGTTTATATTAAAAAAAAAGGTTGATTATGCAAATTTGATGATGTGTGAGGTGACTGAAAAAGTGTATGTGAACGGTTTGTATGGATGTTTTATGTTATTGTAAAAATATGTAGAAAAAAAGGTGTTAACAAAGCAAAGGAAGCGGAATTAAGTCAATTAGTTTAATTAGTTTGTGAAAAGGGGGTGGAGTCTATAAGTTATACTTCTTCCCACTCCTTTTCGAGCGCTGAAAAATTTGCTTTGACCATGTTATGGTTCTTTGTTATCTGACGATTCTTTTGTGCTCGAAATAAAACTAATCTAACTAACTAAATTAATGCTGAAATATAAAACACAATAAATACGTTCATGTAATAGTTTTATTGTCAATCATCTTGTTTAAGCTATGGTAACATTTTAAGAACATTTCTATTTTCTATTATTCAACATGAGTTTATTTGAGGAGGTAAGTAATAATTTTTGGTTGATGAAAGGTTCATTTTTTAAATTAATGACCAGTTTATTTATTTGTCTTATCGATGAAAGAGGGCACTTTTCAGTTTATATTTTGAACACAAAATTTACTTAAAAAATGTGTTATTTTTATATATTACAGTTAAATATATGTTGTCTATTTACAAAGTTTTGAAAATATAAACATACACTTTTGGCACAGGAACAAATTTTGCCAAATTGTTTTCAATCAAAAATGCTGAAGCGACAGTTGGGGGTACTTGGATAAAAAAAAAGGATATTACAGGAGGTATTCCACCGTAAAAAGTTTGAAAACCACCGGATTAGTTGATCAAAAATCATTAGATAATTTAAATAAATAAATGGTTTTAGTTTGAGGGTTAATGGAATAAAACTTTTGGTCAAATAATAGAACCTTTCTATCACGTTCATTTATATTTTGCACCTTATTACATTAGTAGAAGAGTATTCATAGTAAAATTAAAAATAATAGCAAATAACTTCATCAAAATAATGTCAGGTACAAATATCACTTTTAATTTCATCTGTTATTTAACAACTTCACTTCATAATATTTATTCTGGAGGATTTTCTAAGGGCTGCATCCACTGTTGTGCATCCATTACTGTGACAGAACACTAGAGGTCAGTGTGGGCCTTGAAATAGAAGCACAAAAGCAATCCCATCAGCCTCTTCTTCACACATCTGTGGTCACTGTGGTACCGTATGAGGTTCCATTTAGAGCTTTGATAATCCTGAGGAGATTCTGTCTAGATCAGGATGATTCGGTTTAATGTGGCTGTGGAAAAATAGCTTAAAGATGTGACGTCAGATCACGTGACAAAAACATGGGCGCTCACTCTGGCTACAGTGCACATATTCTGTACGTGCGTTTGATGAAAGCAGATAATAGAAAACAGATGAAATAAACAGTCATGAAAAAAAAAAAAAAAAGCAGTAGTGCAGCATTACTCCGCTATAAGTAAAAGTCCTGTAAGTGCATTAGAATAAGTCAAAAGTAGTTAAAGTAAAGTTAAAGTAGTGGTTTGGTTCTTCTGAGTGATTATATGATGTGTCAGCACTCGATTATTGACCCATAAAGACCCAGTGCTAGTTTTGTGTTAGTTCCCAAATAATTTTTTTCCCTTTATTCAACCTTTCTTAAGTGATTTATCATCACATCATGACATTATCCGCTTCATTTTGCATTTTTTTCAATGATAATCAGGTATTTTTCTACATTTATTTGACTGATCGTGGACTTTAATCATCGTGCTGGTATTACATTTGAGGGTTATCATACCAAAAAAATGAGAAAACTTGAGAAAAACTGACTCTTTCAGAAAAATCTATCATTAACTGAACATAAATTAAGTGTCTCCATCCTCTGTCGCTGATCCAACTCCATGGGTTTTACTGGTGAATCAATGTTGTAGAAGATGACGGTGTTTCCACGGTAACTACGGAGCCTCTGAATGTCCAAATGGGTCAAATCTGATGACCATGAAAAGATGACAAACTGTATTTTACACCAATTATTTACATGTACTGATAGAATTAGTGGTTTTGAGCACTGGTGTATATTTGGGTCTTTATGGGTTAATAGAATCCGTATGTTACTGTTTCAGCTCATTAACCCATAAAGGCAAGGCAAGTTTATTTGTAAAGCACTATTCACACACAGTGTAACTCAAGGTGCGTTACAAAGGCATAAAAAAAAAAAAATCACAGAAGAAAAGACATTAAAAATCACAAAAAGGGTAATGTGGTTTTAAAATGCATTCACAGAGCGAAATACATACCTTAATAATATTAAAACCATACCATAAACTAACATTAAAATTAAAATGGAGTAAAGCAAAGACATTAAAATCAAAAAAGCGCGTTTAAAAGACAAGATAAAAAAAGAGTTCACTCATACGCACATGAAAAGAGGAACATTTTTAACCTGGATTTAAAAACGTTCACATTTGGGGCTGATTTCAGGTCAGTCGGTAGCTTGTTCCAGTTGTGCAGCAGAACGGATAAAAGCTGTTTCGCCAGGTTTAGTTTGAACTCTGGACTGGACTAGTTGACCTGGGTCAGCTGACCTCAGAGCCCTACTGGGTTTGTATTCTATAAACATGTCATTCGTCTATTCTGGACCTAAACCGTTCAGCGACTGTAGACCAGCAGCAGAACTTTAAATCTATTCTGCAGCTGACTGGGAGCCAGCGTACAGACTGTAGAACTGGACTGAGTTCTGGTCAAAACTAAAGCCCCAAACATCCACCATCCACCAAAAAGCATCTGCTGATGTTAACTGTTTATTTACTATTGATCCATTAATTCTATCAATCCATGTAAATATTTGGTGTAAAATGCCATTTGTCATCTTTTCATGCTTATCAGATATGACCCATTCGGACGTTCAGAGGTTTCGTAGTGAACACGGAAACACTGACTGACCAGTGAAACCCACAGAGTTTAACGAATGACAGTGGATGGAGACACTTGTTGCATGTTCAGTTAATTATATATTTCACTGAAAAAGGCACTTTTTCTTCACTTTTATCTGTTTTTGATATTATAACCTTTAAATTTACGCTGAGCTTTCATGAACGATCAGTGAATTAAATATAAGACAATACGTGATTTGCACTGAGACATGCAAAATAAAGAGGATAATGCAGTAAAAAAAAAAAAAAGGTTAAATAGAGAGAAAAATTCATTTGGGAAGAGCCATAAAAGTAGCACTGGGTCTTAATGGCTTAATATAGTTTTATACACAGAAACACCAGTTACATCAGAGACGAAAGGAGAGAAAAACACAGCTCTGATCCACTCGCCTCTCAGTCAGAATAAGAATAATAGGAATAATAATAATATTTTCTTGCTGTTGGTAGCTGGTAATGTATTTACTCCTCCTCCTCCTCTGATGAAACCAGTGGATCAGTGACACACTGACACAAGGATTTAACAGAAAATTAAAGAATACATTTTCAAGGGCATCAGCAGCAAACTGCATTGACATTCATCCCAGATGCAGATGTAAGAGAAACATCTCACTTGTCACGTGTTCTCTTCATTAATTCTTATTTCACTGTTTGACTTCCTGTTAATAAATTCAGGAGGACTGTTCCTTCTGTTCATCACTGTAAAAAAAAAAGGTTCAATTACATTACTCTCTTTATTATGATTTTTTTTCATTTTCTCAATATCTCCATCTTATGATTTTACTTTCCTGTAGATGTATTTATTTATTTATTTATTTATTACCACATTGGATTGACTCTGTGTATGAAGGTTTCCACTTAAAGTAAATAAACCTGTCTTGTGTAATAATATCACTTGACACATTATCTACTCCTTCTTCTTCTTTGAGGATTTATCTGTGATTGCGGTCACTCCTTTTTCCTTTACCAGTATTTTTACAAACATAAAGACAAAGAGGATTGTGGGTATTTTAAGAGTGCTGGGGGACGTGAAGGATCCTCAGATGGATCTTTGAGATTTGAAATAGCTCCAAATGAGGAACTCCAGGATCCTTCCAAGGATCCTGGACATTGGAACAGTCCTTCAGCAGAATCTGATGATATAACTTTTATGTCTAATCCTGGAAGGATCCTTTGTCATGGCTGATGCTGCCTTCATGTGCTATCGGTAAGATGATCCTTTCCATTTGTGAATTCGGAATTACCAGTGTGTTGCGTTCAAGTGCTTTTGTAGTCATAGTAAAATGAAAAAAGGATGACACAATCTATCATGAACCGCTACTTGGGTAAAACAGTTTTGGATGTGACCAGATTGTTA
This sequence comes from Apogon hyalosoma, assembly GCA_037367295.1. Taxonomy (NCBI): domain Eukaryota; kingdom Metazoa; phylum Chordata; class Actinopteri; order Kurtiformes; family Apogonidae; genus Apogon; species Apogon hyalosoma. The sequence continues at coordinate 25,300,374 of JAPQRP010000003.1, forward strand.
AAGTCTGCTCAAAGATTACTGGAGTTCAGCTGACGGATCTGAGTTCTCTCTGGGAGAAACGCATGGTCCAGACAGCCAGGGGAATTCTAGATCAGCCCGGACACATTCTCTTCCCTGACTTTTCTCTCATGCCCTCTGGGTGGCACTACTATGCACCCTCAAGGAGAACAAACAGATACACCAACTCATTTATTCCCTCAGCTATCAGGCTGTTAAACGCTGGGAAGAGACTGAAGCTGATTTGCTATTTATTGTGTTTTTATTCCCTCTCAGAATCTTAGTCCTTTCACTCTCGAACTTACTGCCCGGTTGCTGTTGTATGGGTACTGACGTGAATGTGTGCGTGTCTGGCATACGCTGCTATGAATGTTTTGCATTTCTTTGTTTGTCCCCTAATTATTTGGACGTTCAATAAAGCAGGGATTAATAAAGTAGTCTGAATATGAATCTATAAACCAAATTAGGTATGAATTTAACCAATAATTTTGCTGCTAGAGTGTTAACAAACAAACAAACATACAAACAAACTGAAGACAAAACAATACACCTTGCTTCTTCTTTGGGGGTTGGGGTAATAATACTAGCTTCAGTCCCTAGATATTAGGTATTAATATGACTCATGGTTCCCCATGGGTCAACGCACTACTTTACCATAATTCCCATAGCACTTGAAGGCAGCATGAGAAACAGCCGCTGTGTCCTCCCCTGCCCCCTCCCTCCTCCCTCCTTCACACCTGTACCTCATCTCTGCAGTCAAACCACCTACAGTCTGTGCATCGTGAAGAACCCGCTCAAATCTCCATGAGTCGTTGTTTTGTGAGTTCACCTCAGTGCTTTGTCGGCCCAGACAACATTCTGAATCTTATTCTGCTGTTTTAAGACCTGTCCTGAGTATCTTCAAGTTCTAATTACTGTTCTTCATTTACTCAGTTCACAGCCTCCACTTTGCATTCAAAGATGACACATTCACTACAGATTACAGAATACAAGCTCTTAAATGTACCTTGTAATGTTTCTACTGGACGGCTTAAGGTGAGTAATGCATTTGTTTTACGTTATTTTTAACTGAGACAGTGCGAATGAATGTAGTTTCCACACAATAGTGCAAATTAAAGTACAGAAACGTGATTTCTGCAAAAAGGTGGGAAAGACGTTTTTCATCTCACATTTATTTTTATCAAGTGAGTGTAAAATTGGTAAATAAACCTGAAAATAAAACTCTTATTTCCAGTTAACATGGCAGCATTAATAATGGTTTGTACCCTCATGACGTAGATGGAAAAAGACAGAACACAAATATCAGTTGCTCCAGGAGTGATTGATATACTGATTATTTATTTAAGGATTACTTCGACTGAAAGTGCCTGATTTCACATCAGGTTTTGGCAGCAAAATAGAGGAACTGAGTAAAAATCGCAAAAATAATTGCCTTTTTTTTTTTTTTTTTGGAACATAAAATGGTCAAACATCACAACAATCTTACACAAAATGATAAAGTCTACTGTAAGCAGAATATATCTATTTTTTAAATTATATCGTTACATATTTGATTACAAAGTACACGCATATAGAACTCAAACCTCCGCATCTCATGTTCCTTCACAGAGGATAAATCAAATAAAATGCACAGTCAAACAAGCTTGTAAGCAGAATATGAAGAATTAAGGACCTTTATTCTGTCAGTATACGGTTCACGTTGGACATGCACCACACACTGAATGCACTCTGCCTTTAACCCATCACTAGAACATACAGGACATGCATGAACACAGCACACACTGCAGACTAGGAGCAGTGGACTTGTCACATCAGGGGTCTGGGGTTAAGTGCCTTGTGCAAGACCACATCAGCTAAAACCTCTCCAACAGTCCAGGGAACTGAACCGGCAACCCTTCAGTGACAGGTCGGCTGCACAGTGTTATATGTTTAGGGTTTTCATGGTTTGCAGCATTAACCCATAAAGACCCAGTGCTACTTTTGTGACACTTCTCAAATAAATTTTTCTCTCTATTTAACCTTTCTTAAGTGATTTATCACCATTTAATACAATGTCATCCTCTGTCTTTTGCATTTCTTCAATAAAAATCTGCTGTTTTCCCATATTTAATTTACTGATCGTGTAGATGTTCATAAAAGCTCAGAGTAAAGTGAATTGTCATATCAGAAACGGAGAAAACTGAAGAAAAAGTGTCTGTCAGTCCGATCTCTCATGACTTGAACATTGACCCAGTGTCTCCATCCACTGTCATTAATCCAACACCATGGGATTTACTGGTCAATGTTGTAGAAGATGACAGTGTTTCCATGGTAACTACGGAGCCCCTGAACATCCAAATGAGTCATATCTGATGACCACGAAAAGATGAATAGCTGTATTTTACACCAAATATTTACATGTATTGATAGGATTGATGGATCAGAAATTATTCCACATTTTATATTAGTAGATGATTTTGGTGTCCAGTGGATGTTTGGGTCTTTATGGGTTAAAATGGTGGGGCCCAAAGTGATATTTTCATGGCACTCCTGAGCCCTGTTCAGTTCTCAAACAGGAGGAGAACTTCTAAACTACCACTAGAGGGCAATGTGGCTCTTTCCCTCACGCCGGCTCATCATCCTTTTCTTCCTCTATGGATCTTTCAGTTCAGCTCAATTTATGACTATTTCTTAGAGTCCAAATACATCTGAATGTTTATTTTGGGGGGGAAAAAAAAATAGAGAGAATAAAGTAAGTCTTAGATTGCGTCTCGCAGCGGGAACATTTCCAGGCTCCTCACTAAACTGTAATCAGTAACACTTAGTTGCATCAGTTTCATTACTAACTTTGCATGTTTTTGTGCGTGGGAGTTACTGGCTATGTCTTTGACAAACACTGGGGTCACATACACTCAATGCATTTGGACTGATTCCAGAACAGCATGGGAAAAAAAAAAAAGCTGCTGATTTAGTCTCTCACTTTCTGCATATTGAAGTTTATTATTAAAGAGTGAGAAAACCAGTAGGAAATATGTGTTCTGATTTGGTCACGGCTCGGTAAAAGGCGTTATTAATCAACCAGGTGAATTTGAAAAGCCAAAAAAAATATCCATGTGTATAAAATTTGGTTTCACAGAAGCATTTTCTGCTTTGAAACACTGGAGGTGGGAAGCAGAAAGCAGTATAACTGTGAAGCTAAGCTGCAGTGGCTGCAGGTATCAGCAAAATGTGTTTTAAAACTACAGCACACAGTATATTTAGAACATTTTCACCACTATACAGCTTTTTCCTGATGAAAAACAAGCTAGTATACAACTCTTCAAACCCAAAATACTGTTTCTTATTGTTATTTCCGTCTTTTTGATTGAATTTTAACAATAATTTCCATCGAAGTCTGTATGTGTCGGTATAAAATGTGCACCGGTATTGCATACAAATAGAAAAACAATGACAATAAAAGACCTAAAGAGCTGTCTCTGCCTTCCTATTCAGCCACCCACATCATCAAAAGTTGGCACATTGCACCAAGCCCAGAACCAAACGGAAAGGAAAAAGACATAAACAAACAAACAGATGAAGAAGAGAAGAAAAAGGCAGATGATGCAAATAATAACCGAAGACATGAGTGTATTCAGGGAGAGTCGGAGCAGCTGCAGAGACTGAGGTTGTACGGAGTGAGTTCTCAGATCATGTTGTTTTATCCTTCGATCCTAGGAAGTATGATCAAATAAGGTATTACAGCCTGCGCAAGACAGCCGCGAAAACCACAGGGCTGAGTAATTATGAAAATATACCGAGCCCGTACGAGAAAGCTGTCATGAAGTGAGCACTGAAAATCGTAGTGAACCCTGAACATCCTGTCAGTTGGCTGTGATCGTTTGTTATTTATTTAACCTTTATCCCACCAGGAAAGTCGGGTGACAACCAAATCTCATTTCCAACAAAGACCTGGCTGAGATGCATGAGGCAAATTGTACAAAAAAGAATGATCACAGTACAAAACCACTCAACTATTACGTCAAGAACTTCGATTTGGAGAAGTACTGTGATCTGTACATAAGCACTGAAGCGCTGACATATTTGTATGATGCTTATTTTTGTTACTGGTTTAATGATGTTAAGAATTCTGATACTTGGTGTGTGGTTTGTTTTGTGTATTTTTTTTTTTTTAACATTTTTTTTTTGTTATACAGAATACAACGGAAACAAAGAATACAATATTAATATAACATGAACAGAACAAATCCAGGGAAAAAAATGTACGGGCAGAAATAATACATCAGTTTACGCAAAGATCATTCGTGTTACATAGATCAGTGGTTTTGATGGCTTTTTTGTTTTCAGAATACTGACTACTTGAAACATATTAAGCTCAATTTTAAAGATTAAAAAAGAAGGTTTGTGATTGGAGAATTTGGATTTATGAATGTGATATTTTGCTAAAAATAGAATTAGATTCATGATGTAATATTGATCTGATTTGTTAGCAGGATATGAGAGAATACCAAACAATATTTTTGCATAAGTAAGAGAAAAATCGATTCGTTTTATGTAATGCAACTTTAGGCTATACTGTACGATGTGGCATTTTTACACTTTTTGTTTGAAATCTTAAAATGCTCCTAATAAGCATGTGGCAAACTAAAACGTAAAAGAAATCCACCAGATTTTGAAACTCAAAAATGTTTATATCTCATATATTTCTGATAAGTCTGACCAATCATTTTATTCGGGCCGAAAAAAATGACTGGCTGAGCCTCTTGTCAGTCATTCGATACCAGTGCTTCTGAATCAGATGTTTCACTCGCGCTGTTCCTCATGTAATGGAAATGTAATGGATTGTATAGATACACACCTGATCCAAATTTTAAGAGCAGTTGAAAAATTTCATGACTTTACATTTTGCACTGTCAGATCTTAAGAAGGTTCTAAAGTAGAGTTTTAAAATGCAAAAAGAAGAAACGGGAGTGAGATGGAAAAAAAAAAAAAATTGGGGATAGATAATAAGGGAAGTTACCAAAAATGGACATCAGTTCCAGATGGTGGATTCAAAATGACCGTCTTGCTGTATCGAACATCAGCAGCGATAGCAATGGAACAGCCTATTTCAGTTTAATTGTCGTTTTCATTAAATTGCTTACTCAGATCTTTTTTTTTTTATTTTGTTTGACTCCCATTTATTCTTTTTGCATTTTGAAACTTAGAATCTTTCAAAGATCCAACTGTGCAAAATGTAAATTCATGCAATTTTTCAACTTTGATCAGGAGTGTATGAACTGAATTCATGCTGATGGGGATTTATGTGACCACTAGAGGGAGTAGTGAGTCAATCTGCTGGTCTCTTATGGTGAAGAAAAACCATGGGGTCTTGGACCAAAGTGTCAGAAATTGACCAGATGAGATGAGAACCGCTAAGAAACCACTTTAGAGTCAAAGGAAGTGACAAAGTGATAAAAGCTAGCATCATGTTGTTGTTTTCTCCACTGGACACCGCTGCAAATGAAAAGAATGGAGTTTGATGCTGAAATTAGTGTTTCTTCCACACGGGTGAGTTTGATTATGAGGCTTATGAGGGTATAAAGTTATTATGTGGTGGTGTTTTCTTTGCTAAGCTGCCGTTTGTTGATCCACGGTTCAAACTAAACTGCGACAGTTCTGACCTTGTTTGGAGGATTCCAAACAGATTCAGTTCCATTCAGTTTTATTTGTAGATCCCTATATTACAACAAAGTTGCCTAACAGGGCTTTACAGAATTAGTTGGACATAAAAACAATCAACAGTCAAATAAACAGCAGATGAAGAAAACTGATTAATGTCCTGGGCATCCCCCCCCGTCCTTAGACCCTCCTTCTCAGCAAGGAAGAACTCCCAAAAACTCAGTGGGAAAAGAGAAACCTCGGGGAGAACCACAGTGAAGGAGAGATCCACTCCATGGACGGACAGACTGTAGAAGCACCAGGACTGACGGACGTCCATTTGTGGATGTAGTTCCAGATTTTTAGTTCAACGATTGAAAACACAAACTGTCCAGAAAAAAAGAGGTGATTAGTGGTTTTTACCGTTGGCCACACTGGCCGCAGGGTACTGTCATTAGTTGGTCATCCGTACGTCTGTCCAAAAACTTTGGCTTGCACTGGTAAGTCAGGCCGAGGGTTTTCAAGTGCGTGCATGGTATGTTACAGTGTCTGTTCTGTCTTAAAACAAAGCTAAGCTAACAGAGCTATAATGTAAACTATCAGCTGACAACACGTTATAAGACACTGTTATTTTGCCTGACTGTTCAAGAACCAGCTATGAGTTTTTATTTGAAGAAAACTTAACGATACCATAATACAGATGTGTGTAAACTAGGATCTTTACACTTTATTCAGTATGTGATACAGTCTGTGGATACACAGCATTGACTTGTTGGTGGTTTTGGTTCTGGTATGCGACTTCCCCCTACTGCCGAGAGTCTGGAATATCAGTACCACATACAACACCTTTAATACATGTCTTGCTGTGATATTTGGGTGTTTATAGAAGGAAGTTTTTTGGAATCTCGTCTCAGAAACATGACTTGTAAAGTGTAGCATTCCCAATTTGAGAAAAGCCGTTACATGTCAAAAGCACTGACTTAAGCGTGGGTAGCTACCATCCATTTGAGTAGAACTGCTTGTCAGACTAAGAGTCAGGCAAAGCAGCTGTTAGACAAGGTCCTTCTACTATCGGACCTGGATCTGGATTTCCATTTTAAGATGTTAGAATATGAAACATGTCTGTCCATAATTTTTGTAGGTGTCTGCACAACCAGTACATGTGGATAAGATAAGCCAACACTCATCAATAAAACAC
>JAPQRP010000003.1:25321338-25341173 GCA_037367295.1 Apogon hyalosoma
TCATATGAAGTATAACAGCGAAATCTAAAAGACAACATACTCCGTCGCCGAAATGCGACGAGGGCGGCGAAAGGGTTAACAAAGAAACAAAACCAAAAATAATATCCTGTAATAAAAATAAAATTAAAAAAAAAAGATGCAAAACAAAAAGGTATAATCTGGATTTAATGTATTTGTTCTCATTTAGGTTTAATTTTTCGTGGTGTTTGCAGACAGATTTCTTAAAATGTCAGAAACTCTAGCTGGTCCCTGTCAGACTTTAAGACCGTTAAGCAGTGAGCTCTTTAACAGCCTGCGAGAACAGACTGTGTTATTTGGATGCATTAAATGAAAAGTGGGCTAATCAGCCCGTGGCAGAAACAGCAGCTATCTTGTATCACGTCTGAAAGGAACGTGGAATTAAACAGACAGTGACTTCCAGGGCAAGTAGAGTAAATGTCTAGTCTCAACACTCACACGGCGCTCGGCCTCTGCTCCGAGGTAATTAAAACATGCCGCATCAGTTAACAGGTTGGACAAAATGAATACAAATTACACAGATTCTGCCCGTTTTCCCAACCTCTACTCCGTGAATTCAGTTGCTGCATTTCAAGTTAAACACAACAAGCTGTAGCAATAACTGAATATCACCTTGGAAAAGTTGATACGGAAAACTTGTTAGCGTACGGCTGAGATTCTAAAACTGACTCGGTGTCGCTTCTGTATCAGCATAATTACATCTGTATCAGCATAATTTCCAATCCAGTCTATTCGATCTCTGAAAACAACTGCAGGTGTTCAGCTTATTGGAACAGATGCTTAAATTATTTTTCCGATGCACAAACACCATAGGCATTTTATTGCCACCTTCTTCAGTGTTTACTTTCCTGCTGAGGACGATCATAACCCCCACACTTACACATTTCTATATTACAGTTTGACACTTTACATTTATATTGCACACATAAATCACATATATGATGACACATAGATCTTAACTTCATACAATATATTTTATTTCGTGTATTGAAACTGCATGCACATAACTGACTTCAACATTAACCCATAGAAACCCAAACATCCACCGGTGACTAAAACCATCCGCTGATCTAAACTGTTAAATACCTCCAAACGGCAAATTTAAGACAAAATCCGTAATCATTGCTTCGTAGTGTGACCTGTATTTTTGTTCTTCTTTGGTTTGTTCAGTGAGTTTCGGTGGTAGAGATAATACTGTGCAGTGTTAGCTTAGCGCTGTTAAGTTTGTCACACTGGTCTGTTGTTTTATTAAATTATTCATGACACACACTGGCCTCAGACTGTTGGCTTGTTTTAGATATTTGCCCATTTAAGCGCTTGCTGTTTGTATTTTGTTGTTTTTGTTGAGCTTTTATCTGACATTCTGGGTATGTGGATGTATAGCATGTTGTTAGCATAGTAGCATAACTGCCTATAAGTCATAATGTTAACATGTAAATAATATTTAATTGTAGTCTATTCTATATTTATACAAATACCAAATTAATTATTTTTCGCTTATGTTTCACGTTCACTTGTTTGTGTGTTTTTTTTTGTTTTTTTTTAACCTGTCTTTTTCTCTGCACTTGCTTATTGTATATTGCTGTTGATAACTGTTAAATTTCCCCACGATAAATCTTATCTTATCTTTTTGGTCAAATTGTGATATCTGCATATAATAAAGCAGCCGTGTTAAGAGATATCACAATTTGGCCAAAAATATGACACAGGCGATTACACTATGAGGCTAACGATGTGTATATTGCTACATATTAGCTTTACCGTGGCAACACAGATACAACAGTGGTCAGGTACAACAGATTAAACATAAATCAGTTGTTTTAGTTTGCAGTGTGTTTTGTGAATTACGTAACTCTGGTGTTGAAGTGACATGACAACAGTTCAAGTGGCTCATAAAATGATCTACAGCCGCTATTATTTGTGAAATCTCCTTCGATTTAAGTCAGTTCACATCCAGTGTGTCGGCTTCTCTGTGTGAGGAATTAAATTTCTTACCACAGTCTGAACTTTTCCCTGATGACATTGTTCTAGCAGGTTAACTGCTCTTGAAAGGTAAAACACCACTTAACTGCATAAGGCAGAAGGTTACAGCAGCTTATTCTGTCAGCTGTCAAGAGTTAAAACATGCGGCCGCAAATTGAGGAGGTTTGAACGTTTTAGAACATTTACAGACGTTTTACTTCATTTCTTTTTAGCAGCTTGGATTCGACTGCAGTCGCAAAATACTTCAACGATGACCCCGAGTTATAACAAAAAAGCATTAAAAGTTCTCAACAAAGTCCATCTCTCACCATTCATTCATGTACGTACCAAACAATAAAGCTATTGTCTCCTCCAGGGCTGATGCTGCTGAAGACATTTTCTACTTTTTAATCTGGGAATTTGGGATTTTCTGAACCTGGGGGGAATTTATATTCTATAAGAAGTACAAGTTGTAAGTCAGATGAATAAGGTAAAGCGGTCTGAAAGAAAATTCTTGCATCAGATGAACTTCCAGCGTGGGATTGAGGTCAACGGGTTGTTAGAAGCTGCGGGACGACTGTTTGCTTAAGGCGTCTGTAACTTAAAAACCATACATGTCTGACTGGAGTAAAGCGAACATCACAAAATACACATTATGCATATTCCACAACTAACCAGCCGACAATTGAGCAATTTATTTCCCCAAAAGAATATACACAGCATCGGCGAACTCAACAGTACGATTTGATTTGATTGTTTTTGGGAGAGAGATGTACTAGTGCTGCCAAAACAGGTGACTACTGATCAGATCTGGACTGGACAGACTGCAGTGCATCTGAGGCCTGTGGTTTATTCCCCCACCACATTCTGTTGTGGTGTTGTCAGATCACTGCAGCGTCCACTAACCTTTTCTCTGTCCTCTCTCCACTCAGAATTATGAGATTTATGAAGAACCTGACTCACAGAGAGTCCATGCGGGTACACCACAATGTAGAGACACTGTTTCTGTCGGTTAGATTCAGGTTCAAAACCCGAACCCTTCACATGCTCACCTGACGCTTACCTACCCAAATGACTATATTCTTGTTTATTCTTTATCGGGGATCCCCATTAGCCGACGCACAAGTGCCAGGCTCGTCTTCCTGGGGTCCTCTTAAAAAAAAACAACATAATATATATATATATATATATTTAAAAAAAGGTTCAGGATGTAAAATCACAATATGCAGATCCAGTTACAAAACATACAGAGATCCAATTACAGTAAAAAGAAAGGAGAAAAAAAACATCCCAAAATGGTAACATAGACTAGTAACTCAAGCCTGAACGGTGACTTTACATGTTTTTGAAATGCTTTTTTACTTGAAATGTTTCTAATATTTAAAGGAAGGTTGTTCCATAAAGAAATAGCTCTATATACACCAGTACTTTTCATTGTATTCGTTTTTGGGTGTTTTAATGTAAGTCGACCTCGAGTTGAGGCTCTGGTACTGTAGTGATGAACATCAGTTACATCCAATTTGATTAGCAAGAGCTGTAGGATTCTTGGTGTTCATAACCAATTACGTTCAAACTAGAACACTAAGGTCATCCAGCACAGGGTTACTAGCGGCTCCCAGAAATATTACAAAGAAAACTGGGGATGCGGCCTTTGCTAACTGTGCAGCAAAGTTATGGAATACAATCCCGAAGGACATTAGAGAAGCCAGCTCACTGAATATATTTAAAATCAAATCAAAAACATTCTTATTTTCATTAGCCTTTTGAAAGGAGATAAAATAGGGGTTACAAACCGTAACCATGAATCTCCACTCTTTTTATTCCATTTTATTGAAATGTATAATTTTATGTCTAAACATTTATTATTGCATCACTTATTTCACCCCCGTCTTATGCAGTTTTATGAAAATTTAATTTTATTTCGTGTACTTTTATCTCATTTAATTTTTTAAAAATAATTTTGTGTGTAATATTAATCTATTTCCTGTTTCACCCCTGTCTTAAGCCTTTTTATGAAAATTTCATTCTCTCGTAAATTTTAACTGATGTGAAGCACTTTTGGCTACAATTTTTGTATGAAATGTGCTATACAAATAAAGTTTATTATCATTGTTGTTGTTATTATTATTATTATTATTATTATTATTATTATTAGTAGTAGTAGTAGTAGTAGTAGTAGTAGTAGTAGTAGTATTTTGTGAATAAATAACAATATACTGATAGGTAACCTGTGACCTACAGCCACATTTACACAGAGATCCTGGGAAAAAGGTAAGCTGTTGATCCCACCTTTTTTCCACCACTGACCAATTTCCACAGCCAAGCCAAAGGAGAAACAGAGGTGAGACAGGCTGGACTTTTACACAGCGGACCTGCATTCAGGAATCAAAGGGGCGGTGATGCAGCGCAGCACAAAGTGTGACGTATAACTCGCAGAAATAGCCCAAGCACAATGGCCCGTCTGTCACTGTTCCATACATGTTACCATGGATACAGTCCTCCGCCTGAAGTGACAACAGCTCACGGATCTCGGCGTCTCCCCAGTTCGACATCTTTACGGTCACGTTGATATGTTTGTTTACTGTACACGGCTCATTTTTAACCCCCCCCCCGGCGCTGGGGTCGCGCACGCAATACGTGATCAAAACATCACACCTTGGTAGCGTAACGTGGTGTTCCTTTTACATAGTGTTCCGGGCGTTACAATAAAGGTGGGACCAAATGAGCCACCATTTTATTTACAAAGACGTTGTTCCAGAATAAAGGTGAAATATTCCCGTAACAGAAGTACTGAGTAAAAGGGGCTTATGAGGAACGCTTGTCAAATTTTAAACAAATAAAAAACACCTCGAGCACTGTAAAATCTCATAACCTGGCCTTGAAATCGTCCAACTCTGTTCCCACCCAACATCACTTTAAATATGAATTTTAGCAAAAACAGTAAGAATTCCTATTTGTCAGTGTATTGTAAATGTGGACATGCAACACATCCTAAAATCGACCGCCTGCTTTTATCCCGTCCTTAGCTGAACATTCAGGAGTACACCACTCACTGCAACTGGGAGCAATGGGCTGCCGTGGCAAGTTAGGTGCCTTGCTCATGGGCACATCAGCTGATAATATCTCTGCCGGTCTGAGGAACTGAACTGGCAAACCTTTGGCCACAAGCTGCTTCTCCAACCTCCTGGCCCACAGCTGTCCCCAAAAATACAAAACCATCTTCACATTATTATCATATAATACTCATCCTTTATCGTGCAGGTCATGCCAATATTTGTTGAAGTTGCTCTTAAACTACATTTACTTAATTTATGTGTGAGTATATTCACCTCTAAGTGATGTTTGCATGGGGCTCCTATTACTTTTGGTGATCAACTTGGAGTGGGGCTGTGCTCCCACTAGAGGATTTAACCCTTTAACCCCTGACGTGTCTGTGGTGAGCATTCGAAATGTATGATTTATTTGAAATATTCATAAAAATTCAAGCGTTTGCTCAACAGGAATTAATTAAAAACGTGCTGATAGAATAGACCTTGTTCTTCCCATAGATATCTGAGCATGCTCAGTGCACCCCCAGCTGCCTGTGTAATGAGGGGCAAAAGACAGAGCAGTGAATAAGACCAACCCACTACAGAAATAGACAGTTTGGGTTTTTTTTCCTTGTGGTTTTTAGTTTTTACTGTTGTTTACAGTGTTGTGGTGATTTTCCCCGTTTTTTTTTTTTTTTAAAGTGTTTTACTGAGTTTTGACAATGTAACTGGGTTTTGGAGTTCAACCAGGTGTCAAAAAGCATCTGGACTGATTTAGAAGAGAAAAAAAAAAAGCCCCAAAACAAAAACTACTGGGCCAAAATTAAAATACTCGTTTCTTCTTCTTATTTCTTTGCTTAATTTTAGTTCATTTTTTTCATGTTATTTATTATTTTGTAAATATTTTACTCATTTAGTTGCTTATTTTGTTTATTTTCCTCCATTTTTTTTTTTTAAATTTTGTTCAATTTATGGCTTATTTTATTCATATAACTTATTATTTTGTTATACTTTTTTTTTTCATTTTATTAGTCACTTTGTCTATTTTTGTTAATTTTGTTGCTTATTTTATTCTTTCTTTTTTGACCCAGTAACTGCTTTTTGGAGTTCAACCAGGTGTCGAAAAGCAGCGGGACCGATTTAGAAAAACAGCCCCAAAAACTACTGGACCAAAATTCAAATACATACTGTTGTTGAGTGTTCCAGTTCACAGTTCATGTGAGTGCCTTAGTTAGTAAAAAATCTGTAAAACTTCAATTCCTCTCTTTGTCTTTTCCTGTTATTCCACCCTGTTTTGACCCTAAAACACACAATAAAGCAAAACCACTGAAAATCACAAGCTACTGTCATGTCGAATCTGGCTCTGCACACAAATTCAGACCTGCTGTTTAGTCTCTTGCACTGTGTTAGCTTAATGCATGAACGTTAAAATGTTATTTTTGTGTTGCCTGCATAATGGATGAGTTTTCAGAGTGTGCATGAAACTTCCAAGCCATGCAGGTAGATGCCTGAAGTTAGAACCAGGCATGGTTAAAACTGGACAAAACTGCAAAAATCTGTAAAAAAAAATAAAAAAAAATAATAAAAATAAATAAATAAATAAACCCTCTTACTTTATTAAAACACAATAGACAGCTCAGGTCACACCAGGTGTACAGCAACTGCTGGCACGACTGTAATACATCTATACGTGTTATTTGTTTCATGCAGGGTTACTTTACCCCATAATGCCCATAAGGCATCAACTAGATATGATCATATAAAGCAAATATCTTTTACTTTTCTGTATCCACACAATGTTCTGACCTTTTTACCTCTTACCTGTTTTCATCCCTGGTTATGTAATAAGTTATGTTCAAAACCTGCTCTGCAACGCACAAAAAAAAAAAATACTTGACCTGCTGATACTGTATATTGATTGTGTTTTTTGGGATTGTTTTTAAAAACACACTACCCAAAAATGTACTCCACTTCAACTTGTTAAAGCTCCCATGCTGGAGAAAAAAACAAAACAAAACAAAGTGAACAAAAACAAAACCTCACACAGACCCATCCACACAATTTTGAGGACGGGAGCTAATGTACGGCCTTGTCAGATTTCTTTTACTCTTTCATATTAACCTTTCGTGTGTGTGTGTGTGTAGGCACCAGTGTTTTTTATCTAAAAGCATAAAACATTCTTTTTACGGTTGTGGAAAACACGTCAGATCACTTTCATCATAGATTAGGCGAAATGACATGAGGTCCAGGCTGCTGATTATCTGAATTTAAGGGTTAGGGTACTTCAGAAATTAACCTTGAATCCAATAACACTGAGCATTTTGAACATCTGGCTCCAATGTTGTAGACAATATGTCTGTTGTTGGTTAAATGTCGCTCTGTGACAAGGTTTTCTGTCTTAAAATCAGATGTTTTCTAACGTGTAAATGAGACTGCAAAGGTTATCAAGGATATTTTTGGTTCAGTTTTTGCAGATTACGTACATATTTAAAATGAACAAAACTTAAACTATTTTAACTAAAGGCGGCAGGGTACAAACACATTCTATGCTTTGCAATTGGTTTGCAATTCAGATGAATTCAGATTCAGATGAACTTTAATAATTCCCAGAGGAAATTCATGAGACCCTTTTTTTTTTGGACGTTTATATGAATATTTCATATTCATCAGAATTCTCTAACAGGGTTTTTACATTAAACACTCATTTAATACCATTCAGTCTGGGCTTTAGCACTACAAGCATACCTCTTTTGTGAGAACTTTGCCAACATGAAGGCACTAAGTAAGGAGGTAGGTGTTGACTTTGTACCCTGTTCTGCAGTTCAGTGTTCATTTATTCATTATCCAGTGTTTTAACATTGCAACAGGTGATAAAGGCTCAGACTGTATCAGACCAGATACACAACAAGGGCATCATAGATCATAGTTTTTCCAAAAGTTACACAACAATATACAGATACATATCAACTTAGTTTATCCCAAGAGGGAAATTCATTTCCATGCAGCTCAAGAAATGAAACCAAAGCCAAATAAAAATAAAATGAAACAAGTAATCATCCGTCTGTCTGTCATCACACTAATGTATTGTACTCTCCGATGACAGTTAGGATGAAGGATCTTTTGCGGCGTTCAGTCGTGCATTGTAATGACGTGAGTCGTCCCCTGCAGCTGCTTCTCTGGTTGATGAAAATGGAGTGAAGAGGATGATCTGAATTGTCCAAGATGTCCTCTACCTGATTCTTATTCTGTTTGCGTCTCTCCACCACAGTCCCTAGTGATATGGCCCGATACGCCTCAACCAGTTCCCTTTCTCACAAACAGATTAAAGGAAGTACAGGGTGTAGATATGTGTATTTTATGCTTTGAAGTTTGTAAAATCCAATGTGGAAATGGCTAAAGTAAAGACTAAAACCAGCCAGTGAGAGATGATACTAGAGATAGCCTGGGGAAAATATTATAGAATAGAATAAAATAGAAAATAGAGCAGCCTTTATTGTCAGTGTGTGTACAGTGAAATTAGGAGTATGGTTCCTGTCAGCGCAGCAATATTTACAAACACCGGTGCTATAGAAATAAGACTAGAGCGACTATTAAAATTACAAAAACTAAAAAAAATGAGATAAGAAAATCTAATAAAAAATGTACAGTTTTGCAAAGTAACATAAGAATAGAGCTTAGTAGAATAATAATAAAAAAAAACCGGATAAAATATGAATAGGCAGAATTTACAGTATTAACAGTATGTGCGTCTATGAACAGTATGTATTACCATGAATCATGAATAACAGTATGTATCTCTATTAACAGTATGTATTTCCTATCAATAGTTTGTATATCTATCTAAAACAGTATGTATACTTCTGAACCAGGTCTATACAAAAGTAGTGCATTTATTTTTGATAAATACTGAGTAAATACCGCAGTTGTTATAGGCCGTTTTGAAGTAACCGTTCTACTCGATCTCCATGGTGGGTGTTTATATTAGAGCTGACATTAGTGAACAGCGAGCCTGTTTAAGCGAGAGCCACTACCATTGAATTGATTTAGTGGGCGACGCTGCGTTTCAGGTCGTGGTTCCTGCTGAGTTTAGAGCTGAAGTGTTGAAAACAGCACGTGGACATTTTGGGATGTGTAAAACCTATCTCCATGTCCTTGAACACTTGCATTAAAGATGAACGTTCAGCATGTAGTAGGACCTACCGTTAACTTAAAAAAAGAATTAGACCTGTTGATTGCTTGTTTTTTCATGATAAAAAAAACAAAATAAATAAATACCCCCCCCCCCCTTTCCCCTTTTTTTTTTTTGACAAATCACACCCTGACTACATCACAGGGGATCCAGATTCTATCCCACCTATTAATAGGCAAAGACGTCGCACATCCTTGTGGCTGGTTCATGTTGCAGGGTTTCCCTTTTTGTTGCTTGGATGGCCATATTTAGAGGTTTATCATCCCAAATCTGCATGTTGGATGTTGGTTCTCCAGCACCACTATTCATGATATTAGGAAAAACTATCCTCACAAAGCTAACAATGCTAATGTAGGCTAACTACAGCCAAACTAAGTGATTGCTAGTACCCAAAACATAAAGTATATGGGCTGGGGCGCCGCTAGCAATTGTGGGCTTTTCATAAAATTCAGTATCTTGTTGATTTGTCGGTGGGGGGGTGTGTACGTGGGGTAGGGGCAGCAGTTACATATGTGCAGGTGCGGTCCATTATCAATGTAACTAACGCTGCCATGAAGCGAAAGTGAAACGTTACATTCTTTCAACGTTCGACTTTGGGGCCTCTTAGACGAAATTTTCACAACTTCTGACCTGTATCCACTGGACCCCCTCCTCTGTTCTATGGGCCCCCCAGAAATGCTAGGCCCCATGAATTTGTCACGTTTAACTGCCCCCTCCCCGTTACGGTCCATAGGGGGAAAACATTTAATTCAATCTGTCTAGTTGAGGGAGAATAAAGAATTTCAGCACAACAGTGAATTTCTAGCCTTAGTTCTACTTTATCTAACTATGATTTCTTAGTGGTAACAGTTTGATGTCGCCCCAGTTGTGTTGGTGAATGCAGCATTCCTGAGTTATGTTTTCTTCAAATGCTTTTACAGATGAACTTTTGTTATAAAGGATTTTGCTGATGCCTCCTCCAAACAGCCACCGCTTCTCCAAAAAATTAACGAGACGTTTGTTTCATTTCATCAGCAGGTTTTCTGTATTGCGACTTAAAGCGGGGACACAAAGACAAAGTGGAAGATATATAGCACCAACATAATTTATGGTTTTGTTTCTCTAATTAAAATAGAACAAAAGTGTTTACT
Organism: Apogon hyalosoma; assembly: GCA_037367295.1. Classification (NCBI taxonomy): domain Eukaryota; kingdom Metazoa; phylum Chordata; class Actinopteri; order Kurtiformes; family Apogonidae; genus Apogon; species Apogon hyalosoma. Next base: position 25,331,667 of record JAPQRP010000003.1, read on the forward strand.
GGTAGATTTTATAAATGTTGACCTCAGCAAAGCCACGGTGAATGTAAGCCAACAAAATGAAAAATAAAAATAACAAAAACTATATTTTTGGCAGTGGAAAAGTCTGCAGAAATGATTCATGATACATGTTTGGAAGTTCAGGTCCTGAGGTAAAACCAGATCCTTCTCTCGGGTCTCAAGCTGAAAAAGTTTGGGAAACAGAGGCAATTTAGTGCTAACAGTGATCTTCTACAGTTAGGAGAAAGAACAAAGAAAAAAAAAAAACAAAAACAGAGACTGGTGCCCCATCCACAGTAAGAAATATTGAATAGTGAATATTCTTCTCCACATTTGGGCCTTTTAGCCGCATATAAGAGTGTTTCAGGTCGATAAAATGGAGGTTGAAGCTTTCTTTTAAAACTCTGCTTCATGTCAACGTGCGTTAACAGGGATAACAAAGGAAACACAAAACGACGGAATCACATCCCGTTGTGTACTGTGGGTCATGTAGGTGTATAAGAACGTACCTGTAGGAGACTGAGGTCAGTATGCACCAGTTTTGTTTTGTTTTTTTTTTATAAAGTACTGGAAAGTCACACTTGAGTAGAAGTACAGGTACCCTACCAAAAAGTTACTTTGGCAGAAGTTCAAGTCACCAACTGAAATGCTACTCAAGTTAAAGTCTTTAAGTATCAAACTCATTTTAGTTCAGGGGCCACATTCAGCCAAATTTGATCTGAAGTGGGCCGGAGCAGTAACATAATAATGTAATAATATATAAATAATGTCAACTTTCCATGATGTTTCACAGTGAAAAAAGGAAAAAAAAAACCAAAACTATCCTTTAAAACAATGTGAATAACATAAACAAAAAGTAAGTGCAATTTTAACAATATTATCCTGCAGTGTATCATTTACACATGTGCATTTCACCTTACAGATCACAGTAGATCTACAAACACATAAAACATTTAATAACAGGCACAATATCATTCATCGGCTCGAAGTTTGGACATATTTTTAGTCTGGACCAAAACCGCTGCTGCTGACAAACGATTATGGTCAACTCGGACAAATATTCCTCGGAAGTCATGACCTTATGAGCAAATGTTGTGACGTAACATAGTTACAGATGCAACAATTTTAGAAGGAATTCAAACAGGTTGTAGACATGCACTCGATTTTTGCCAAAATTAATCCATAGATAGCTTTGCAGCAGCTGGAGGGTTCAAATTCAAACTGTACGAACTATTAGGGTCCAAATACACAAATAAATGAACCAAAGGCTAATAAAAGTGGGTTTAGCAAAATATGAGCCCTTTAACATGACTTAAGTTTATAGATGAATGTGTATTTACTGCTAAACATCAAGACAGACTGAAGCTTCTTCACTGGATCCAGTCCATCAGAGACTGGTTTGTTAATGTGTTTGCACCAGTTTATTGGTGAGATTTGCACAACCTTTGCAAAACTAAATGTAGCAGGGTGACATTCACGTTACCGCCAGTAGGAGGTGCACAGTATAAAAGCGCCCCTACTGTTGTTCCTCCTCTGTACCCGCTTACTTCCGCCTCCTGGGTTGGGGTCCTGTGCGTCCCACCTTGCCAGTGTCGTGGAGCCCTGTGGTGTCGCTCTTAATGGAACTCTGTGGACCGAGCAGGGGTCCGGTTTGGCTGAAGCGCCAACGGCCTTGTGTGTGTGTGTGGACCGGTTTGACCGCGGTGTGACCTACTGACCGCGTGTGTTTGAGCGTCCTGATGGGGCTCGCCATGAAGCTGCAACCTGGACGGCCTGCTGCCTTGCCTTTTTGTATCTTGTCTGTAATTACATGAATGAATTGTCATGATTTTAACTGTAAACACTCAAAGATAATGAAGAAACTCAAAACAACTATGCAACTTAGAACTATTAAATAAACATATTGTGATATATGGAACACTTTCGCCTCATCAGTGAACGAACCCGTGTGTCCTTCTGGTCCTGGGAATATCCCAGATGGCGTTGTCGGATTTTGTTTGTTTGTTTCATTTGTGTTAAGTTATATCGGGTTATCTATAATTTTGTCCTAGCCATAAATCCACTCGATCTGCCACATAAAGTTATGTGGAAAGTAATAATTTATTCTGTCTCTATAATGTCATTAATAAAGAATGAAAATGACAAGGGTAGAGATCAGAGTATTTTGACTTTACCTGTACATGGTGGGAGGTGGTGATGTAGGGTCATCCATCTTTACGTACAGTCAGTGGGTTTAATGCAACAGGCACTCCTCTCACCAAGCACTTCGAGTGTTCTCAACTAAGACTATCATTAAATGCAGAACAAATTATTGGCGTATATTCCTCAAAGCCTGAAACAGCCTCCCAGGTTATCCACTCCGTCCGTAGTTGGATGTATGTTGATGTAAATGTTAAGTAAGTGTAGCCGAGCGGAGGAGGATGTTTTCGTGTCATGTCTCTGTGAGCATTGGTTTTTGTGTAGGTGTCAGCGAGCCAAGTATCTCTTTACTAGAAGCTGCATCACACATATTGATCAACAGCGCTTGTGTATCCACAGAGGCCTTACAGTGAGAGTGTGTGCCATCATGTTCTGCTGTTAGAAGGTGCAGCAGCGTAGGAGTAGATAATCCAAACGCCTCTTTAGAAGAGATGACCCACAGTTAAGCAGCTCCGCTCATGTCCTGGTTTTGGACACAGATGCTACAATTTGCCGCCACTATTGTTAAAGAATAATAACCGATTGTTGGGTTTATCGTCGTCAGCTGCTCTATAACCTCCCCATCAGTCTACCCCTTCAGGGATCACTTCCAAAGTTGATTTATGCAAAGCCACTGTGGAAAAGTCATCTAAATCCCGACTGCTGAATGCGAGCTGTTTTTCTACGAGGTGAAGCACATTCCTGGAAGCGCTGTCAAGTCACAGTAACTCTGAGCTGTGATGATGGAGGCAGTGTGCAATGAAGAGCAGATAAGTACCAATATGAATGGGAAGAGGAACTTTACAGGCAGAAATGCAGCTTGATGTTTCAGCCTGAAAATTGAGGGGCTTTCAAACAGTCAGTGTGTTTGTTTGTGTGTGTGTGTGCCCATGTCGGGTGGGGGGGGGTTACTTGATTAAACTGGAAGAAAGCCTAATTACATCAAGCTCGGCTCGCCTGGGTGAACATTTGTGTATCCAAATATACTCGGGCTGCATCTGCAAGTTTTAGATAAAGATTTATCTGAAGAAATATAAAAAGGAAATGCGATTCCAATTACCATCCGGAAGTGAGATTCTCACATTCGGTCTGCAGTTGTACTTCTTGGACATACTGTTGTCAGGTCGTGTTGTAGCTGAATTTTAATTTCTGTTGAATTGTGCGTTCCAGATGGACCGCAGTTCTCTCAGCTTCAAGTTTTCAGTCAACAATTCGAATCTGAATGTAAACAGAACAACCGGATGGAACATTAGTGTCTTAGCTTCATCTACTACATTTAAAAGAAGAGAGGATGGTAAAAGGATAGAGCCAAACTTTCTTAAACTCGACAGTTTGCATCTGGAGTCTCACTGTTGTCATAAGAACCTGCAAGTACTCAATCTGCTGTTTTTGTTTGTGTTTGAAATATTATTTTAATTCAGATATTAAAGTATTAGGATGAATTATTGTATTAGTAGTTAAGGTTTTTACAGTAGGATCCATTTTAGTTCAATAATGTTAGTGATAAGTTGTTTGTAACCAGATTAATGTTTTACCCTGTTTTAGTTTAAATAGTTAGTCAGTATATTAAGATTAAGATAGAAACCATCTGTCTGCATAAGAGTTAATTATCTTCTGTTGTTCCTTTAGATACACGTCTATACACACACACACACATTCACACACATAGTATTGTCAGACATAGGTGATAAGAAGTAAACTCATTGTTGGCGTGAGTTTACTTAGAGTTGAGGCCCCACATCTGTTTGATCTAGTTCGATAAAGACCAACCCATTTGTAAGGGTGAGCCCGCCCATAAGGAAATAAATGTGGAATTCATGTGATGTTCGGGACTCATTGTGTTGAGTCCTCTGCGCAGAGTCAATTTTATTTGTGATCAGAATAAACTTTGTCAACTCTGAGACCGAGCTGAATCCAGACTCATCCCTGGAGCTGCCGACAAAAGAACACGTTGACATGCTCCTTTAGCTAGTGTCCAATCCTAGCATGTTAGCTTAGAAATGACTTGGCTAATGACTACTGGGTTTCTTGCTTGTCAAGTAGGAGGGTCTAAGGACGGGGGACGCCTGGGACATTAATCCATTTGCTTCATCACCTTTTTACCTAACTAATTATTTGATGTTTATTTTCGCATTCAACAAGTTCTGTAAAGCCCTGTGAGGTAAGCTTGTTGTGATATAGGGCACTACAAATAAAACTGAATCGAACACAAACTTCATCTAAGTTTGCTAACACTATGAGGCCTATTAGCTGGGGCACTGCTAGCAGTTGCGGGCCCCATGAAAGGTAAACGTGTGGATCTTTTATAAAACTCAGTATCTCAGAGCGGGAGGGGGAGGGGTATGTATGTGGGGTAGGGGCAGCAGTTGTATATGTGGGGGTGCAGTCTATAATAAAATAACTAACCCTGGCGTGAAGCGAAAGTGAAACTTAACATGCTTTCAACGTCCGACTCCCAGCTTCTATGCCTCTATTATACAGTGGATCGTACACGAAATTTTCACAGCCCCATGAATTTGTCACACTTACCCCCTCTTTACGGCACCCCAGCCTATTAACTAAAGTCTATCTGACTTCTTGGATAAGAACCATCACAAAACTGACAATAGGCCTGTTATTCAGAGTTCATAAAAGGTTGACTTTAGAAATATGTGCTCGTCTCAAGACAGAAACACTACAAACATATGATGAACTTACAGAATATGATGCATTGCTGTAGATCAGGTGTCAAACCTAGGTGCCAAAACTGGCCTGAGGGTCCAATCTGGCCCACAAAATGAATTTAAAAAAGTGCAAAAATTACACTAAGATATTAAACTTCAAATGTGTTGAACTCATTTTAGTCCAGAGGCCACATACAGACCAATGTGATCACAAGTAAGATAATAGCATAACAGTCTATAAATAATGGCAACTCCTAATTTTCGTCTTTGTTTAATATGAAAAAAAGGGAAAATTACTGTATGAAAATATTTACATTTACAAACTATCCTTTCAAAATAAAATGTAAATAACCTGAACAAATATGAACAACCTGAAATATCTAAAGAAAAACAAGTGTAATTTTAACAATATTCTGCCTGTTATTAAATGTTTTGTGCACTGTGATCTGTAAGTTGTTAATAATAAGCTGAGACATAATATTGCTGAAATTTCACTTATTTATTTTTTTTTTTAAAGAAATTTCAGGTTGTACATGGTTGCTCTGGTTATTCTCACTTTCATAATGTAATTGTACTTTCCACACTAAAAGAAAGAGAAAATGTTATGATTTTACTGGTTTCAGCCCAGTTGAGATCACATTTGGCTGTATGTGGCCGCTGAACTAAAATGAGTTTGACACCTCTACTGTCGATTCTAATACTAACTGTATGCACAGTTACTGCTACTGTTCCTCACTGTTCCATGTGTTGGTCTTACTATGCAGGCGCTGAAGCACATGACTCTTGCCTGAGCCAAAACGTCTGAAGACAGTTTTTTGCTCTGGTCTCTATAAAGACTGTGTTGTATGCAGTTCCAAATACGTCCAAGTTATGTGGTGCTAGCCCATAGGACCATGTGGAAGTTCTATGTCTCAAGTGACTAATAAACAGGTTGTCACATTCCAGTTATGTATGGCAGAGATGTCATTTTAACTTTACACATGAGCAAAACAAGGTCTTAGGCAGCTCCACCTTCTCCAAATGAGTAGCAGCAGGACACAAAATTCGACAAGCTGAAAAAATAGATTATTTTACAGGTAAATAAGAATAAACTGAAGCTAAAGGGTTCAGTATGCTTATTTTAAAGTTTGTGTTGGAATCTGCTTTATTCTGGGAAACGGTCATTTGTTGACATTAGCTAACTAAATTCTTCAGCTCAAAACTGTCTCTTTTGGCAACATGATAGCCTGTGCACTGCTTTATGTTTAAAGGGCTCGTATTTCTCTAAACCCACTTTTCTTAGTCTGTGGTTCATTTCTTTGTGTATTTGGACCCTAATAGTTCCTACAGTTTGAATTTGAACCCTCCAGGTGCTCCAAAGCTATCTTTAGATTCATTTGGGCAAAAATCAAGTGGATTTCTACAACCTGTTTCCATTCTGTCTTAATTTGTTACCTTTTATAACTAGTTACATCATGACATTTGCACATATAAGGTCCAGACTTCTGACGACCTTTTCTCCGAGTACGACATAATTGTTTGTCAGCAGCAGTGGTTGGAGTAAAAACTGAAAATATGTCAAAACTTCGAGCTGATTATCTAAATGTTCAGTTATTGGATGTATTAAATTCAAGTGGCTGAACGGGACAGAGTGCACAGTCGGGGGGGTCCTGTGCATTTAAAGGGCCAGCGCTCCAAAGCACCTTTCTGGTGTCATTACACAGAAATAGGGTTGAAGATGGAGCTGTGGAGTTGAATGAATGAAGAATTCAGAGCCAAGCAGAGCATTTACAGTTTATGGAGACCACAGGGAAAGGCTGGAAAAGGAAGATTTCCATTTTAAAAAAGCACAGTATCACTACTTTAAGAAGGAGGAGGAGGCGGCTTGGTCTTTCAGCTAAAATCTTTACACTTGTGCAGTTTCCCAATGCCTTTCTTCAGCTCCTCTACAGCAGCAGCACTGTACAACACTATCTATTCATAGCTAAGAAATGAAATTAACATTATTATTATTAATTAATTATAATAATAATAATAATAATAATAAATGAAAAAGCAGAAAAGAATGTGAAATTACTACATCTGAACCTTTACATTTAACTCTCTTGTACCCAAATTTTAAAGTTAAATGTACCAATTTTAACTCAGGTTTCAGACACATTCTTCCTTTCATTCCTAAACTTTTGTCAAGATATCAATTAAAAAAAAAAGTATTGGAGCAGTTCAGTAAGATAGGACCAACATGTTTCTAAAAGAAGAACGAATAGCTTTGAGCTAGTTAACAAAAATACAGATGATGTGTTTCCCGTCTTTCACGCCTCCAACATCTCAAGGATGTGGAATTGGTATTTAATTTATGAATTAAATGGGGTGACAGTGCATTTCCATTCTGATTAAATTCTTCAGGTTAGGTCTTCCAGGTTTACATGGGGCCATTTTTTCTAAACTCAGAGTTGCAGCTGTTTCTGCCACATTTGTCTAATTTTCAAACTGGATTTACTCATTTCAAACCTAATTTTGTTTAACTTTGATGAGACCTGATATTGTATTAAATTCATCCTTGTTAGTATAACCCAACCAAAAGGTGAATATTCACTCTGTTTTCAGCCGTTGAAGCGCCACAGTTGTCCTATTCTATTACCTGGCTTATGAAAGACTGTGGTGCCATAACAGAGTTAATAGCTGCTGTCAGGTACTTGAGAGCAGCTGTAAACTTCAGTAATGCACTTCTGAGTTCAATTTCAGCTTTATGAAACACTTCCATGAAAAGTAAATGGCACTAACCACCAGAAAGCTGATGTTAGGCTTTACTGAACCGCAGAGTGTTTAATCCAGCAGCTCACTAAGCCAGGGGGAGTGTCCTTTCTCCTTGTTTGGCCTTTAGAACATTGGTATTCTCTGCACAGGCTCAGTATAAACACCCTGGGTTGGTCACAGCCCACAGTCGTATTCAGGAAGGTTTTCACAGCAGTAGCCCAGTGGTCTTCACTGCTCTCCACAAAGGGAAGAGATTGTCCCGGGTGGTCTTTGCCAAACCTATTCAGCTAAGGCCATTCATGTGAGCAGAAGCCAGTGCTGGGTCTGGCAGCTCACGGATTCTGCAGACATGGTACCACACTATGCAGCTGTGGTGAGCCTGTCATTAGACCCTCCTCAATGCAAAGGCTAAGGCCCAATCCCAATTCACCTCTTGGCCCTCCCCCTTACCCAGTGGTGTAGTCCAGGGTATATGACGGTATACGGAATATACCTACTTATTTTTCAGTCTGCATTGGGTGTTCCCTCTTCTAAATCCCCCTGATATGCACCATTCAGTAGTATCTGAGCCAAACTGCCCATTTTTTCTCCTAGGATGGTGAAGCCATGTCCCGCCCTACTCTGCCTCTAATTGGCTAGTACTCACTGCCTTCACCGATTAGATTGGTTAACGTTAGGCATGAGGACTGATGAGCCAATCAGAGGCAGAGTAGGGTGGGTCATTCTGAGGAAAATATTGCTAACTAGTGCTGGCCTCCTCTGGAACCTGATTGGACACCTCAGGTGCCAGTACTACCCCAGTTGATTGACAGGTCACTGCACGTCTCATTGAAAGACGTGCAATTATTGAAAATGTGAATGAGAAAGGCAGAATAAACGTCTTTGAAATGAGTGACACATATCAAGAGAACCTACTTTGATGGAATCCATCATTCTGAGGTAAGTTTTAAGGTGGATTCCAAGTGAGTCACTGTTTCAAACTACTGCCCATATGACTGCACATTTAGAGGAGAGATGTTGTCGCCAGTAGTTAAACTGTGTGAGCAGGCTAACGTTATGAAAGGCTAACATTATCCTATGTTTGCCTCATGTTGAATACATTCACGCAGCTGCTTGTGTGACCAGTAAAACCTACAAACTGCTCCTGATCAAGTCATAATAATTTTATGATAGTGAGCAAATACTACTGATGGATTTTTGGGTTAGTTGAATAGAGCATTCTTACATGTCACAGTTTCTAAAACAGGGCATTTTTCTGGACTACTGAAAAAAATAAAAAAAAAATTGAGAGAATACCCACTTCTCCAGGGACCACTACACCACTGCCCCTACCCCTTGGCCCTTAGAGGTTGAAATGTTCTCCTATGAAATGGTTCAACCCTTCCAGACCTGTTACGTTCTCAGCAGTCATCGATGATGCTATAAACAGATGCGATTACTCTGTTTCTGAAAGAACTCCCCATGCCGTCAGCAGCTGGAACCGTCTCTGTTCCATGGGCTTTGGGTGTCTTCTGGTGGCTATCAACCACAAACTGCAGAAATATGATCTATAACACACTGAAACGGCATTAAACGGTTGATCAAATGATTAAGTTGTTTACGAAGAAACGACATACATTTGTGTGTTTCTTTCATCAAACTGCTGCACTTTTTTAGCTGTATTTACTTTCATTTTTCTGATGATTCAAACAGAATTATGGGAGCTTTCTCATACCCTTCCGTTTATATTGTGGTCCTGAAAAATCTCAGTTTCGAAGGTCAAACAGAGCCCTCCCCCTTAGTCCGACCCCTCCAACTCATCGAGAATCACGACACCCCTACCCCTTCACATGAACACAAAAGGGAGGGGAGGGCTAAAGGGGAGGGGCCAAGGGGTGAACTGGGCCCAAGACTGGTCCAAAGCCACAGTCTGGTAGTGGCACTTCCACCATAT
>JAPQRP010000003.1:25419984-25430915 GCA_037367295.1 Apogon hyalosoma
TGAATAACCCACCAAACCTGACATTTTGACATATGGTACAGCCTGATTGCTGATATTACCGCACGACGCCTTTAAATATGAAACTGGTCCTACAAACAGTACATGGGACTAAAAATTCAAACTAGATGTAGACTAATGTTATGAAGCAAGTTTGGAAGCACCTTAGGTCTAATTTAAAAATAAATACTGACTGAGATGAAAGAGAAATTATTTTTCAGAAAAAACACATTTTGATATAATTTTATATACAGAAATCTGCATGTAACAAAGTAAAATGGATGCGCTACTGTTTTTTGGAATATCTTTTTATTCTCTCACAGGTACATTTTGGGAATTGAAGTAAATATGCAAGGGAGAGTCATTCATTCATTCATTCATTCATTTTCTAAACCTGCTTTATTCTTACTAGGGTTACGGGGGTCACTGGAGCCCATCCCAGCTACTTAACAAGGCAAGGCAGAGTGTTTCACAAAAATGAACGCTGTTGCAAAATCACTTGCGATTTATTTATGTTTAAATGGGCAGGTTCCATATGTAACACAAGTGGGCACGATGGGTTACATACAAAACCTGGAATGAGACTGCCAATTCATGAAAAACCTGCATATCTGAATTAGAAAAACCACTAGGATCGTCAAATTTAACACATTGTCTTTATTTATAGCAGTATACAAGACCATTTCAAGTCATGTGTTCCAGATCAAATGCACTGACACCTAGGTAGCTTTTCCTGTCCCAATTTTAGTCCTATTTTTGGCCCCAATATTTTACTAAAAATTAATTAATTTTGGGATGGCTCAGAGCAACAGTATATTTTTTTGCATTTATCGGAGGTCATTATTAGGTACATCCCGGGGAGAAATATGTCTAAATTTCTCTTTTATTATTGGGTCTAAAAAGCTGAAAAAGTACCAGGTACCAAAATGAACCAAGTTTCATCGAAGCGGCCATATAGAATAGAATAGATATTTATTTTCACAGTCACAGGAACAATGAAAACAGTTTAGCAGCTCCGTTTCTGTATAGCAGCAAACACTAAAAGTACAAAAAGACTGTATAAAAATATCACAAATTACACTGAAAATATACACTGAACAATATTAACAAAAACTACAAAGAAGTACTAAAACACAAAAAGCCAACTCTATACTACAGGTAAAAAAAAAAAAATACAACATATAAAGGATATATACAGGTAGCATGATTTGTACATGATAAAATGTTAAAATGAGGAAATTATAATTATAATTAACTTTGATCAAATGTACAAATCACTTATCTACACCACCAACAGAAATTAAAACATTTTGACATTATAGTTTTGTTTTAATTACTGAATTATTATCTACTGGTGCTGTGTCCTGTACTATGTCTTTTGTTGTATGATGTTCTATGTATGGTGTTGTAGCCCCATGCACTATTGCCTACAACACATTTCCCCTTGGGGACGATAAAGTATATATTATTATTATTATTATTATTATTATTATGTCTTGTGATATGCTTCATGTTATTTCAATACATCGTTTTTGCTTCTTGTGTGATGTTTCACCAGTGGATACATGACAATCCAACTTTCCTATGTGCTATTATTTACACACATTTGCAATGAAATCAGTCTTAATCATTGTGTACTACTTTCCTAACATCATTAATTCCCCTCAGATGCATTTAAACTAAAGGAGCAAACCTTGTAGAAACTGTAGATATTTCAGTTAAAGTATCTAGTGTACGCAAATGGTAAGGGTGAAAGTTGTCAGAAGAAATATACAGACACATGAAAAGTGCTGTAATTATTTGTCATTTCCACATTCAGAGTTCTGTGTACCATTATAACCCTGTCATTAATGGTTGCCTTGGAGCTCATTAGCCAGATAATTCAGGCTAAAGTCCTCTGCTGTTTCTTTGCTTTTCATTTAAACCCCATGAAGTATTCTGAAAGCGAAGTAAGACTAGGTGTTTTAAACCTATACTATGTTTCCCTTGGTCTCAATCAATGTTAAGCTTGAAGCATTTTCTACTTGATGAACACTAAACTAATCAAATTGCATTACTAAAAGCCCACTGAGAAAATACCAGTTGATTAGATATTTTTCGGCCAGAGGTAGTGAAAGGTGCTATCTACCCAAGTTTTAAGAGACGACATCCTTTTTTATCGTCCGAGCAGTCAGCTGCTGATTACATTCTGCTGTGTTTGAGTCTTAAAAGTGCTGCACCTGGACACTTCAGCGCAGTGTTGCAGAACATGCTTTCTACTCGGGTTGGATCAAAGTCAGATCCCATTACCAGCACAAGTGGACTACACCACAATTGCCCTGTTATGGTACTTGGATTGCTTACTTGAACCTGTCTTTGTACAGTTACTCTGCTCCTAAGTACAATTTTGTTCTGTCCTCAGTCCAGTCCAACTAAAAGAAAAGTAAGTAAAAAATAGTAGTTTTTTTTCTGCCTACAAGTAGAAACTAAGTTTGTTTTCACATCTAGAGTTGGTTTGTTGATGAGTTTCCTCCCCTTGTTTTCCCCACAAAATAGAATATAGCCACTTTTACACAGAGATCACAGAAAAAAGGTGAGATGGTGATCCCACCTTTTTTCCACTATTGACTGATTTCCACAGCCAAAGGAGTAACAGAGGAGAGACAGGCTGGACTTTTACACAGCGGACCTGCATTCAGGAATCAAAGGGGTGGTGACGCAGCGTATAGTGTGACATATCACTTGCACATCGTAAATACAAGCATAAGCTAGCTAGCCATAGCTAACCTTTCCAGAGTTGGCCCGTCTTTCGCCGTTCCACAAATGTTAGCATGGATAGAGTCCTCCACCCGAAGTGACAAACACTCGCAGATCTCTGCGTCTCCCCAGTTCAACATCTTTCTGGTTGTGTTGATATGTTTGTTTACTGTACACGGCTCATTTTTAAATCCGCACAGTGTGGGAGTCGCACATGCAATACGTCATCAAAATGTCATACCTTGGTTGTGGAACGAGAGCTGTTCCTTTTACACAGCGTTCTGGAATCATGATTCCACCTTTATCACAGCTCTGTTACTACCTCCAGAGGCGTTACAAAGCTGTGAGACAAAATGATTCCACCATTTGTTTACACAGATGTAGTTCCAGAATAAAGGTGAAATATTCCCAGAACAGAAGTGCTGTGTGAAAGGGGCTCATGACAAACCACATGAGAATGTTCTCTCATATTGGTCAGCTGTGTGTAGGGCAGCATGTTTGCACAGCACTAAAGGCTGGTTTCCAATCACTCCAAAAGACACATGAAAGAAATTTGTGGGCACAAAATACTGTTGATGGTGTTAAAGAGGCTATATGTAGTGTTTTTTACTTTCAAATATTGAAAAATGACCTAAGATTCAAGAATGTTTCAAATTTTGCTTACAGGCAATTCTCAGCTAGATAAAAAATATTTTATAAACACTCCAGAATATGTGCATCAATATAAAAACCCAAAAAAATATGTGCATCAAGATTACGTACATTATCTACAGATAAAATTATCATGAGTGTTTAAAAAAAAGCTATGACATTATGTCAAAGATGCCAACATATTGGATTATAGAGATATGAACTGAGTCTATTTATAGACTGGGAGGGATTTATGTGACCACTAGAGGAAGTAGTGAGTCACTTTACCAGCCCAGGCTGGTGACGAACACTAATGCCACGACTAAAGCATCAGAAAGTGACAATATGGGATGAGAACCACTTAAAATGAATTTGAGTCAAAAAAAGAATACATGAAAATAATAGTTTGATACTGAAATCAAACTGTTTCTTCTATGTGGGTGAGTTTTATTTTGCAGCTTATGGAGGTATAAGACTATTATGAAATATTATTATCTCTGCTAACTTTTCCATTTGTTAATCCACAGTTCAGACTAAACTGTGACATTTCTGATCTTGTTTGGTTGATTCCAAACAGATCTTTAGTGCAGCTATTGACAACAGAAAACATTTGTAAAATTGAGGGCATTAGTGGTTTTACTGTGGCTGTTTCCTGTCTAAACAAAGAGCTAAGCTAACAGAGCTATAATGTAAACTATCAGACACAATGTTAGTTTGACTGACTGTTAATTCTACATTGAAATCTCTTCAAAATACTTGAGAAGTTCTCCATTTAAGTTGTGACTATGAGCCTGTTTACATGCACATCAATACTGCTATCATTATCCAATTTCTGGAGTAATCAGATTATTCAAGTGATCATGTAAAGAGGATAATCCAATAATGGCAGTTGATTATGAGAAATCGGATTGACACACCTTTCTTCCCAGTACTCTGATGTTTTCATGCATGTATACAGGTTAATCTGATTTCTTTCTGCAAACGTGTAAAAACAACATTAAAAAAATCTATTTAAATGGAACTTACGAAGCAACGATGTGAGCCTAAGGAAATGAAATGAAGGATAGCAGCAACATGTGACCTATTTTGTAGTCATTTTAGCTCCCACATTAGGACAGCTAACACTGACACCATAGGCATTGACGTGGTCAACAAGACAAGACCAGATATTTTGAAAATGACAGGAAGTGTGCGTCATAACGTACACACATACTCTGAAAGAAATCAAATAATGGACTGAAACATGTAAGCCAGGGTTTTTCGATTAGTGCATATCTGAAGTGCATGTAAATTTATTGCATCTGATTACAGCAATTATCAGATTACTCCCAGTACTCGGATTCTTATGGTCGTGTTAACAGGCTCAATGTCAAGGCTAAGGTTTGGTTAGACTTAGTCACAAAATTAACTTGTTTATGTTAAGGGGATGAATCAAGGGAAGAGCTAAAAGATAAGCACCATAAAATAAAAACAAGTATTTACCTTTAGTTGGAAACAGGAACACATGTAAATAGACTGTATTTAATGACTTCATAGATCCATCAAATGGAGCAAAAGCATTGGTTTTTCATTCACGTACACTATTCAGCTACAACATTTTACCAAATACAGGTAATTTTACATGCCCTCAAAAATCTCCCCATTCTATTTTTTCCTGTTGAGTTCAGGTTAGAAAAAGATTCATCTAGTTTCAGGTATGAGGCTTCTCACCTCAAACCACTCTTCTGGAACTGTACCAAGGCCACCTCTTCCTAAGGGCCTTGGTGCACTTGTTTTGGTCTGTCAGACCTTAACCATGTTCGATTCAAGTAAAGCCTGTCGGTGTGAAAAGACTGTCAGAATCACAGAATCATTTAAAGCAGGAGTTTCACAGCATGTTCATTAAAACAATATGAAATCATATCACTTGTCTTCCAGCCAAGAAAGCAATTCACCTCTGAATTAGCCCTCAGAGGAATTCATCCAGAAGCATCTTCCAAAGCATGCTGAGTTTCTGGTGATATGGAGGTCACGTCAACTGCAATATGCCTGTGCCTTCTTTTAGATAATATGCATTAGCTAAAAGCACATATTACTCACTTGATCATTTTAAGCAAAGAAATAAAGGGAGTGAACAACAGATGAAAACTCGAGGGTTAATATGAGGTCTGTTAGTGGTTCAGTGCGGTGTCATTTATTTGTATCTCATCAAAACAGGACCAGGACCCCCCTCTGTTTGAGCTGACAGGGTGTTGTGCGGAAGGCGGCTGGTGATTCAGAGAAAAGTAGATGATGTCAGCTAGTCTTTGTGAACCTCTGTCACCGGGAGGTGGAATTAAAGGAGACATCTGACAGAATATTCAAGTGGAGCGGCCATACATCACACTTTTAGATAACAGGCAGGGGGGCCAAGTGTGCAATTGCAGCCATTAATTGCAGAAACACTGAAGTTGCAGATATATTACAATGATAAGCTGTCATTTTGTGTAAGTAAAAGTTTTATTTATGGTCATTTTATGATTCTTGTTTATCATAGCTGCTAGATCTAATTTTCTCATACAATGGTTTGAAGTTAACTTTTACTATGAATTTCATCTCACCCTATGTGCAGACAAAAGTAGCATCAGGTCCTTGTATTTAAATGAGAAAACAGGATCTCTCCTAAGCCACATATGCAGAGAACTTCCTGAAAGAAAATACAGTTGATGATGTCCATAACTGATAAGTTTTGGCTGTGACAATGTTATGGCAACATTTTGTTGAGGTTTAGGCACAAAAATAACTTGATAATTTCCAAAAAAGTTAGGACACTGTAGACAGTGTAACTAAAAACAGAATACAGTTATTTGCAGAAGTTATAAACTAATGCTGCAACAACAAATCGATTAAATCGATTCACATCGATTCTTAAAGGTACAAGATGTTTTCCTGGAGTATTTTTTACTCTATTGCTTAAAATCCCATTCACACCCCAATTGCAACCAATTAATTCAATGCTCTAACACAAAAATAAAAACATTTAGTCACCTGTGGAACGGACAGGACTGAAAAAACACCATCTAATCATTTTGAGCGCCCAATCGAAATGACTGAACGGTGATATGTCTATCAGACTCAGCTGCATTTGTCCCTCCCCCCTCTGCTTGTACCCCTCTTCGTGCATGAATCGCTCGTTCTCGGGCTTGGAGCACTGGTACAGGAAATGGAGCCAGAGCTTGGCTAGTTATATTAGCAATATTAAGATGTAAAGTTCACCAGAAAACTGTTTTCTCATGAACATAAATCACAAGGAAATGTAACATTAGCCAGACAGGTATGAAGTGGGGCTGTTCTGTAAGAGCGGGGGTGTTGGAGGAGACTGAATGAGGTATGCATGGACCGGTGTCGGAGCTGGGGCCGGTACCAGAATCAGAGCCCGAGCTGGGTGAAATGTTGCTGTGCAGCGCTCGTGAACCCTCTGGAACAAGCATCGCATGTGTCAGTATTCTGGAGGTGTGGCTTCGGGGGGATGTCTGAAGAAAGGGGTTTGGACTTTTGAATTGTGTGTTTTCAAAATGTAACTTGCTCGAACTGTTTTTCTATGATCTCATACCCCATCTTTAACAGAGTTGGCAACAAATTCAGCATTCGATTTGTTGCGTGTTGAGTACATTAGTATCGAGGCATGCCTGCACGCTGTGTAGTGTAACAGAGGAAAACATAGAGCCACATGGCTGAGGCTTCAGATGCCAGGCCAGATTTTTAAAGCTAAGTTTACATTCCATTCCTGGTGGCCACAGCAGCCCTGTTTGACCCAAACGTATTGTGCAGTTTGTGTAACAAAACTTGAATATGGCAAAACAAATAGCCAAAATCCCACAGCACACTATGTTTTGGACAAACGGGGCTGCTGTGGCTACCGGGGACATAAATCTAGCTTAAGATAGCCTTCATGTTGTGATTACTTTAGCCCGCCAGCTAGTTAGACACTATCGTCATAATTATTAATAAATATTAATTACTAATGTTATCATCCATTTCGGTTTATCAGGCCACCAGACTAACATTACCTACCAGAGCTGGTTGAAGACTATCACTTGCTAGTCTCTAGCCATAACAAGTCTATGTAGTGGGCTAGTGCTCGCTAACTAAACCCCAAGTCATTACAGGGATGTGATCATTAGTGACTTGTCTGCAGCCTATATTTCTTTGGGTTAAATACAGATCATTGAAAATTGAGTCTTTTGTGTTTATCCAATGAATCGATTAGTTATTGATTATTAAAATTATTGTTAGTTGCAGCCTTATCATAAACCAATATTTTATTTACAACAGAATATAGAAAATATATCTTTAAACCAAGAAAAAGTACCGTATTAAGAAATAAAAAGATAATTTTGAATATGATGGCAGCAGTATGTACATACAACATTAGGACAGGTGTGACAAACGGCTGTAAAAGTGAGTAGTACTAAAAGGAGTACTATGGATGGATGAACATTTTGCAGCTAATTAGAATAACTTGGAAAAGGTCTGGACATGATTTGGTATAAAGTGAGTAGATGTTCACCAATCTGCCAAAAACTGTCTAAAAATTTTCAGAACAAATTCCATGTTCCTCAATGTAAAATTTATATAGTTCATCATCTACAAAACACGAAATAATCTAAAGGGTCTCTGTGTGCACAAAGGACAGAACTGAAAATCGATATTTGATGGCCACAATCTTGGGGCCTTCAGGCAGCACTGCATTAAAACCTGATGATTCTGCATTGGAAATCACTTCATGGGCTCAGGAACACTTCCAGAAAACCTTTTCTGTGAACACATTTCACGATGCCATCCACAAATACAGATTAAAGCCGTAGCATACAAAGAAGAATCTATATGTGAACATGATCCAGAAATGCTGCCATCTTCTCTGGACCAAAGCTCATTGAAAATGGATTGAGGCAAAGTGGAAAACTGTGCAGTGATCAGATGGAATCTTTAGAAATCTTTTCCCATCCTCCAGACTAAAGTCGGTCCATCCGATTTGTTGGTATGAGGATGCATTAGTGCCTATGGAAGGGGCAGCGTATTTCAGCTGGAAACCATGAGAAAACTAAAGCATCAGCATGGCTTTGTAGTAGAAGAGTACAGCTGCTGAACGGGCCTGCCTACAGTCCAGACCTTTCACTGACTGAAAACGTTTGGCACATCATGAAACAAAAAAATCAAACAAAGAAAATCCAGGACTTTAAGCAAATGGTTTCCACAGATCCTAGACCTGTACGGACTGTTAGAAGGAGAAGGGATGCCACATAACCCTGAATTTTTGGACATGTGTTGCTGCAGTCGAATTCAAAATGACTTTATTTTTTCTCTTAAATTTGTTATTTTTTTATGATGCTCATTGCATTTTGCTTTCGTTTACGTTTTGCACCTTTGGTACTGGGGTTGTACGTGGAGATAACTTTTGAACCTCAAACTGACAGATTACTCCGTTCAGTGACCTTGTGTCATCGCTAATGCCTGCTCTGCTGTATTTTAGGGGGTCTTGCTGCTGCTCTCCCTGCCTCTGATTATCCATGTATGCACACTGAAGGGTAGTGAGGGCCTAGAACAAACCAAAGTAGTCCTGACCAAACACTGCCCCATCCAGTGACATACATGACCAGCATTGCAAAGAGGTGTATACTTGTTTTAATTCTTTCCTAAGAATGCCCATCATAGTCATTTTTCTGATAAGGAAGGACACTTTCCGTATGCGGTAATCTTATCTTTATTGCATTATCTCGTCGTACAGTACGTACATATGAAATCAGGCATTGACTGAGCCGTCACAACTGCTGAACAGAGACGTACACCGACTTAAAGCCTGGATGCTGCATTATTCTTGTCTGTGCGCGAGTCATTGATCACTTGCATGTGATTTTCAAGGCAAATCTCTCCCAGGGGATGATTAAGTACAATAGCTTTTCCTTCCTCCAAATCTCAAGTATGTGTGGCTAAACACAGTGCCAGGCAATGAAAGCTGGCAGTTTGAGTGATGGTCATTACTCTCACTGCCGAAGCTGCAAATGCCTCATTCTAAGAAGGAGCCGTATGGTGAGCATCCATAATGAGCATTCAGGAACAGGAATTCATATGTTTACTCTTGGTGTGATTAAACTGCAGTGCTGGTGAGTGGTTGTTTACCTAACAATGCATTATGTCTATATGTGTGATCAATCAGATCAATTCAGTAACACAGGCAGAGTGCTTTTTTGGGGGGTTTGGAAATGCAAAGCACCTTTCCCACATCAGAACAGGATGTTCTAAAACACTCAAGAGGAGGCAGAGGGATTAAACATGAATATATTTTGCATTTTGCATTGAGGTGATTTTTCAGCCTCGCTATGCCTGCCGGTTTTTCTGTGAGACATTAAATTGATGTTGGAGAGGCAATAAAGCAGAGTATTTTTTTTTCCTTCCTGCAAAACCAACATCCAATAGAGTAAATCTGACAGACATGTGAGAGATGGGAGAATAGCTGGCTGCTGGCTGGAAAGATCTGAGCTGCTTTTCCTCCCCACAGTTTAGCCGGATGTTCAATTGTTTTCAACACGTACCACACCATTTGTCATCACTTATCAAACCAATTACCATCAGTGGAGGGAGGACTAGTGTACGGCTTAGAAAAATTAATGTGAAAATATAACGTAACACTGCTTATCTTCTTCTGTGATTGCTTATCATCTTGTTTTTGGGCAAAATTATACTTAATTCTGGTCATTTGCAAGGTCTGGGGGGAGTTTTAGATGACTTTTTAGAGATATTAGGTAACAATGCAATTAAACCTTTTAAGACTGACATTATAACAGGCTGCCTAGGTGTCTTCGTGTTTTCTTTGCAATAAAAGTGTCAGAAAATGTCTTTTTTGCCAATTCTTTTGCACCTTTGTTTTCAGGAAGAACTTAATTTTCAATATCTGGCCATTAATTGTCATTATTATAAATAAAAAATACTTAAAACTTGTGTGTTTTAGTAAAAAAGAAAAAAAAAAACAGACTTGAAGTTTTTAGCATATTTATTATCAGAAACAACTGTAAATGTCCATAATGAAACTTTTTAAGCTTGCAGAAATAAACTTCCAAGTACTTCACATCTGCTCAAACATGCTTTTTGGTCTTGAACATTCAGTATCCATATTATGGCTTCTTTTTTTTAATTTTTTTTTTTTTTTTGTTATTTTCAAGTATTTTTCAGCCTGTTTGGAAGTCTATGAAACAGTTCCAGTCCCACGCTGTTGCTGTAAAGTGTTATACGGTGTTGGAAAGCTCAGGATCTCAGCTTTCTGATGCCATTTGAATTTTGTGGGTAGCACAAAGAATTGTGGAGATGCAGTCATTTGAATGCTGTAAAGAGCAAGTTGTTAAAGGGTTAAAATACAGTCACGGAAAAAAATTATAAGACCATCAAAAGTCATCAGAAACAATGGTTATACAATCAAGTGCTAACTCCTGTGTGGATCATGTGACTAAAACAGACAGAAAAGAAAACATGAAATGGATAAAAGCACTGTTTTTGTCAGTACAATGACATAGATATTGATGGAAGAACTGAAGTGATTTTGGTTTTTATCAAGA
>JAPQRP010000003.1:25432166-25449772 GCA_037367295.1 Apogon hyalosoma
ACCAGGCATTAAAATGAACAAGAAACTGAAGAAAACAAGGGGTGGTCTAATATTTTTTTCCACGACTGTATGTATTCTGTTACGGATTCTCCACTGTTAGGTTCAGATATTTTTTCATCAGAAAAATTGCTACAGGTCCATTATCTACTGGATTCAGATGTGGGATTAACAAAGATACAGATACAATTACAGATACATTTTACTGATCCCTGGAGGGAAATTCACTGTTCTTTCAGGTCAAGAAACACAAAGTAGCAAAGCAAAGTTTATTTATATAGCACCTTTCACAAACCAGAGAAGTCACGAAGAGCTTCACAAAAAAACAAGAAAATACAAATAAGAACACAGATAAAATTCCAATATTAAAAACAAAGGTATAGATTTAAAATAATCATGGTGGTCCTGTAACAATCCATTATCTATCTACTGCCGTTAAAATACCTGGAGAAGCAAGTGAGTAAAAGTAAAACCAGAAATAAACAGACGATCATCAGTTTGTCAGTCTTCTGTGATGTAGGTATCACTTTAGTGCCACTTTTTTAAGTCTCTGCAGACTTGTTATGTATTGTACTAAAACATCCAATGCCATGATCTCAAAGCGTTGTTGCTAAATCCTCATGTCAGTGTATGTTCATTGTGTCAATATGATTATTTTCAGTTTGCATCTGAGTCTGTACTAATCTTGTTTAAAGGGTTAATGGCTCAGGAACCATAGCAATGTGATTATAGAATTGTAATTGTTTCTGAGGCTTTCACAGTCTTTCACAAACCTTTTAAAACCCAAATTAACATAATGTATACAACAGCGACAGCAATGAGAACTCCAATATGAACCACTACTGGCTGTCACGTTCAGTCCTCTCACCGTAGCACGGTGATTCATGGACTGGTTAATGGTGCTAAAAGCCTGAAAAAAAAATGTGTAAAAAATCGGACAGTCTTTTATCCTCAGGGTCAAAAAAGATGTTTACACTTCTCCTAGAACATGCTTAGCACTGAAGGAGCAGAGCCACAATGCTATGACATCGTAAAAGCGGTACGAGTCACTGACAATGATGGCCCTGAAGCAACGCGATGATGATGTTGTAGAATCGACATCCACATGGTGATATCAGATCATGCATCTAGGTTTTGTGAGAGAAAAAAAAAAAAAATACTATTTATCATTTAACAGTGCAGTTCGTGCAGACTTCTATCAAACCAAGAGAGAAGAAAACATTTGCTTGCATTTGTTGGAGCTGGAGTTTATATTTGAAAAATAGATGCCAGTTTGGTTGGACTTCTCCTTAATGCATGTCTCTGAATCTGAGAACAAATAATTTGGACTTTGAGTGTGATCCTACTCTGTGTGTGTGTGTGTGCCTCTGTGCATGTTTGTGCATGTGTTAATTTGGATTTGAGTGCTTAATTGGATTTATGATGTGCTGTTTGAGCGAAACGCCGCCATCTTTGCGAGTGACGTCCACTGTCGACTCTGGGTTTGGACCCAGTTTCCTCCTACAGCCCATCTGTACTTCTCATCCTCTCCAAAAACCATTATAATCCCACCAATCCCACAGCCTCTCAACATGACGGCCTCTTTTCTGGCAGCCTTGCCCTCCACATTAGGATTTGGCATTGGGCTGGAGGCTTCTTTTCCCCCATTACCGTCTATGAGAAAGCTGATTCTCTCTTGTCAGTGTGCCTTCGCTTCGTCTCTGCTGCTAAATGCATTAGAAGCCTGGCCGCCAGGGCCGAGGGAGTGGCTTTGGGAAGGCGGGAGGTAATTCAGTCATAGGCAGCTTCGGAGGAGACTTTTTTTTCTTTTTTACTAGTCCTTGGGGCCTTTTTTGCTTTGTCCTCACTCATGTGCTATTACAGAAAACATCCCAAAGTGAAGAAAAATTACAGATGCCTTCCTGTAAAATGGGATCTCACAGCTGAGGTAGCTGTGGCAGGGAAGGAAAATATTAAAAAGTAAGTTGATATCGATGTGTAAAAAAAGCAGGTGCTGTAGATCTTGGTAGAAACAGCTGCACTTCCTCCATATGTTTTTCACCAACCACCACGATTATAATCACCTTCGAGCAAGGCTTTCATTTTTAGCGCAGAGCTACAGGATTAACCCAACACTAGAGAATGCTAGAGAGGTTTTAATCATTGTTTGCATTTGTCTCCCTTATCTTCTGAAAACTGTAAACCACAGTGTAATATATGCCTTTAGTTTGTTAATGATAGTGTTTGTGCTCGTGTGTTCTTGATGTTTGTGTGTGCATATGTCTTGTGACTACAGCCCATTCATTACTGTGTAGAAACAGATGGGTGATTGTAGGATGCATTGTTACTGAGTATGTAATATAGTTATGGAATGTGTCGCCTGGATAATGCTACTTGTCAATGCTCTGGAGAGTTTTTAGCCAATTATTCTCACACTCCCTTTGAAATGATAGATTGTATGTTTTCTGTTTATGTAAAAAAACAAAACCAGGCTAAACCTAACAGTAGAACTCCAGGTGTGAGCGCTATTTAGCAGCTATGGGATCAGTCCTGTGTGTGGATTTCATAATGTTAGCGGATCATTGTTAGTGAGGATCTGTTTGGACACACACACACACACACACACACACTCTGACTGGCAGCCAGTTACCATTTATCAAAGTGCTGATCATCTACCAGCAACTCATCACAAATTCTCTGTCGCTGCAGCAGGGAACAGTGATTGTGAATGATTTCAGTGTACTGAATTTGTGGGAAGACTTTTGGTGGTAAACTGCTGACAAGATCATTGCATCTCCTCCCACAAGTTTTCTTATTTTTATCTCAAAGTTGGTCTTACAGAGAGCAGAAAAAGGAAATCGGGGGGAAAAAAAAACTCATGGATGATTCATATAATGTGCACTGACAGCAAACGTTGTTCCATATGATGAGATTCTTTTCTTTTCTTTCCAAAACTAAGGGTGGGCGATACTGGGAATTTTGGTATCAATCCGATACCAAGTAAGTACAGGGCAAGTATCGCCAATAACAATACTTTTTACTTGAAATCTCATGATCATTGAATAATTTGGTGATTTTGCCTTTAGTTAGTTGATTATGATAAAACACAGGACAAAGATTTTAGAAAAATAAGCATTTTTTTTATTAACTAACATCAATATAAAACAATTTAACAGTCTAAAAATACTAAAATCATTCCCCTTTTAAATCTGTGGTGTTGCCTGTCAGCTGCAGGGCTTTTCTTTCTCTCCACCATCACAGGCTGCTCTCAGTGAGTGCTCTGACTCTCCACTGTCAGAGGGGGGAGGGAAGGGGGCAAAGTGTGCCTGACAGAGCGGCAGAGAGAGAGACACATGAGAGAAGCTGCGCTCACATGAACTCTGTGAGGAAATTCATGTAATTTCCTGGACATGTAGAAGAGAAACTGCAACAAAAGTATCAACCTCATCACACTAGTACTGATCTGACACTCACTTTGGTATTGATACTATCGATACTTAGATCGATACACCCAGCCCTATCCAAAAGTCCTAATAACTGTGTTAATGGAAATGCAGAATCACTGGTCTGGTTACACTACAAAGTCGACTTTTCTCTGATGTATTTTGTCTATTATTCTACTATTCAAAGCCCTAATATGAACATCTTTTTATTTTTGTCAAACAGGCTGTGAACATATACTCAGTAATAGGATTTGCTAATGTTACCTGATGTCTTCAGATGACTTCAATCAGTTTGTTAATGTAGCAGCCTCTTTCTCACATCCTGCTCACTCCATCATTACGGCTGACCGCTGGCCCTAACCAGGACATCCTACTTTGATTGCTGGGATGGCAAGTTTTGTATGAAATCACTGTGATAATCCTCCAGTGTGTCCTTAAAACTGCTAAGAGCAGTCATCTCAGCTCTGCATCAAAGCACAAGTATCAAACAAAGTGCTTTTCTTTAATAAGAGTAAAATAAGAATAAAGATAGCCAGGCTTCAGATCCTGGCTGTGTCTCAAAGTGCCAGGCAGAACCAGGAGTATTTTTACACTCTTAAAAGACACAAATGTACTGTAAAGCCTTTAATTTGGCTAATGATTTTGGTTTGTTTCTGTATTTCATATGTGAACGAGTTTATTATTATTAGGGATGCATAAGTATCGGTTTGATCAGATTCATTTGTCTTTGACTTTTAAACAGTTCTGTGTCAGTGCTGCACCTCAAAATGGTCCCAAATAATGGTTCAAGTATTTTAGCTAAATCACTAGTAGCCTGCATTTCAAATGCAAAATCTCTCACTCACCACTTCATTCTCTATGATTTCGTGGGCTGGACACCATTAACCATCCGTAGACAAAAACACTGGTTTATGTTCATCTATAAAGCTCTGCTGGGCAAACTCCTAAAATAGCTCAGTAATCTTTCTGTTAGCTCTAGTAGTTTCCATCTACGTTCCTCTGAATGGTTGCTTTTGACTGTTCCCTGAGTTCTGACAGACTGGAAAAAGAGCATTTTCCCATCATGCACCATGTTCGTGGAATAATCTTCAAAAAACTGTTAAGCTACAAACATTCATTTCTGTTAGTCATTTTAAAAGTATCATGGAGAATGCAGTGAAGGAGGAATGTCACTGTTTTTCTTGATGCCATTTGGTTGAAGAGTTCTTATTGTGTTTTCTTGCTTCATTGTGGATCATGTATGTGTTTTATATTATTTGGACTTAGTGTGGACACTGTATGGCTGCTGCCTTGGCAGAGATTTCTGATCTCAATGGGACTTCCTGGTTAATTAAAGATAAATAAAATAAATAATGTGATGAACTCCATCCGTTTCAGATCATAAGTATGATGTGAACGCAACAGTCCACAAATAGTGCTCTGGGCCTTTATGTACCTAAACTGCAGAAGGAAGAAGGCCTTTATTTTTCAGTCAGAGCTGCAGCTATTTAAACGATCCTTTGTTTAGCCCTTCCCTAAACCAATCCTACATGAACAACTATAACTGGGAACAAGAGGCCTGTGTCAAGCTTTCAGAACAAGTGAAGGATGAAGTGATGTTGGTGGATGAAGCTAACAGATCTAAACATTCTGTATTTGGTCACTTAATTTGAGTCAATAGCCCCTTTTCCACAGCACTTCTGTTACGGAAATATTTCGCCTTTATTCCGGAACGACGTCTGTATAAATGAAATGGTGGATCATTTGGTCCCAGCTTTGTAACGCCTCTAGAGGTAGTAACCGAGCCGTGATATAGGTGGAATCATGATTCCAGAACGCTATGTAAAAGGAACACCTCCACGCTGGGGAGATTAAAAAAGGCTGTGTACAGGAAACAAACATATCAACGTGACCAGAAAGACGTCGAACTGGGGAGACGGTGAGATCCATGAGCTGTTGTCAGTTCAGGCGGAGGACTATCCTAGGGCGCTGCTAGCAACTGTGGGCCCCGTGAAAGGTAAACGTTGTGGGCCCTTCATAAAATAAAGTATGCGTAAATGTGTTGTCGGAGCAGGAGTGGGGGGGTATGTATGTAATGTAGGGGTGGGAGGTATATATGTGGGGGTGCGTTCCACCGTAACTGGCGCAAAACCGAAAGTGAAATTTAACTTTGGACGTCCGACTCCCGACTTCTGTGCCTCTCATTTACTCTGGAGCGTACGCAAAATTTTCACAACTTCTAACCTAGATCCACTGGGCCCCAGGAATTTGTCATGTTTACGGAAGGTGGGATCACTGTCTCGCCTTTTTTCCGTGATCTCTGTGTAAAAGTGATTTGTGATTTATTCATATGTTTTATCAACTATAAACACTGAATCAAAGTGTTTGTTGCTAGTTAAAATCATAATTATCATCATTTGATAGAATGTAGCTAAAAGTGCCCATAAGGACACACTGACGTCATATACTGTTATTTTGTGTTTATACTGTATTATCTTTGAAGAAACCTAGAATTCCAACAGCAGATGTGTTTACATTTTTATATTTAGATGATTAAAAAAAACCTTACTTTGTTGAACTGCTTGACAACCGCATACTTCTTGCTTATTCCGGAGCTTTGGCTCAAATATCAAGCAGCGTGTATGATACAGTCAAGAATCTGGGTATTACTCGAGCGTGACGAGGGGTTTTCTATCGACAAACTAATGCCAGCTTTACACTAAATGACTTATCAAGTGTTTTGACTGTCAGACAAATTTCCAAAGTTGGAATGAAGCCATGACAGTTTTGATAGAGCTGAGGTCCTCCCCACACCGGGACCATTTGATCAAAACTCCAGAACCTAAATGATATTTTTCTCATCTTGACATCTTGTTTAAATCAGTCTATTTAAAATCAAGTTGCTCTTGGCTCAAGCAAATAGTGAAGTTCACTGATTATGAATATGATTATAAATGAAATCCCTGGTGTCAGATGTTGGACTGAGGCAAAAATAGTCCAATTTAGTATCAAAAAGTGCAGTAAAGCGATAGGTGTACTGCAGAAAAATGTTGACGAACAGAGGAGGTACTGTATGTAGTGTTTTCTTCTTCCCCTTAGGTTCAGCTGGTACAGTAGTCTTAACACCCCCTGCAGACACGACTGTTTTCTTACTTTAATGCCTGATTTCTTACCCTGAACTTTTTTATTATCCTTTGTTACATAAAAGCCTAGACCTTAAATGCATCTTCACAAAACTTTCCTTCACTGAATCCTCCTAAACCTGTTGATCTAACCTGATTATGTAGAGGTCAAACTGAAAGGAAAACATACACAAACAAAACAAACTCGGACAGAACTACTTCTATTTTCGCTTTGGAGTGCTACTTGCCAGTGTTCTTAATTGGGCCTTGGAATCGATGGCATACCTTTTCTTAAGGTTGTGTATGACTTAACACATTACTTGCTTGATTCTCAGCAAAGAATGTTTAGACTTGCTAAAGACTTGAAGAGTCTGCACATAGCTGTCGGTTGAATATTTGAACATGTCTGACTGTCACACTTATGTTATCAACAGTACAAGTTCAAATTCAAAGTTAAATGTAAAAATGTAAAACTAATTCAAATGTGAAATTCCGTTTCCACTGTAAAATTCCTAATTCAAATTGAAATGTAACGAGACAATTCTAATCCGTTTACAGTTCGTTCATTCGTTATTCCGTTTCAAAATAAAATCAGAAAAAAAAACCCACATTTTTTGTTTCATTTTTGTTTTTTTCCTTTTCTAAACTTGGGTAGGAAAAGAAAATACTTTTTTAACATACCTGTGTGTAATTTTGCTCTGACTGTTTTACATTCAAAACAAAAATACGTAATAAGTTTATAATAAGAAAATAAGTTATTTTTTTGGTTTTATTATTATTCTGAAACCGGACAGGCAAAGTGTGCCTGAGAGAGCAGCAGAGACGGAGAAGTGCGCTGTTTGCACAAACTTGGAGAAGCTGCGCTCGCATGAACTCTGTGAGGGAATTCGAGTAATTTGCTGGACGTATAAAAGAGAAACTGCAACAAAAGTATCGATCTCATCCCACTAGTATCAATCCGATACTCAGCATGGTATCGATACTATCAATATTTAGATGGATACGCCCAGTTCTATCCAGAACTCATAATAATTGTGTAAAGTATTTCTGACTAAGACATTTATGTACAACCTCTGGGGATAACTGCCATATAAACAAGTAACATCTGAGGCAAGGCAGACAGTTTGAATGTGCTGTATTGAATAGAATAGAATAGAATAGAATAGAATAGAATAGAATAGAATAGAATAGAATAGAATAGAATAGAATAGAATAGAACATCCTTTATTGTCATTGCACACTTGTTACAACGAAATTTTGCAGACCCCCCCTTAGTGCAATACAAGATAAAACACAATAAATATATAAATAAAACTAGAAAAGTATGAAAAATACAAAAAAATATTAAAATAATATTTAAAAGTACCCCGGGCCATTTTGCACCCACCCAGGGGTAAACATTCCACACTTTATTTAACTTTATTTTTCACAATGTGCCATGGAGGTTATTGTTCAGGAACCTGATTGCCCAGGGGTAAAAAGTATCTCTGAGCCGGTTTGTCCGGCTCCTCAGGACCCTGTATCTCCTGTAGGCTCCAGCCAGGGTGGGATGGGTCAGACAAGATATTCCTTGCCCTGTTTAACCCCTGTGAGCCTGCAATGTCCTCCAGGGAGGGCAGGGGGCAGCCGATGATCTATTTTGTATTCTAAGGTAACCACTCTCACAGCCATTCTCATAAGAAAACAAAAACACTAACATATGAGGTACAGCACAATAAGAAACAAATAACACTAGTGGGGCAGCAGCAGACCAATAAAAAAGAACAGACATATGTACGATAAAATATGCAAATGATGCAATCTGTACACACAAAGAAAAGAACACATTAAAATCTAACGCACACTGCTCCCCTTTAACTGTGTTCCACTGGCTTGTCAAAATGTTCCTGCCTCTGATATATGAGACCATATAAGAACACTGCATAAATAATAGCTCTATGTATCAGAAAGAAATAATGTTTGAGTTAACCACTCATTACCACCAAGGCCCAGAAATGTTCCTATAATCTAATGCTTTCAAATCAACATCTTGTGGCAATAGATCTTAGAAACAGTCTGTACTGCCAAACCTGATGCTCATTAAGCATTGCACAAACTTTCTGTGCAATACATCCTCATAATATTCTGTTTACACGTGATGATAGCTTTTTCACTGAATCTTTGTACCAATTAGATGTTGTTCATAAGATAAAATAACCGTGACATTGTGAAAGCACCAGGGATGTTTTTGAACAGTACGATTGCTATTTACTTCCCATAAAACCCTTGTGCAGGTTCCAGATATCACATTATTATTTTTAGTTTTGGAAGAACTTTATTTCTACTTTTCAATAATTGAACCTTTAGGTTTTCTTTGCAGATTTGCAATGTGCAGCCATGTGAATAAAACACTAAAGCTGCTACTAGTGATGATCTGGCTCTCATACCTTCACACATCAAAGGCTGAGCTGCATTTGAGGGGTTTTATTATACATATAGACATTTACAAGGCTGCCCTTGCTTTGGATGAAGCACAAGCGTCAATAGTATAATGGCTAAAAAGACCCCAACATGGTGGACTTCCTGTTGGCTTTAAGATACGGCTCTAAGAGGGTTTTTGTGCATCTGGACCTGACACGTGTGCCTATAAAATCTAGTATGACTATAGGTGAAACATCATGCGGCATTTATGACATTTAGTAAGGGGTGCTAATGAGCCGTTTTAGCCAAATCGGAACAGTAACACCACTTTATGAAAAGTCACAGTTTTCCACCATGGTATATAGATGAAACTGACCACATCTGAAGTCTCTGCAAGGAGTTTCTTCAGGTAAAAGTGTTGTAAGTAGCAAAAACAGGGTAAAACTGTCCGATTAAAAGCAAAATAGAAGTCATCTTTGCCATAGGTTGGGCGTTCATTGTCAGTGTGGTAAATGTACAGAGTGAATTTGTGACACTCAGGGCGTAAGATAGAAGTCAGTGTAAATTGTTAGACATCAGAAATGATTGTTGTGGGTCAGTCGATGGTGTTTACGAGGAGGTGGTTGAAGCCTGTTGACCTTCCCACAGGAGAGCGGGGTTCATGTCAATGCAGAGAAATCAGTTTCTTTGTTCATGTGTGTTTTATAACATCAGCAAGAAAAAAAGCATCATTCAGTTGCTCCGTGTGTGTGTTTTCTGGTATAAAAGGAACCGTGACGTTTTGATTCCGGCCCTATGTTGTAAACTCCTCCTTATAACTCACTCACTCGTTCTGTACTCTACTCAGGCTGTAACTGACACTATTGTAATCCATTACTTATGAGATACATTTCAATTTCAAAGAGCAATAGACTATCAACTTACATCGCAGTAACATAACACAACGGAGAAGTGGGTTAAACGCGGAAGCTGTAGCCGGCGCTGGAGCCAGGTCACACCCACCAATAGAAACTCTTCTCTCATCCATTAGCGTAGGCCCCGCCCATTAAGTGTAGTTAAACTCGCAAGCAAAACTTTTGAAGTGGCAAGCAAAGAATACTGATTTATAAGCAAAATTATCTTTTTTTTTATTGCCGCTTACTGTTTCTTGCTCTTAAATCTCTTTTTATTAGGTTGCAAATCCATTCTTTTTGATTGATGAATAAAGAAACAGATTTCCCTCCATACTTGTCTCATTTCAGGGTGGGGTTTCTGTCATTATCTTTCTTCTTGTAGCTCTTTTTTCCTACTCTTAACCAAGCTGTTTTAAGCCTAAAAAATCCACCAAAACCAAACTGTGACATCCCATGGATTAGCAGCCATGTCAAAAACTGTTATCGAAAAATGACTCATTAGAGAAAGCTGTTTGTCAGTTTT
The DNA here is from genome assembly GCA_037367295.1 of Apogon hyalosoma. Classification (NCBI taxonomy): domain Eukaryota; kingdom Metazoa; phylum Chordata; class Actinopteri; order Kurtiformes; family Apogonidae; genus Apogon; species Apogon hyalosoma. The sequence goes on from JAPQRP010000003.1 coordinate 25,442,503, forward strand.
TGGGTTAGCTTAGAAGAGGTTAGCAGTAGGGACGTAAGTGCTCCATGATGCTGGGTCCAAATCAATGAAGGAATATTTGTACTCTCTGAGACTCTGATACATGAGACTGGAATAATGGGGACAGTTTGCTTGGCTCAGTCTGGCGGGATCACATCTTATTCCAGTCTGTAGCCCGTATAATGATACGAGAGATGAAAGGATGTTTTTGATCTCCTCAGCTTTCAGCTGGTAAGTGGGCGAGCATATTTTTCATTGTGTCAAACTATTGCAGAAGAAACATCTGCGCGGTTAGGTGAAAGAAAAACTATTGTCCCAGTTTAGAGGAACCAACATAAACTATCATCAAGTCTGATTAGTTCTAGATATTGGTGAATTCAAAACACATTTTTTTGCAGTAAACCGGTGGGTTAAGGGTTTTCAGACTTGGGGAATGTGATGTAGGCTGTGGTGTAGGTGATGGAGACCTGGTCCAAAATGTACCTATGTATCCAAAATCATGCACGGCTTCCATGTTTGTGAAGCTGGAACACATGGCAGACACTGTTGAATCTGTTTCATAGAAAAAGTTTACACTACTTAAAACCTCCTGTCCCCAGTGATTGCCATCTTTAAAAAAAAAAAAAATCCAAATAAATGTAAAGTACAGCAACTATAGGGCTTTGTTTTAATGAGAAGGGATGTTATCACTCATTATCACCCTGTATCAAACATAAATATATGCTGTAACAAATATAACTCTTCTTGTAAGCAATTATGATGGGGTCCAAATACTCCCCCACCTTTTAGACGAAAGTCATGATGAAGCTGACCAGAGAACAGTCCTCGAACCCACAATCTATGGCACCGAAGGAACCAACTCCACTTCCAATTGAAATAAATGATTCTAAGAGACACTAACAAATGAGGGGAAAACAAAAAACCGTACATAGTACTACATTAATTGACTGATTTGCGAAAGAAAAACTTGCATATCCACCCCTAAAGGTGTTTCACTCCAAAATTGTAAAATGAAGTAGTGTTTCATGCTTGACAATAGAAAACCAATGCCCCACCCCTTCCTCTGTGTCCCAGAGGACCTAACTTTGGCAAAAATACGAATGGTTCCCAATGTGGCTCAGTGAGCTGCATAGTGTAATACACATCACCAGCACCGAAATAGTCGTCACCTTGTCATATTTCACCTCAAAGTGAAGAGCTATTAAAATAAGTAAAAATCACTAGTCATTCATCAGATCATGGAGAGAAACAGTCATGATGATGATGGCACTCTGTGACTTTCTGGTGTGTAGTCTTCTAATTATGTATTTTTACCACCTATTACTTCAACATTTTAGCAACAAACTGTGACTTTCCTGGCATGATGACATGTGGTGGGTAACAATTGAACTGAGCAGGACTTTACTTCTGTGTAATGACTGGGAGTAACTACAGTGTTTTATCCAACAATAACTCAAGTTATTATGGATCATTGTCATATAGTAAAGTACAAAAACAATAATGTGCACAATAGCTTTTCAGAGAATCACCTATCAAAAATCCATAATGACTTAACCCTATAACGCCAAACGTATCATATTTGATACATGAGTTTTGAAGCCCTCTACATGATCAATGTGATATTTTTTCCTTGAAAAACCTAATGTGGACAATTAGATACATGCAATACATGGATAATCCACCAGGGGGAGGGATTCGTTCATCAGAGGCCTTTCCAGTGACGCTACAAGACTGTCATTAATGAAGGAGGCAGAACTTTGACACTTTTGAAAAGGAATTAGACATGTTTGTGTAATGTTTTTGTTTGTTCAAAAATAATATTTGAGCAGTGAGACCCGAAGTATCAAATATGATACAAAATTGGAATTCATACGGGGAAATTGATATTTGACAAAAAAAGAAAAAAATTGAGGGTTGTTCAGAAGGACCAATAAAGGCTACAGTTTCAAAGAACTGGAATTTTCTGTCAATGACTTAATAGTTCAGGCTTTACAGGGTTAAAAATATTTTACAAGTTTTGCAATTTTGTGTAAAACGTGTGAAGGTGGAAATGGGTGTATTTCAGCAGATGCCAAAACATACGGATATAAAGTGTTAAATATGTAATGGACCACTCATGAGTTAGTGTAGCTCTCCCTTGTGATTCATAAGATCATGTTTTTCCTGAAGGAAATTTTCAGGCTCTGTTTTGTAGTATTTAAATTGAACCTGTGTAAAAATAAATAAATACATACATACATAAATAACCTGTGGTACTTGGACTGTTTAAAGTAGAGTAGGGCCTGGTAATGCTAGATGAGATATGAAAATATGAAATTTGACTACTTTAAATGAAAACATGGCATTTCTGTTAATATGATAAGGTTAATTAGTAAAGTGATTGGTGCGACAAATGCCCTATGGGGCTGTGATCCAGGTTTTTAAGGAGCTCTCAAATATTTTATTAAAACTGTGGAGGTGTCTCATTACATTTGTGTTTTAAATAATACAGAATTGGTGAAATATTTTGTCTTTTTCAACCTTTGCCTCCACCACCTGGTACACAGCACTCAACACCTTAGGCAAAATTCATTTACCGAACTCTCTCTTCACTCATTTATTTTTCCAATCGAAGACACACACACACACAATGAAATCGTATCAATCATTCAGATGCGTCAACTCTGTACACACACCCCTCAGGCTGGATATAAAACATTTGTCGTTACAATATTCAGTTGGTTTATCCAGCCGGAGGTGGGGGGAGAGGGGAGGGGAATCAAAAGCACAGTCAAAAATAAAAAAATAAAAAACTGCTCACCACACAGTGCTCACCTTCCTGTTCGTCTGATACCTTGTAAAACTGAACAGCTGCAGAAAAACAAAATATGCACACCAATTAATACGCACAGTATTATCTCTGTTTTCCCCTCCAAAGTGCTGGTGACCAAAATTATCTACTGATCGAAAATGTTTAATGACTTCCAATCCACTATCAATACATGTAAAAAAAAAAATTGGTTTAAAATGCATTTTGTCATCTTTTCAGGGTCATAAAATATGACTTTTTGCCAGTATGGCTGTGAAATGGGCATTAAATTCTGTTAAGCAGTCTTAAAAAGTCTTAAATTTAACTTGTAGAAACCTGTAGGAAGCCCGTTATGGGTTAAACCATGTACATGCAAACGGTGCATATCATCCTCATGTTTCTACTACGATCCAGTCATACTAGAGCTGAACATAGAAGGCAGCAGGTTAGGGGGTTCATGAGGAAAAACTTTTGATCCTTTACCCACTATGATGAATAACTTCTAACTTATTTTAATAAAACCTCTCTGAAAAGATCCTAAAGCTGCAGATATTAAGTGCGCGTCTCCAGACGTACTGTATGACCTCCAAGGAAAAGAGAAGCTGGTACGGAGAAATAACAGCCCACTTCATTGTGTGTTTGAAGTTCAAATTTAGCAGTATGATGATGTTGTCTGTGATTATTCCTTTGAGATGTGCATGATTAATTACGGAGCACAATGAACGCAACCCTGTAAATTGTAGAGACAAGCATTGAGCGTCTCCAGAGTGAAACTTGGGAGACTATACCATCTATAATATAGAATGAGTAATGCACAAGCACTCAAAACAGACCTAATAAGTTTAACCCATAAACGCCCAAACATCCACTGTTAACCAAAACCATCTACTGATCTAAACCGTTTAATACCTGCTGATCCACTAATCCTATCAATACATGTAAATACTTGGTGTAAAATGCAGTTTGTCGTCTTTTCACGGTCATCAGATATGACCCATCTGGACGTTCAGAGACTCCGTAGCGAACGCAGAAACACCGTCATCTTCTACAACATTCACTCACCAGTAAAACCCGTGGAGTTGGATCAATGACAGTGGATGGAGACACTGGGTTTATGTTCAGTTACTGATATCTTTGCTGAAAAAGTCACTTCTTCTTCGGTTTTCTCTGTTTCTGATATTATGACCCTCAACTTTAACCTGAGCTTTTATGAACATTTATGATTTTCACTCAAAAAGTAAAAAATAAAGAAGATAGCATTACAATAAATGGTGATAAATCAATTGAGAAAGGTTAAATAGAGAGAAAAATTCATTCGGGAATTGACTCAAAAGTATGACTGGGTCTTTATGGGTTAATACCAAACCTGCTGAGGTATGTATGGCGCTCTATCCTACAATACGCAGCTCTACAGTTCCTACAAGAAAGCTTATGGATTTCATTTCCAGATCATACTGAGCTGATACATTTTGCATAGATCATGATCAAAAGCAGCCTCAAATGTGTGTTTCGACCATCATCCTTGAGTGTTTACCGTGTTTAAGGCGGAAAGACAGGGTTCCCACGGGTCTTAAAAAATCTTGAATTTATAAATTTGCATTTAATACCTTGGAAAAAAGTCTTTAAAAGGTATTAAAGGTTTTAAGTTATGTTGCCATCAACCTGCTGGCTGTACTGTGTTTAAATGTATCTAGGAAATGTCCGAGCTGCAAAGAAAGTAACATTAGTTTACTCAGATCCACTCGTTCCAACCCGACAATTTATATTGAAATTGGGAACCAGTTATTGTGAGCTTTGCAGCCCCTGGTGAGAAATGACTCGGAACGGTGGGAATCAAGGCGTTGGAGTAAGAAAATACATTTTCCTAATAGGAGTCACAAATATGTGCCACTATGGCTGTGAAATGGACATTACATTCTGTTCTAAGTAGTCTGAAAAAGATCTTAAAAAGTTTTAAATTTAACTTGGAAAGAGTGACGAATGAATGCGTCAACTCACTGAAACAAAGGTGCAGCAAAATAATTGGGGGATGTTAATATTTGCTCGTATTCATAGCAGAAGGGACTGTTGTTTAGTATCTAAATGTAGTAGAAGCCGTCGAGTCGGTTGGTAAATAAAAAGAAGGCTGGGGGTATATGCAATGACTACTGTAGTCTTTTTTTTTTTTTCCGTGATTATTATTTTTGTTTGGACGGCAAGTGGTGACCATGACGTCAAGACAAATCTACTAAAACTGTCTTTGATTATTCAACCTCAAAATGGAATTCAAATGCCTGTTCCCATTGCTCATGTTCTAGTGAGAGGAGATTAGGGACTGAAGACTGAAGAAGCTGTGAGATTGTTGAAAGGTTAATGATCGCAAAGGCACTGTCAAAAGAACATTATAGAATGAATTTGTGTAGGAGAGCGAGGGTTTGTGTTACATAATTGTAATGGATTTCATCTTTCTCCATCTCAGACAAAGACGTCAAAGCAAACAAAGACCTCAGATCATCCGTGTGTTCTTACATCTAACAGATTTAACGAATGCATTTAGCGAAACATTCTATTCGTCTACAATGTACTGAATCTAATTCTGTCTATTCTTTTTTCACTATTATAAAGTGGTACACCAGTCTGAAAAAAGCACAGCAGAATGCCCTTTTATGTTATATTCTCAAAATAATAAAAATTATAAATACATAGCACATTTTTTTCCACTTTATGGACCAGAAAACAATGTTGATTCAAACTATCAGCAGCTCATTTTCCAAGTTGGAATGCACCCTGTGAACTAAAGTTCTGTTCCACATGCCAATCTCCAGGCCTGTGGGCTGGATCACGCCAGCCAGAAATTTTTATTCTCTAGAAAGTGGATCAGATGAAGAAGCGGCTGCTTCAAGCCATCTCAGAATGAATATAAAAGGCAATCTCTGCCTAAGACTGACAATTCCAAAAGAGGTGGGAAAGTGTATTTAAAGACTAGCCAGTGTGTCTTACCATTAGTCTCTGAATTTGATCATGTGCCATTTCATCAGTTTCGTGGCCTAAGCAGATTCGATGCAATGTAAGAAGAAATCACCATAGGAGGAGAAGTGTGTTATGCATCCAGGCTTTTATGTTTCCCAATTTACTGCACATGAAACTACACAGATGCAATACACATCATTATTATGCATGACGCCATGAAAGCCTTGCAAGTGAAACCGCTTGCTGGAAAGCCAAATGCAACGTGAAAACCTTTACTCAGCTTCCATTTTGTCAGCCCGCAGCGAATGCGCACGCCATCACAACTCTCCCCTTAAGGCTCAGAAATTCAATTTTCAAGTTTTTTTTACACATTCATTTGCAGCTGATGTGGAGAGCCTGCCAGAGTACTGACAGGAAGTACTGAACGAATTACATTTCGGAGTGAGAGGTTTTCTCCTTTCATCCCACTGCACGATGCCACAGCTCCTCCCATGCACTAAGACTGCGTCAGAAGGAAAGGCTCGCTCGTGGGAACAAATGTTCTCTGTGATAAGGATCAAAGATTCTTTTCACAGGTCCATCTGCAAAAGACAAAAATGGCTTCTGAGCCAGAGTTCGAACATAAATGAACTTACATTAAAAGGAAAGGTGTGAGGTGAAGCTTTAAGAGCAAATATATCGAGAATGGAAGTGTCATTGAAAGTTTTACTCTGCATATAGAAACCATGACAGGCAAGTTTCCACAGGCAGAAATAGTGAAGTTATCATCATCAGCTTTTAAATATCAACCAGGACACAAGGAGTAAAAGTTGTTTTTTTTTTTTTTTTGTCATGGAATTAATTGAACCATTGTTTATGTCTAGATTACTTTCACACAGAACGCAAGTATTACAGAGTGAAAAGTCAGCATTGTCAATTTTTCCAAGTTTTCATAAAGCAAATTAACCCATAAAGACCCAGTGCTACTTTTGTGGCAGTTCTCAAATTAATTTTTCTCTCTATTTAACCTTTCTTAAGTGATTGGTCACCACTTATTATAATATTATCCTCTGTATTTTGCATTCTTAATTGAAAATGTAGGTATTTCCTTAAATTTAATTCACTGATCACGTAGATGTTCATAAAAACTCAGATTAAAGTTGAGGGTTATTACATCAAAAGCAGAGAAAATGTTTTTGGTTTTTTTTTTTTTTTTTAGTGATTTTTTTTCCAGTAAAATCTATCATTAACTGAACATAAACCCAGTGTATTTGTGTATTTGGACCCTAATAGTTCATGCAGTTTGAATTTGAACCCTCCAGGTGCTGCAAAGATATCTTTATATTCATTTTGGCAAAAATTGAATGGCTTTCTACAACCTGTTTTAATTCCTTCTTAATTTGTTACGTCTAGAACTAGTTACGTCATGACATTTGCACATATAAGGTCAAGACTTCCTACGAACATTTCTCCGATATGCCATAATTGTTTGTCAGCAGCAGCGGTTGTAGTCCATACTGAAAATATGTCCAAACTTTGAGCCGATTACCTAAAATG
>JAPQRP010000003.1:25458538-25487589 GCA_037367295.1 Apogon hyalosoma
TGACAAAAACAGTGCTTTTATTCATTCCATGTTTTCTTTTCTGTCTGTTTCAGTCACATGATACACACAGGAGTTAGCACTGGATTGCATAACCGTTGTTTTTGATGACATTTGATGGTCTCATCATTTTTTCTGTGACTGTATAACTTTTAAGCTCACAGGTTTTGATGTATCAGAACCAAATTGTAGAAAAGTCCACGCTACAAGTCAGACATCAGTCCTGAACAGCTTCTTTAAAGAGCTTTTCACACTGTTGTCCCTTTTCTTCTTTAGAGCGTGCTAGTTTGTCTTTCATTACTTATTATAAGACAGAACAATGGATTTTTTTTTTTCCCTCTTAAAGTTCTGACACAAATCTTTCAAAGAGCTCACTTTGGCAGTTTTTTCCTTTTTTTTTTTTTTTTTTTAATAGAACTGCAATAAAGTAATCTCTCATCTTGTTTTACACTAAATGCCAACGGCCTCTCTGCACAAACAAAAACTCTCCAATAGTGCCTCTCAGAGTAATAATTTATCTTTAAACTCCAGCTGTGTGAGACTTCTGTTTCCTTCAGTCGTTGCAATATACAGGAAAAGCCTTCTTAAAAGCTGTGGAAATGTTAAAGACTTCTTTCACCTAACATGTAAAGCAACATCAGTCTGCACAGTATCAGTTGGGAGACTGACCTTCAGAGATACACAAATCATAATATAACTTCAAAGGGCCTGATCAAGCTTCATGAATCATTTATAAATCCTTGCCATGCTACATAAACGATGCTACAAGTTGTGTGCCAGCCGTTTGAGAGTGCCAGACTTAAATCCTGTCATATTCTCCAATGCATATGCATAGCCAGACTACAAAAATGTGTTAATGGATGCAAAGTGCCTTCAGCTTTTTTGCTGGAGGCACAAAGCTTCAGGCATCACAGCATAAAATATTTCATTCAAGGTGAGGTCTCAGTTTTTTTGGCAACAGTAGTCTGTACATGGCACTTGAATCCTACCACTTCACTAAATTCTGACAGTGGCATGCACAGGCATTCAGAGATGGCAAAAGACTTTCACTTTCTTTCCTCAAGTTTTAGTTTTCTGAATAAGAACTCTGGCTAGATAGATAGTAGTACTGACCCAACTTCTTAACAGCGGTAAAAGTGAACTCTGAAATGTGTCAAATGTGAAAAGCAACCATTTGAAGGACATTTCCACAGCCTTTTTATGCACCTCACATATTAATGAACTGTTTAGCTCTCAATAGTCAACATTAACGTTTGGAGTGCAGAGGTAAGACACCATGTCTGCTTTTCATGTCTGTTTCGTCTTGTTACATAAGAACTCTTCTTTTATGCTGTGCAGCACCGGGACCTTGTATCTAAAAAATATGAACACTAGTCAATAGCAAGACAGTTTTTTTTTTGTTTTTTTTCTGCCATCAGCTATACATACAGTCGCAGAAAAAATGATTAGACCATCAAAAATTATGAAAAACAATGGTTATGCTATCAAGTACTAACTCCTGTGTGTATCATGTGACTAAAACAGACAGAAAAGAAAACATGGAATGAATAAAAGCACTGTTTTTGTCAGTACAATGACATAGATATTGACGTAAGAACTGAAGTGATTTTGGTTATTATCAAGAAAACATGGAAACTAAATAGATATCAGCTCTGAAATTAAACTCTAATGAGCTATTTTTGTTAATATCATTATATTTGTGCAAACAAATGTACCTTTAGTTGTACCAGGCATTAAAATGAACAAGAAATTGACGAAAACAAGGGGTGGTCTAATAATTTTTTTCTGCAACTCTTTGAAGTTTCTGTATTTAAAGTTGTATGAATTTACAAGTTCAGAAAGTTGCAGTTTGTGGAAAAGGTTTTCTCTAGTTTTGTGTGGTACTCGTTCTAAAATTAAAATTGAATGTTACCTTGACATGTTACACCGTGTTCTTTGAAAGTAATGTGGAAAAAGTGTTAAAAAGAGAAGAAATTCACTACAGTCTTGTCACGCTGAAGCTGCAGAGACATGTTTAGTGACTCTGAGCAGATCATGAACAGAGACGTTCTGGATACAACCGGAAAGAGATGGTATTTGACCTCTATATGCACTTTTTCAATATATTGTGATGTTGAGAAAGACAGCATATACAACATAAGACCAAAATAATTAAAATGGTTAGTTAGTTTTATTTTTACATGTCTTTTACATAGTTGTATGTCTTTTATATCTCGTCATGTACATAGGCGCCACACTGATGTAGATCCTTGCATCATATTTCTACATTATGACCATGTACACCTTTGGAACAAAAATAAATCCATATATCATTCATTCTTTTCATATTCAATTGAGAATCCACAATCAGAAAATGAAAAAATAACTTATTTCAGTATTCGTGTACAAATCAGAAATTAAAAAACCTAGTTGTTTTTCATTCTCTCGACTGTACGAACAAATTAAAAATTGGAAATAAGCAAATGGACCAAATGTCGAGTTTCATGTTGGCATTTTTGATATCCCATTTGGTCTGACCCGGAAGTTACTGACGTCTTCGTGTGTAAAGCTGGACGATCGTGGGTTGGCTAGTATCCTGCCCGATGCATTCTGCGATAATGGAGAATTCCGTGTTATTTAGGGGCAGCAAATGCGTTACTTTCAAGGAGGACGACATGTCAACTGAAAAAATCGGCAGGATCTTCCAGGTATTGCTGTTTTGTCTAGTACAGTGCTGCCATGGTAGCCAATCTAGGCAGAAACCACTTCACATAACACATGAAGAAGTCAGTAACTTCCGGGTCAGACCAAATCGGATATCGGAAATGTCAACAAGAAACCCAACATTTGGTCCATTTGCTCATTTCCAATTTTTAATTTGTGCGTACAATCGGAAGAATGAAAACTCATTTCTTGATTTTTGATTTGTACACGAATGATCAAATAACAAGTCATTTTTTCATTTTCCGATTGTGGATTCTCAATTGAATATGAAAAGAATGAATGCTACATGCTGCTTTCCCACTGATTTTATAAACAGTGTTCTTAGGTGTATCCACTGTGTGAGAACAGAGACTACCAGGTACTGTTTCTAGTAATATTTCATATTGGGACTTTGGACAATAAGCCAAGCTAGTGGCACACCTCCAAAAACATCAGAGCATGTTTTCAAGTTGGGTTTTAATAAAGTGAGCACAGATTTGAAGTCTAAATAACTATATTCTTGCTTGAACAATTTCAGCCATTGTACACCAATCAGCTGTACAATTCAGACCACTGACGGGAGAAAGGGTAATAATACTGATTATTCCATTACAATGGAATCTTTCATTGGGTTGAACATATTATGCAGCAAGTGAACATTTAGAGCGCTTTCACACCAGAACATTTTGGTCTGCTTTAAAGGAGTGATATTTTGTATGTTTTTTTTAATGGAATTATGCATTTTAAAACATTTCCCTGTGCTCTACATAAACTGTAAATGCTCTGCTTGGGTCTGAATTCTTCATTCATTCAACTCCACAGGTTCATCTTCAACCCTATTTCTGAGTAATGACACCAGAAAGGTCATTTTGAGCACTGGCCCTTTAAATGCACATGACCCCACCCCCTCCAGATTGTACCATGCAGCCACTTGTGTTCATTAATACAACCAACAACTGAACATTTGAGGTAATCTGCTCCAAGTTTGGACATATGTTCAGTATGGACTACAACCGCTGCTGCTGACAGAAAATTATATCATACTCAGAGAAATGTTCGCCGGAAGTCTTGACCTTATATGTGCAAATGTTGTGATGTAACTAGTTATAGATGCAACAAATTAAGAGGGAATTAAAACAGGTTGTAGAAATCCACTTTATTTTTGCCAAAAATGATTAAAAAGATAGCTTTGCAGCACCTGGAGGGTTCAAATTCAAACTTTTGGAACTATTAGCATCCAAATACACAAATAAATGAACCAAAGGCTAATAAAAGTGGGTTTAGCAAAATATGAGCTCTTTAAATGGACCAGAGTCATGTCCACGTTACACTGGGAAGCATGATGGAAAGATGCTGTGACTTAATGATTTGGCCATCATAATTCCTCCCTGGTTACAGATGCTCAGATCCTGACTCTTGCCCATTTTGTTATTTCTAACACATTGAATTTGAGGATTAAATGTTCACTTGCTGCCTAATATACCCCACCCACTGACAGGCCCCAGTGGAATGAGTTAATCAGAATGAATACCACTTTACCCGTCAGTATCACAGTGTCATAGCTGATCAGTTACAGTTTTAAGTTTCATCCTCCTGCATTGCTGGCTAATTCTCAGCTGCAGACACGCTAAAGACAAAAACACAGTAGTTTACGTCGTATCACTATGACGACCAGGCACACTGAGGGAGTACTGTACTTGCTGAGGGAATGCAACTCTGTGGTACCTAAACTGAGCCAAACCGTGCTGAGATTAGGCAAGTCATTGTTATACTTTCAGTGGAAAAGCAGCATCTGGTGTTCCTCAGATATCACATTTTAAACATACTAGGCATGTATAGTGGACAAACCATGTTACAATGAGTGGATGAAAACAATCAGTAATTCCCCTTCAGTGCATTTGAAGTAAAGTAGCTAGAGCTGGGCGTATCGATCTAAATATCGATACAAAGGTGAGTATCGGATTGATACTAGCGTGATGAGATCCATACTTTTGTTGCAGTCTCTCTTTTATATGTCGGCCGGAGAGTCAGAGCACTGACTGAGAGGCTTGCACTATTCACTTTATTTTTCACAAATATCTGCATGCAATGTAAGTTTTTTTTCTTTCGTGTTGTTTATAGTGTTATATTTATTATTACATTGTTGCCTTTGTTTACTTCTTTTGCACAACTGACTTTGTTACTTTATCTCTGACTTTTTTCACAAATATCTGCATGTAATGGAAAGTATTTTTGTTCTGTTGTTGACATTGCTATATTCATATTTTTGTAAATTGTTCTTTTTTGTTATTTTGCACTAGTACTTTTTCCTTAAACAATCGTGTGTAATAGAAGGTAAAAGGGGGGTTCTTTTATTATTTTCATACTGTTAAATTGTTTTACATTGTAGTTAGTTAATGAAAAAAAAACATGATTATTTGCCTAAAATCTTTGTCCTGTGTTTTAACATAATCATAATCAATTAACTAAAGGCAAAAATCACAAAATTATTCAAAGTTTTTGACATTTCAAGTAAAAAGTATTGGTATCAGTATTGGCGACACTAGTCCTGTATTTACTTGGTATCGGATCGACACCAAAATTCCCAGTATCGCCCACCTTTAAAAGTAGGAGGCTGTTGAAATGTATAACTGGTAGAAAATCCAAGTTTAATTTAAAGTACCAGGACAATAAAATATTCATACTTTATTTCCCAACACTGCAGGTATTTGTCCTAATTAAATAGTGTCAGTGTTAACCTATGTATGCTTATATCCCTTTGAGTATTGGAAGCAGCTTCAAGCAAGTAAGCTAATTTGATTGACCTTTGAATCTTTTTTATTGATTGCGGCATAGATTTAAAGTAAATTAACATTCAGCTCTTGTATTGCCTGTAATGACAAATGTTTGTGTGTATCAGCATCCAGTATTGTGTCTATATTAAAGGGAATATTTTAATGACTCACTCCCTTTGCCGCACTGAGGGGATTTGTTTGTATTCCAACCTCTTCCGCAGCAGTAATCAGCAGAGAACTCAAAGGATACTATGCTTGTTTCCTTCCGTAATGTTGTCTGAGGCAGCAGTCACCTTTAAACTCAATTACTTTATCAAAATGCTCATTGCGGTTCATCTTAGCCGAAAGATAAATCAGTTAACAAATTGGAGATATTGTAATTGCACGATAGAGTAGAGCAAGGTTACGGGGATGTTAACTCTGCTGAAACCAAACTTTAAACAGATGGGGAACATGATGAGTGATACATGGCTAATAACCTCATTTAAACATATGTCCCTGTGAGTGTTATCTGAAGTCCATTTGTCTTTTCTCAACCCATGAGCAGGAGCAGGTCTGTTTGCAGGTTAAGGGCCCGTGAATGAAAATTAGAAGACCTTAATGTCCATAACTATGAATAAAACTTAAGCTGGATTTATGGTTGCGCGGACGTCACCTACGCCGTCACTTTGGACAGCCCCGCGTTGGCCCGCACAGCTGAATATAACTTGGGCATAAAAATTTGGAAAAACGACAATTCCACCAAAACGCTCGTCTTTCGATGAAAAGTGTTTGCGCTGACAAGAGGTGGTTTTTCGGGCGTCGCGAATAGAATAGAATAGAATAGAATAGAATAGCCTTTATTGTCATTGTGCAAAACAATGAGATTGGTGTGGCGCTCACCACCCACAGTGCAAAGGATAAAAACAGTGCAAACATACAAGCATTATAAAAGGCGTAAAAACAGTATGTGGGGAACAATAAAAAAATATATAAAACTACACAGAAGATAAAAACTGAATAAAAACAGTCCGAATAAATAAATAGATTTCTTGCTATTGCAGAGGAGGTTATGCGTTTAGGAGCCGGACAGCCCATGGAGAAAAGGTGTAATTGGTATATCATGCAGAACTGCAATGGAACGACCTTTTTCTGCAACTAGAGTCATGTGCACATAAGAAAACGGATGTTTACGGAGGTTACAAGTGAAGAAGAGTTCAAAAAAACATGGCGTGGTAGGGGTGGACACGCCAGGAAACTAATTTTTTAATTCAGTACGGGATAGAGGGGTAATGTATAATAATAATGAATACATCTGTAATTCAAGGGCGACACGGCGGTGCAGTGGATAGCACTGGTGCCTCACAGCGAGAAGGTCCTGGGTTCGGTTCGAACGCCAGTCGATGGGGGTGTGCATGTTTGCATGTTCTCCCCGTGTCTGTGTGGGTTCACTCCTGCTTCCCACCATCCAAACACATGCTCTGATAGGTTAACAGGTTCATCTAAATTGCCCATAGGTGTGAATGTGAGAGTGATTGGTGGTTTGTCTCTATATGTCAGCCCTGCGATGAACTGGAGACGTGTCCAGGGTGAACCCCACCTTCATTCATAAGTAGCTGGGATAGGCTCCAGTGACCCTAGTGAGGATAAACTGGGCTCAGAAAATAAATGAATATCTGTAAATGTGATATTTATGTCCGTTGCCATGTTTATGGAATGATTTCTCGTGTCATCTTGTGATAATAAATAATTGCATTTGTCATTTAAATTAAAAACTGACATTGCACACTTCTGGTTTTTCAACATCTAATAAATATCAGTGAAGTTTTGTACAATGTCCAGTGGAAAAGCCACTAGTGAGTCTCAAGTAAAGCTTTGAAGAGAAGGTTGAATACAGTTATTTTGCCAAATGATCATTTTTCTCTACAATTTGTTGTGGTTTGCATTTCTTTATTTATTGCTTTATTTAGGCTCTCTTCCCATCATTTGTGAGTATTTCTTTATTTTTTCCTGTTTATCCCTGCTCATGTCTCTGCTTCCCCCTATATCTACCTTCTCATCTGGGTTGGATTTAACTGTGCAAGTTAATTTAACTTTATCAGTGATTGAAAATAAATCACTCACTTTTTGCTCAGCTTATCTCCTGTGTCCTGTGTCTGCATATGCTCTGGGGTCTCATTTTGTTTTGTTGTCCTATATTAGTCTCTTGTCTACACATAAATGATGCTTTAGGTCACTAAAAGTTTTTTTTTGTTTGTTTGTTTTTTAAGTCTGGTTTTTCTGTGTCCATAGGAAATGAAGCAATGAGAAATGAGTGGTGTCACACTCCAATACACACATAAATGACTGCTTTTGTAATAAACGTGCACCTGATTTTTAATTTAATTTAATTTTTTTGTTAATGAATGCAAAATACAAGAAGTTCAAGCTAAAAACATAGAAATTGACAAACAAAAGTGAGAAAAGAATTAGTCAAGTTGGCTCATTATGGCTCAATGCGCGGCATAGAATTACATGTACAACTATCTTACAACATGTAATAACATCTTTTGTAAGCGTGTTATTGACTTTCTCAGAAGCTCACAGATGCTCATAGGCAGACAGGTTGGGGTTAAATCTGTGATTGACAGCTATAACTACCAATCACTGTTTAGACTCCATCAGATGTGACTCTACTGCTCTACTCCACGGCTCGTTGCAGAAATTTGGAGTGACGTTTCCGCGGCATTGTTAAACTGTCAGGTTGTCCATCGTCATATGAGGTATTTTGATTTAAACTGAGGAGAAAAAGCTGCAGAAAGAAACCTGTATTTTCAGTCTCTGGTGTTTTCCCCCTGACTTCATCTCCACCAGCTATTATGAAGGTGACATATATGACCCAGGTGAATATTTTTTTTTTTTTTTTTATGAGAAACATGCTGTCTTCACTTACAGAGAAGTATGGTGTTGAATAAATGTTATAACAGCGATTTTGCTCAATATTATGATTTCACAGTGAAAGCTGACCTTCGTCTAGGCAAACAGCTTGTGGAGATCTCCAGAGTTTATATTGGAGTCTGTCAGGGTTCCCACTCTTTCCCTGAAATTATTTTCCAGGACATTTTCAGCCGCGACAGAAATAAGTTATCACATCATAAACGAATCCATTCCCTGCCCAACCATTCTCTGGAAGTGTTCTTTTCTACAGTTGTAACTTGCATTTACCCAGATTGTTTCTATGTTTATTACTCAGACATCTGATGTGCAGTCTATGGCTATAATTTATCTAAGAAAAATAATTATGACAAAGGTATCCTAGAATAATCCAAACACACCCACAGATTACAGCAGAGCACTTCATCAGCCTGACAAACTGGAGTCTCTCCTGAACTTGCTCTACAAATATTTGTATATTTTCAATAAATCACTGTAAAACTATTTCCTTTGTTTCATCTCAGTTTAGGCACGCAAGGTCACGAGGCAGGGGGAGGATCAATAATTTTCCAGGATAATTTAACCGTTTCCAGGACAACTTGACCTTTTTTTTTTTTTTTCCCATTTTCCGTATGTTTTCCATGACTGGAAAATTGGTCAATCATTTTCCAGGTTTTCCAGGATGCGTGGGAACCCTGTCTGTTCTGTGCTGGGAACTGGTCATTCACTGACATCAGTTCACTCATTATTAAGCTATCGACTGTCTCAGTTGGCTCTGTGAACATTGGTAATACACAAAGTTCCTATATTGAGCTTTCAGGACAGAATTTATAGATTTCTTCAGTTTTTCTTTGCTCTATCGGTGCAGTAGTGTGAAACAGTGGCTGCTGTAAACTTACAAATGCAGGCAGCTAATGTCAGTGTATCGGTTCCGCAATATATCACGATATTTAATTTCGCGATACTGTATCGATATTCTTAGGTATTTATTCAAATGACGACATGGCAAGGGTTCTTTTTTTTTTGTTTATAATTTATTTATTATTATTTAACACTGTTTTGTTACATAATGGTTATTTCAAGTATCCTAAAGCACTTTTTTACTGTCTGAAAGAGGCAGATGTTAGTTCCTTTGTTGGGATGGCGCGAAAATGTTTTGATGTCGGATGATTCAGAGACTGTTCACTTCACAACTAATAAAATATGAACATTTGAGCAGGAACGTAAACCTTATTGTGACACATAATTTAAGTTTTAAGTTTTTATAGAGGAACTTTTTGTGATATAGCATTAGATCCTGTTCTGATCAAATAAAATGTGTTTAGTAATTGTGCATATTTCTGGTGTAATTCATTTTTTTTACAGGAAATACTTTTTAAAAAAAAAAGAAAGAAAAGAAAAAGAAAAAAAATTGCTTTCTTAACCGTATTGCGATATATCATATCGTGATCCTAGTGTTGTGATTTGTATCATATCACCAGATTCTTGCCAATACACACCCCTACTCCCAGCACTACATAGACTCAAACACTACGTTTATGTATGCACACAAGAGAGGAAATGGGAGATTAATTGTCAGCCTTGTAAATCCAAGCTGGACTGACTGTACATATCCTGACCAAGGAAAATCAAATTCTCCCTTTGTGCAGTAATCTACACCTGGCTTTACTGCCTCCATCCATAATAATATACATTATATAGACTAAATGTCATCTAAAATTAAAGTTTATTTGCAACATAGTATAGCAAACTATTACATGATCAAAAACAAATTCATTTTTTACAAAAAATGTGTCTCCGTTTAGAACGCCTGGGGTCACCAGAAATTTGTGATGTTAAAATGGGGTCACGGGTAAAAGAAAGGTTGGGAACCACTGACCTATCCCATCATGCATCAGTCCTACTACAGCTACTGTAAGTGTCAAGGGACAAAACAATAAAAATACAACATTTCCCTTTGTTTTGTTTTGTTTTTTGGTGGCAAAGCAACGCCCTCTTTCGATGATGCGTCATGGGCTCGCATAACGGTATGAACACGGGCCGTTCTTCGGTTCTTCAAGCACTTCAGTTCCCAGAGTTACTGGCGCGGGAACCGGCTCTGACACCGGACTGGCCGGTCTGAAACCAGCTAAAGAGCGGAGAGCAGCACCTCACAAAAACAGTGGAATACTGAGGCAGATTTTCAACAATAGTCCAGAAGAGGCTGGTGTAGATGCCTTTAGCACTGTTCGTTGTTGCAGTCGGGTGAGGAGGTCCATGGGGGTTCAGATGCTCGTACAGGTGTGTCTGCTCCGAGCAGGTCACACAGCGCTGCGTGAACACAGGCTGTGCTTCAGTCCTCACTGCGGTTATGAGTAACACAGACAGCACTTGTCACGTACCAGATGCTGAGGCTGACGGCTACGGCATGATGGAAGATTGTGGTGTGTGATATTCATTTAAAAAAATGGGGAATAAAACCCAAAAGTGATTAACTAGCTGTTACTGTTCAAGTAAACTCTTTAAGTAATCATTAGTCAGAGGAAAGCTCTGTTTATGCTCATAAATAAAAATGTCAGGGTGCGGAGTTGCACTGCCCACAGGGGCTGCACTGGTAAAAAAGCTAAAATAGAAAGGCATATGTTGATGGGTTTTTGGAAGCACTTTTTTGGTTAGTGGGGCAATTTAACATGTTGCAATGAAAACATTATTAAGCAGCTTAGATGTGTGCAGTGATTATGCTTTTAATGTACTGCTAAGATATTAAAGCATGGATTTGTGTACTGTTAATACCCATCAACCGACCAATACATTATCTACATCAACTAACTAGTTCCCGGAGACCCCCAGTATAAATAACTGTTCAGTGTTTGAGGCAGAATCTACTTTTTTTTTCTTAATTTAAAAGAGCTGAAGATTGAATATATGGTTTCAGGGTCATTCAGTGACAGCTGATTATAAAACGAATAATGTTTTAAATGTCTTTCAACCACTGACAACTACAGGATGGATAATTGGAAATCATACATAGATTTTGATCAATTTTCGAACATGTAAGATACATGATTTTACAGAACAACGCATAACACACTCAAGTCAGTTTTAGAGCAAGATTTAGTCATGCGGTACTCTGAGTATATAATATTATACTTAAATTACGACTGGAATTTTGACATGTGGAATTTTAAATTTGAATTTGGGATGTTGTAATGGAGTAGGTTTTGGATTTTAATTAGAATTTGGAGTTTTGGATTTTAATTAGAATTTAATATTGTGAATTTAAAGTTGGAAACTTAAAATTTTGCAAAGGAATATAGATTTTAATTTAGAAGTTTTTTGCTATAGTTGAGTTTGGAATATTCATTGGAATAAGAATTTCACATTGGGAATTTTAAAAAGTTTCATTTGGAATGTTGCAATGGAATATAGATGTTGGTATTTTGAATGTTAAAGTTGAATTTCAAATGTTATTACCCCACCCCCCAAAGGGGAGGCAAGGGGTATTGTTTTTGGTTCTGTTTGGTTTTTAACACTCTATAACAGCAAAACTATTGGTTGAATTCATGCCAAATTTGGTTTATCTTTTGGCAGTGACCCAGAATAGATGTCATTCCATTTTGGGAAAATAGGTCAAAGTTCACATTTTTAAATTCGTAAAAGTGGGTCAAAGTTAAAATTTTTGATGATTTTTTTTTAAATCTTTTTTTTCTCTCTCATTTACTTATAATGGGTGAAATAATAATAATAATAATAAAGCTAAAAAATAAATAAGTAAAAAACATCAATTTTTTTTAAGCTTACTTAAACTTGGCACATATATAGAGGCAACTGATATGCTGACATCAGCACATGCATAGACATGATGACATCAGCTGGATCGATGCCAAAATACGCAACAATACATTAGAGGGGCGGGGTTTGTTGGGCCTGGCACCGCTTGTACTAGAATATGAATTTGAATTAAAAATTTTACATTTGAATTTGGAAAGTTGCAGTGAAATATGGATTTGAGTTTAAATTTATATTGATATATTTGAATTTGCAATATGTGAATACATAACCAGATGGGATTATTTCTAATTTCCTTTGACACTAGGGAACAGTGCACTCACTGTGGTGACGTGGGGACAGACGACCTCATACCAAATATAGAAAGGTTGGCAACAGTACAATAGAAGTTGCTGGTCTAACATGCATTTTCCGTTTTGAAATCCTTGTTTACAGAGGGGTAATGTTTTCATTGTACTCTGTGCAGGTTTCAACTGCAGCAGTTTATACTTTTCTTAGTTTGTGTGTCAACAAGAAAAGTGCTTCTTTGTGCTTCTTTGAATGGAACAAAGTCATCGTTTACTGTTCAGAAAAACAAATATATAAATATATATTTTTCTGCAAAATTGTTTTCCGCTATTAACTTGTCTTGTTCTGTTGTAAAGAGATATTACAACAGAACGTATTAACATTCCATGTGTTGTATAAGCATGTTCAATATGGGTGCTTCTGTGAAACTGGGTTCATTTTAGTATCGTTTCCAGCTTTTTAGACCCAATTATAAAAGAGAAGTTAAGGCACATTTCCCCCCAGGATGTACCTAATGATGACCTCAGATAAATGCAAAAAAAATTATACTCTTGCTCTGAGCCATCCCAAAATTAATGAATTTTTAATCAAACATTGAGGCCTAAAATAGGACCAAAATTGGGACGTGAAAAGCTACCTATGTGTCAGTGCATTAGATCTGGAACACATGGCTGTAAATGGTCTTATATACCGCTATAAATAAGGACACTGCTAAATTTAATGATCCTAGTGGTTTTTCTAATCCAGATGTGTTTTTTTCATGCATCTCAGTCTCATTCCAGGTTTTGCATGTAACCCATCGTGTCCACTCGCGTTACATGCAGAACCTGCCCAGTTAAACACATATAAATCGCGAATGATTTTGCAACAGTGGTCATTTTTGTGAAACACTCTGTCTTGCATAATTAGTTCGATTCCCAAAACGTACCTGTGAGAGAATAAAAAGATATTTGAAAAAATAGCAGTGTGTGATTTTTGTGTCCTTTTGACCGTGTGTGTTACATGCGGATTTTTGTATTAAATATAATGTCAAATAATATGAAAATGTGTTTCATCTGAAAAATAGCTTCTCTTTTATCTCAGTATTTATTTTTAAAATAGACCCAAAGTGCTTCATAACATTAGTCTACATCTGGTTTGAATTTTTTGCCCCATGTCCTGTTTTTAGGACCAGTTTCATAGAAGCACCCATGTGGGTATGTCACTCATAAAACTTAGCAGCAAGAGCCAAGCACTGCAAGTGTAGAAACAAAGATGTTATGCTGTGATTTAGACTTGAACATAACAATAAAATGGGAGTTGCTGGTTTACTACCTTTGCTGCATTTCAACAATTTATACTATGTCTATGGCATGGATACTCAGACTGTAAATGCCTTTTGTTCATATTATTAAGTGTCTAAAATGGAGATGTCAAACTGAAATATATGGGCTTAAAATAAATATATGTCACCTTCAGTAAACTATAAGTATTAGAGCTTTAACTCTTCAAGGCAGATTCTCTTGTCTGTGTACCTTGAACTTTTGTGAATCTGTTCCAGAGCCACACAACTTGACTCCAACAACTTTATAGGTGGGCAGAAAATGTGTGTCACTTGGAATCAAATAGGGGGCATCAGAGTCAGTCATCAGTTCAGATGATAATACCTGCTGTGTATCCATGCATGAAATGGGCCGCTCGTCCATGCATTACAGGTTTAGCCCTCAAAGAGACAGTGTGTACCTAGACAAAAGTTCAGTGTCTGCGCATGATAATGTAGTCACGGATGGGATCAGTGTCTGAGTCACTTGTGATATTCAGCGCCCATAAAATGTGAGGAGCAGAGGTCTGTGGATTATCAGGATGTAGAGTTACATCAGTGGGAAGAAGAGCAGCTATGACACGTTTCATCAGTTTATGTATCCCATGTCTTCACATCTGAGGTTTTCTGTTTTAACCCAGCGACACATGGCGCTCGCCACCAGCGGAGTCGACTGGTTAACAGATCGTTTTTGAACGTTTCTGAAAGTGTCTGGGTCCTTAACCTCAGACAAAAGTTTTTGGAAACATAGATAAGACCAGAGGTGTCAAACTTGTTTTAGTTCAGCAGCCACGTACAGCCCAGTTTGGTCTCAAGTGGGCCAGACCAGTAAAATAATAGCCTGTAAATACTGAGATTTCCAAATTTTTTGCATGTTTTAGAGCAAAAATGTAAAATTCAGATATAAAACTGTTTAGAAACTATCTTTTCACAAAAAAATGTGAATAACCTTATTGAAAAATAAGTGCAATGTTAACAGTATTATGTCTCAGCTTATCATTTATGCATGTGCATTGCAACTTACAGACTGCAGTGGAGCTACACATGAACAAAACATTTGGTAACAGGGATAATATTGTTAAAATTTTGGAGTTTTGAATTTGGAACTACGGTGAGTTTGACACCTTTGACTGTTAATATTGTTGGTGTAGTTTTTGCACTTTGCAAATTCATCCTACAGGTCAGACTGGAACCATGAACGTCTCTGGTAACACATTTGTGTCAGTTTGTCCCAGTAGAGTTAGTGTCACACACACACAAATGGGCAGTTGATCCGGTAGTGACAGGCACCAGAACCAACCCATAAAGACGGAAGACGCCAAACAGCACGTTGGCCTCTGGATGGAAATATGAGGACAAAAAACCAAGGCATAACAGGTGTTTACAGTTGTTTTGTTGAAACTGTTGAAAGTGTTTAACAAACCCGTTCAGTGCATATATATTCCTTTCCTGAGTCTGTTTGCTCATGCAAAATGAAACGTGATCAATATAGATTCAAAATAAATGATATTTAATCGTGATTAATTGAAATCAATCCACAGCGACCCTGTGATTAATCTGATTAAAAATTGAATCGTTTGACAGCACTAATTTTTGGTCAAGGAACAGACTAGCAAAAACAGCAAGTTGATAAGACCAATGGGAGATATTTGTAATTTTGGAATACAATAGCCTTATATAGCCTTTATTTATTTTTTTATTTCTTCTTACCTTGTACCTCCGTTGTTGGTTCTCTGTTGAAATGGGTCAGTGTGTTTTTTACTGCTGTCATAACCAAATAATTTCCTGCAAAGGATCAATAAAGTGTCTGTTTGTCTGTGTATTACGTTGCTATGCCCATTGCAGTTGACGGGAAGCGCAGTACCACGCTGCATGATGGGAAATGAAGTTAAAAACAGCAATGACACATTTACTAACTTCAGTCCCTAGATATCGGTATTAATATATTAACTGTCGTTTAAATTTTAAAGGATGATTTACCAAACAATTTTTTTTATGTCAGTAGTAATAAAATAAATTAAAAAAAATAAAATATAGACTAACATCTTTTCCCAAAAGTCAGCTCTCCACAGCATAAAAACTACCACATTTAGAACCCGTGGTTTCCCACAGGTCAATGCGCTAGTTACAGTACAAATCTCTAGTGTAACTACAACCAATTTAGCCAATGCAAATATGTTGTCATAACTGATGGCAGACGGTAGAGATGAGTTTTAATGTTAGGTCACATAATAATGTTTCTGTAGTGTTTTCCACCATCATCTGACTTATTGCACTGTTCATTTTGTGGAATCCATCATCCAAAAGTCTGTATCTCTTTCCTGGATACTATCAGAGTACTCCAGCTGGGACAGGTATGGTGTGTACATGTGTAAACACAGATGAATACTCCCAAAATCCAACAGTATAGGGAACACTGATGGGCACGTAAACACAGTCAGTTTCTTGTCAGAACCTGCACCTGACCCTGTGTTATCGTTTTCCATGTCATTTCTACAAACTGTGGATGTGTATACTGCAATATCTGGGGGGGAAATGCATATCCTATCAAGATTCTGAGATATTTGTAATGTTCATCTACATCATATTGTTCTGATTAGTTTGCTTTTATAATGTCCAGTGGTACCAGGGATTGGTGTCAGACAGAAAAAGTCCACAAAGATGTGATTAAAAAAAAAAAGTGAAACAATCAGGAAATAACATTTTTGTTGCCCATTTCGTGGCCTCTCTCTCTCGCTCTTTCTACATCCACTCTTCTAACCACGCTGTTCTCTCTGTCATGTCAAATCACACGACTCCTCAGCATATTATCAGACTATCTTTAAGGTTAGCTCAGTGGGCTTTGCTAATGCGTTTAGCCTCGATAATGCCGAAGCTAATGAGACGTCGAGTAAAACATATTCCGCTGCTCTCCGACATATTCTGAGAAATACAGGCGAGAAATGACAGATGAAATATTTATTTTAACTCGGATTTGGATGTGGATGTGTAATGGGACACTCGGCTTTGCCCTCACATTATGCATTTTTACTCTTTCAAGCCAAATTCCAGAGGCTTTTTAAAAAATGTTTCAAATGTTGTCAAAAAAAAAAACTCCAGTGTAGTCAGTAGAAGAGTTGAATTTTCTTCTTCTTTCTGGGTTGTTGGGCTGGTTTTCTTTAAATGAACCACATTTGTCTAACTGCACGATCCAATAAAATAGTGTGAGGGTAGAAAATGTCTAGGTCAAACCTTTGCTTGTGGAGAAGGGAATTGTGGTATTAAAATGACAACATCTTCACTAAAGAAAAAACATTAAAAAAACAACAACAAAGAAACCCAAAATGTGTGTGTTTGTCAGATCTTGGCATTTTCAGCATTCAGTTGCATGGAACTTTCTTGCTCTGAAAAGTGTACTTTCCATTTTGATGAAAGTTTTTTTTTTTTTTTTTTTTTGGGGGGGGGGAATTATTTTGGTTACATAATCTTTCAAGACTTACATCTATTCTTGCAGTGACTAAAAATGAAGTTTTCCTTTCCATTTAACTTTCCCATGTGATTTATTACTATTTATCATTGTATCCTCATCCTTTCTCAGTGAAAAGCAAACATTTTCCTATATTTAATTAACTGATTGCATAGATGTCCATAAAAGCTCAGAGTATATCCAAAGGTCATCCCATAAGAACGGAGAAAACTGAAGATAAAGTGACTTTTTCCTGAAAAATGTAGCATTAACTTAATGTACAAACAAACATCTACAACCACTGTCATTTGTCAAACTACACAGCATCGCTTTTGTAACACACTAATAACAGTAATAAACAGTAGATATTCTAGGTCCAGATCTGCTTCATGAAATGTGTTGTCAGCAATTTACATCTATTTCAAATGAGCAATATTGCATTTCTGCTGTAAAGTAATAAAATATGCCCTAAAAGTAACAGTAGAATGTTTAAAATAAAGAGTCCTTCGTGTTTGTTTTTGTTTTTTTGAGTGAATATAAGCTTTTAGTGTGTTTGATGTATGAAGGCAACTTATTCCATTGACTGGAGGCCCTGTAAAAGACACAATTTTTCAATCGGTTCGTTTTTGGTTTGGGAAGTTCAAGGTGACCCACGGGAACCTGTCTGGTGCCGTGATTATGTTGTAGACCTCTACGCCTTATTCTGTCAGGTTTCCCGTTCACAATAGCACTCCTCATAAGACGGAGAAGGTTCCATTTGATTTTTGCCTCAACAGTCCACCATGATAGACTGCCATGCATTTTTGTAATGTTTGTTCTAAAGGAACATTTAAAAAACAATCTGGCTGCCCTGTTTTGGACCCGTTGGATTTTTTTAGCTTCTTTTTTTTTTTTTTTTTTTTTTTGCTGCACAGGACCTCACACCCATGCAATAACTGATGTGACAGAACCAGTGCCTGAGCCACTTGACCTCTAGTTGATACAGACAGGTATGGTGCTGCTTTTCTTACTAATGAAATTCCAAATTAAGGCTTATGAAGATATAAAGTTATTATGTGATATTATTACTTTTTACTAAGTTCAGAGTCAAATGTGACAGTTCTCACTTCCTTTTGGACAATTCCAAACAGATCTTTAGTGCAGCTATTGACAACACAAACCTTGCAGAAAATGGAGGCGATTTGTGGTTTTACAGCGGCTGTTTTCTGTCTATAAACAGAGCTAAGCTAACAGAGCTAAAATGTAAACTGACAACTGACACAGCATCATGAACATTATAAGACGATGTGTTATTTTGACTGACTGACAGACACATTTTTTTATTCAAAGGAAGAAACTTGATGATACCGTAGTACAGAGGTGTGTAGCCTTAAACAATGAATATCCAGTGTGTGGATACGTTGCTTTTTATCTGTTGTTTTGGTAGCTGTAAGTGTGTTACAGTACATAACTTCTCTCTGCTGCTGAGAGTTTGGAATGTGAATTCTACATATAACATTAAAGATAAAAAATAATAGTGGAATTTTACACATGACCCAGAAATGGTTTGAAACAACTGACTTTGTGTATTGCTTCTTCTGGTTTACTTGTTAACAATGGCTGAGGCAACATCAAAGTGTCGCTGCTGTGTGCCCCAATGTACATCCAATAAACAAAGGCAACTATATTTAAGTTTTCATGATTTTCCTTCAGATTTAGTTGAAAGGAAGAAATGGGTGGTCGCAATTCACTGAAATGAGGGGCCGAACTTCAGAATCCAATCAGAAAGTATGTTTGTGTGTAGCTGGCATTTCTGGGAAACATAAACGGTATTGTGAAGGGAATCAAGAGGTTAAAAGTAGGGAAACACCACAGTCCTGCACCTGGTCGGGAAACCTGCAAAAACGTGTGGGGACGGGTATAAACAAAATGAGAATTTTCACAGGAACGGGTCAAATGAAACGAAATGCATGCGGGTAGCAGGCAAGGAAGTGGGAAAAAAATAGGATTTGTGGATGAAAATGATTTGCAGGACATTTGATGATGATCATCGAATTTGACCGTGGTTGATCCACAGCCGGTTTGTTTTATCGTAAAGTGAGCTTCGCTTCTGTTTACAACCGGCCGAACGCATCACTGAGCAGCACATATTAGAGATTTATTGATGGTGTACGCTTTAGCAAAAAATAAAGCCCTTAAAAGTGAGTTACTGTGTACACAATGCGTTTAAGCACAGGTCTAGTGGAGTTGCGGGTCTAATGTATGTCGGTATGGGCAGCTGAGGATTGGACGTGAAAAAAAAATGCGGGTAGCGGGTCTGGTTGCGGTACTTCAGCTTTGCGGATACGGGTGGGTGTGGGTTTGGAAAAGCGGACCTGCGCAGGACTCTGGTTGCCTTTGTTTATTGGATGTACATTGGGGCACACAGGAGTGACACTTCGACGTTGCCTCTGCCGGTGTTGACAAGTCAACCGGAAGAAGCGGTTCTCAAACTCGATAGTTTCAAACCGTTATGCCTGAAAACCCCCTGTTGCCATTTTGGAAATTCTATTAAAACGTTGTTATTATGTTGAAACAAAATCCAATACAATTGCACTTTAGTTATATATGATGATAATTTTCCGGGAGACGGGGCTCCAGATGGTAATAACTTACAGAGATCATCTTGAAATTGTCTTGCTTGTAGTTGCAGTTCTGTCTAAAGAGTCCTATATGATCTGTTACTGTAAAGGAGTTTCATCTTGTTCGCCTCTCATCCAAAAGAGGCCCAATCTTTTTTTATTTTGTTGTCCTTAAAACACGAGTGAGATGGTGAGATGAGAAGCCTGGGGAGATTTTTGACAGAGGCTCGAAGCAGAGCTAATGGCCCATTAAGTGGAAAAAGCTCCTTTTGATGTGAGTGAAGGAGGAAGGAGAAAAAAAACATGTGCTGCAGAGAACGGGGCATAAGGGAAGGTGAAAACAATACCGCAGAACAATCACTTCCTCAGCATCATCTACTTGCACATTCACAGTACAAAGAGCGGTTTGGATCGCTCTGACACTACGGGATTTTAAATCTTGTTATCTGCTCTGTCGTTTTGATGTGCTGATGAGATCTGACTGTGCTCACGTGCGTTTTCAATCCTCGAGTTCTTTAGAGCCAACAACAGCATTTAAAACATTGTCTCACATCAAATGCAGCTCACAGCTTGTGGTAATTATCATGCAATGTTAACACATGTATCTCGTTCGGCGGAGCACAGTCTCAACAGCTGATGGAAGGCTCCGTGTCTGGTGTTTATTCATACGTATTTATCTGTGAGGCCGTGCATGAAAAGCGCTTTGGCCCGTGGAACCGTAAAAGGACACGGGGTCAGACGCTCGTGATTTGTTTGCATCTGGAAAGCGAAACACTGAGGCTAATAGCGCTTTAATCTTTCATAATAGCAGAATCATTTGATAGCGCTGTTCGTGCCTCCTTCGCTGACTGGTTTTCCTGCGATTGACTGAGCGGTTGAGTCTTGATATTAAAATCTAACATGGTTCAACAACCGACAAAAGAATGTTTTCAGATAAACCAACCAAACGTGTGATGAATGATCTAATTTACCATTGTGGCTTATCACATTTTTAAGAGTTTTCGCTCTTCTCTGTTTTGGTTCGTTCCACAACACGCTCTGTTGGCTTTAGTGAAACACATACTTGTCAATCACAGTGGCATTATCAGCTTTACTTATAAGAAGGAATACATTGTCACAATTGCATAAGATCGTGAAATAGTGCTAAAGCATCTATTGATCTAAAAGGTTTCATAACTTTAGAGCTACTAATCCTATCAATACATGTAAATAATTAGAGTAAAATGCAGTTTGTCATCTTTTCATGGTCGTCAGATATGACCCATTTGGACGTTGAAAGACTCCAGAGTTACCGTGGAAACACCGTCATCTTCCTCAACATTGATTCACCAGTAAAACCCATGGAGTTGGATCAATGACAGTGGATGGAGACACCGGGTTTATGTTCATTTTACCAAAAAACTCACTTTTCTTCAGTTTTCTCTTTTTCTAATAGTATAACCCACAACTTTACTCTGAGGTTTTATGCGCATCTACACGAGCAGTAAATTAAATATTAGAAAATACATGATTTTCACAGAAATAATGCAAAATACAGAGGATTGTTTTAAGAAATGTTAAATATAGTGAGGAAAAAATCATTTAGGAACTACCACAAAAGTAGCACTGGGTCTTTATGGGTTAAAGCAGATAATCATTCCCCTATCCGTGCATTAACCACAACTAAACTGCATTGCTAGAAGCAGATAAGTCTCTGCTGTGTCACAGTCAGATAGTTAAAGAGCAATAAAAAAAACAACAACTGGGAAAAGTGCATTTTAATGTTTATCTGCAGCTTACGGGTTTAATTTAGAAGATGAGGATTCAAATAGTATCCTATACTGCTGCTCTTATAAACAGAGGCAGTATTTTACCTGAAAGTTGTGGTGTTGGT
The DNA here is from genome assembly GCA_037367295.1 of Apogon hyalosoma. Taxonomy (NCBI): domain Eukaryota; kingdom Metazoa; phylum Chordata; class Actinopteri; order Kurtiformes; family Apogonidae; genus Apogon; species Apogon hyalosoma. Next base: position 25,480,158 of record JAPQRP010000003.1, read on the forward strand.
ATTAGCTAGCAAGTAAATCCCTTGAAACTTCTGTCTGTGTTGCCATGGTAATGCTACGTGAGATTTGTAGCAATATACACATGCTGTGCAACCACGTAACCAGAAGAACGTCAGCTAAAAGTTCAACACAACAGAAGACAGAACACAATCCAACAACATGAGCAAATATGGAGAACAAGCTAACAGTCCAAGAAGACCAATGCGACAAACTTTGCACCGCTAAGCTAGCACTGTGCAGGTCGGATAGTACAAGTATTACTTCTCTACAGCTAAATCTCACTGAACGAAACAAAGAAGAGCAAAAATAAAGGTCGCACTATGAGACAACCTGAAGAGTTTTGTCTCCACTTTGGATTTATATGAGTGAAATTTCAGCTGTCGGCTAATCCATTGCTTTGTGTAACACTGAAATGATTCTGACTAGAAACAAGTGGGCCAGGGTTTAACAGGTTAAGAGCAAGTGTACGCTAGTTTGACACTGGAATCAGACAGCCCTATCAAATGGAACTGCAACCATGACTGTGTTACCTATGAAAGCATCAATAAACCAAACCCAGCAGTGGAAATATCAGTAATCAGTAATACTTTTGAAATGTTCTCCTCTTCTATCAGTTGGTATTGGTGTGGTGCTCACTCTTCAACATCACTGCCAAAAAAATGTTGCATGTCCTTGGATAATTACCAGAGGTCAGTGTACCAGCACTGAAAACACACCTCCACAGGAGGTTAAGAACAAGACTTCAGCTCAAGCTTTTATGAAATATTAAAAATAATACATTTTATGCTCGGTTTGTTTATTGATAGACAGGTTCAATGAACTGGTACTTTTCACTAAGAAATTTGAAATATTTTAACAAGGTTTCCTTTGGTTAATTGTGCATAAAGTAGCATATCTGCTCTTCAGTCAAGGCTGACATAAAAATGTTATGTTCCTTCACCTCCGAAACAGCCCTGGGTCAACCTTTGATTTTCCATTTCCACCCGTTTATATTTGTTTATGCCAAAAAATATTTTAATTGATGTAATAAAAAAAAAAAGACAAAATTATAGCAGCCTGAAATAGTCAAGCATTGGAACTGAACTCTTCTGTCATTGGGGGCCACCTTTGGTGCCCTGAAAGTATTACCGTATTATCCATTGTCACTAAACTAAAAATGTGTAATTTCTGTAGCTATAAGCACTGAAACCAAAACAAGAGCAACAAACGCAGTAGGAAATGACAAGATGGAAGTTATCTATCAGACATGACTCAGCATAAAATCATGCAGGTATCAAGTCGAGTTTTATCCACATTATAGTTAGAGTGTGTGTGTGTGTGTGAGTGTATATATATATATATATATATATATATATACAATATACACATACATACATACACAGACAGGTAGGGTGGGTGAGTAACTACGTATTTAAAATTGGTAATAAAATCCATATTCCTTTTACAAATGTATTAAAACAAATGATACATGTTCTTTATTACATGGGAAAATGAAAGTAAATAATTTCAACGAATTATTAAACGTGCGCACGAATTATGAAATCATGTGCACGAAATAATAAAACGTGCACACGAATTATGAATGCGTGCGTACAATTATGAATTATGACTTTGTGTGCATGTTTTATTATTTCGTGCGCACGTTTAATAATTCGCGCACATGTTTTTTGTTTTTTTTTCACGTCACCACACGGGCTCCGTACTTTTCACCCACCCTGAATATATTAAAAAACTGTATTTCTATAAAATGTATAATGGATGTAACACCCAGGACAACAAAAAAAAAAGTTGGCAACATTTTTGTTAAACACCTAAATACATAAATATCTGCATTGCAGTGTTGCAACTGATCAGTGTGTGATTTAAAACCATGTCTGCTAGATTTTACATTCATATGTAATTCTATCATTTTTTTATTGTTAGGTTTAGACATTTGCAGTCATGGTGAATAGATTTGCCTTGGGCTTCCACCCCGGTTGCTTTTCAGACAAAATCCATTTAAAAGACATTGAACATACATAAAGGACAAAGCAAGACAAATTATAACAGACGTGGAAGGTAACTAATTTGCTCAAATAAAACCAGATTAAAGAACAACCACCAGAGTTAAATGGATCAAAAACATTGTACAAAAGGTGCATTTAGTTGTTTGCTTGGGATTAAGGGAAGATTTCAGGATTTGGTTTTAAAGCAGGAAAAACAATCCTAAAATGATTTAAAGAAGTGCTGAAACTTGAAACCAATCTATCAGTGTAGCTTGATTTCTTAAAACCAGCCATACCACTTTTTTTGCCTAGTCCTAAATGCAAAAATACTGGATTTTGAGTCAAGGTTCTGGTGATGAAGACTGACCTCACTAAGAAAACAACAATAATGATCGTGGACTAAAATACAATAACTGGCAGTGTTTACAAACCTCTTGTGGATTGGTGGTGAATTCATATGACAAACACAGGAGAGCAGTGTCCATGTCCTGTTTCAAACCAAAGAAACGGTCTTTTTTATTTTAGCCTTAACAACTGTTTCCTAACCCTAACTGACTTGTTTGGTGCCAACACTTAAAAACCTTAGCCATGACATTGAGTCTGTTCCCATAACCATACAAATACAGTAACTGAGAGTAATCAGATACTTGTAATAATCAGAACAGACACATTTACGTACACTTCAGAAATGCAATAATCGAAAAATGATCAGATTTCTATTATTCAGGCTTTCTTTCTCTTTTTTTTTTTTAAACAGATGCACAGATTTTAAAGTACAACATTGTAATAGCCATACTGATATTGCTTACAGTGGTTTAGTAGTGTTCCTTTAAAAATGCTGAACTGCTCCTTTAATCACGCTGCTGATGACATCACAGCCACATAACTCTTAGACCAGGTCAAGCAGCCTAAGGAGCAAGACAGTTTTTTGACCGATGCGCCTAGTTGAACAAAGAATGAGTCTTGTAACTTTGTTTTTTTTGTTTTTTTTAAGTAAAGTTCTTTTTTGAACGGAGTTACTGCCTCGGAAGATTCTTTTCATGTCAAACTTATTGCCAAGAAGACTGCTTAATAGTAGTGGTGGACGAAAGATTGCTGTTACAAACACAATTGAATTAATGGTGTATCCGAACATGCACAGACACATCAGAGTATTGGAGATAAATCTACATTCATTATCATGCCCTAAATGCAACAGTTACGTAACATTATCAGTTGCATTTTGCTCCTTTTTGATAACGTCTTGGGTAGCAAGTCAAAGATTCTGTATTTGGTAAAATCCACCGTCACCTCCCCACCAACTCTGCCACTGCAGACAAAAAAAGTTCTAAAACATGGCTGCACAACATACAGTATCTTAAAGTGTTGTTGATTTTGACTCAACAACCACTGATTATTCACAGAAAAGACAGATTTATATTACCTGGCTGGAGTGTAGTCTGTTAACCCTGTAAAACCTGAAGCATTAAATAATTGACAGAAAAATCAAATTCTTTGAAACTGGAGCCTTTATTGGTCCTTCTGAACAACCCCAAACATTGTTGTTTTTTTTTTCAAATATCAATTTCCATGTATGAGTTTCAATTTTGTATCATATTTGATACATCAGGTCTCAATGCTCAAATATTATTATTTTTGAACAAACAAAAACATAATATAATACAAACATGTCTAATAAACTGGTAATTCCTTTTCTAAATGGTCAAAGTTCTGCCTCCTTTCTCATTAATAACAGTCTTGTAGTGTCACTAGAAAGGCCTCTGGTGAACGAACTCCTCCCCCTGGTGGATCATATGTGTATTGCATGTATCTAATTGTACAAGGTTATTCAAAAGGAATGAACTGATTTCATGATGCATTGCTTCAGTTCTCAAGCATTGTCATGGAATGAGTCAGTGACCATTTAAAAGAGGAGTTTTCTAAGTTTTCAATGGCTAGCCTTGATAACCTTAAACCTCGAATAACAACAGCGATCAACTCAGTGGATCGTGATCTGCTGATACGCGTCTGGGAGGAATTCTCTTATGGCACTGATGCTGTCTGTGCTGCAGGTGGTGGCCACATTGAACACTTGTAAGACAGGAAATAAAAGTTGATTGTGAGTCGAATACTTGTGACTTGGCTGGAGTTGTCCGTTGCTTTTCCTTATTAAAATATTGCGTAATGAAATCGGTTCATTCTTTTTTTAATAACCCTGTCTACATCAGGTTTTTCAAAGAAAAAAAAAATATCACACCGATCATGTAGAGAGCTTCAAAACTCATGTATCAAATATGATACGTTTGGCGTTACAAGGTTAAACTACTCATTGATTTAGCCAGGGAACTTTGCGATAACAAAGCCAAATATGACAGACTGTAATAGTAATATTGACATGTATTATTTGTGACTGAATGCCATCCTCATTCACACAGACCTCATTCGTCTGTCAGATGGGACGGTGACATTCACTGTCTGTTCGGCTGCCAACTCTGTAACAGCAGTCTAACCAGAGAATGCAACACATTAACCACACAGCAGATTAGCATATACCTGCTTATCTTGTTCACGGGTGCAGGGAACTGAAGCTTATCCCAGCATGCACTGGCTATGGAGGCGAGGAACACCATGTACTGTACAGGTCAGTAGTGTATTACAGGGCAGACATATGGGCTGACACATTTCCTCTGAAGTCAACTAGCTATGTTTATTTTATCAAATATAAATCAGGGCCTAGTTACTTATTGAGCGTACGTTGATAATTTATTGAAGTGTCTGCCAGTTCCAAACAGCATCCGGATTCCCATCTTGAAGCCATTTGCATTTCCTGTCATCTGGAGACTGAATATTATGGATTCAGACCCTTTGATGAGATATTGACCAGACCGAGATGACATTTAACTGCCTCCTTTTTCTGTCTGTGTTATCTCAGAAATATAATTTTCTCCACATTTTGTTATGTATGCAAGTTTTTTTTTTTTTTCTTTTTACAATGCATATTTGTAAAAAGCTGTATCTAATATAATATAGCAGGATTGAGAAATAAAAAAGGCCATCTTCACAGACGGCACAGCTCAAACATGTCACAGAATCTTTCTTCACACACAAAATGATGTGAGGAAGATATTTTTGGGTAGAGAGAAGGGGAGAAAGCGAGGGGTATATCACCGAGAGGAAGTGGGGAGATGATGGATTGAACATGAGAAGATAATGAGGAATGAAATACTGTTCAACAAAATGTCATCTCCCAGACAGTGGTCTAAGGAGCATTGCTGCCATTTTACCGAGATTGTTACTATAGATGAATTTCACCTACAAAGACATCAATTCCTCATGGTGCAGCGTTTCCTGGATTTGGCGGTGATAGAGGCAGGCTTTGAAAAGGCACCTTTAAAAGCGGACAGAGTGTCAGCCCCAATGAGGCTGCTGCAGCTTGGCACAGAGATGAAGGTTGAATGAGAAGAGAGTGAACGTATCTCTTTAGATCATGACTGACTGCATTTGCTATGAAGCATTTCTTATTAACGTGGATGTTCAGATCTCTGCTGAGGTAAAAAAAAAAAAAAAAAAAAAAACCTCCATGGCTTTGCTGTTTTTTTCCATCATAGCTGCCTGTGGTAAAGACTGATCAGCCTTAACACAGATAGTTTGATCTAAATGTTTTGAACACTGAAAGGTTATCAGCGCCTCGGCTTAACTAGGATACATAGATCATATGTGGCAGGATACTGTCTTTAAAAGCCTTAAAGATGTTTTAATGTTTCATCAACATGTGAAGAAATGACAGTTTGGAATTATGTCAAGGATGTAAACAGAAAGGAAATCAAAATGTCCATGAATTGGCATTATTATAAAAAAAAAAAAAAGTACTATAAACGTGTTGTCTATAGGCTGTGATAATGTCATGGTTAACGTTTTAATTTTGTTTCTGCAGAGAAATGGTAGTTACAATAAAAATGAATAAATAAATAAACAAGTGGTTCCAAGCACAACAAACCCCGCCCCTTGCACGTATTGTAGCTTATTTTGGCATCGGGCCAGGTGATGTCATCATGTCTGCGTGTGCTGATGTCAGCATATCAGTTGGCTCTATATATGTACCAAGTTTGAAGTAAACTGAAACAAAATTCTTGTTTTTATAGACATTAGAAATTTCACCCATTATAAGTAAATGGAAAAAAAAAAGATTTTAAAAATCAATGAAAAATTTTAACTTTGACCTACTTTTCCTGAAATGTAATAAGGTCTATTCTGGGTCACTGGCAATCTATAAACCCAAACTGGTATGAATTCAACCAATAGTTTTGCTGCTAGAGTGTTAACAAACAAACAAACCAAACCAAAAACAATACCCCTTGCCTCCCCTTCAGGGGGGCGGAGTCAAAATACTACAAACTTGTCATCTGTAGACTGTGATAATGTCATGGTTAAGGTTTTGCTTTGTTTCTACAGAGAAATGGTGGTTACAATAAAAATAAATAAATGATAATAATTAGGTGTAAAAGAAGACAACTAAATGACCATTGTTATCATTCATTAATAATTAAGTTTATCCACATAAAAAACAAAAACAAATTGCTTAGTACATAATGGTAAGGGCTAAACTTAGTGATACATTCAAGGGAAATTGCCAAAATATTTACCTTAAGTTTCAAGTTGACCATACACACTAGTTCCTTCTCCTCAGTGAAATTTGCTAAATTTGTATTTCCTCCTCAAACTACCTCGACTTTCTATTCTCATGTACACACAGCACTGGGTATCTGGAAAAACAGAATTTTTTTTCATGTTTTTGCCTTTCATCCACATGAAAACTCTGGTTTAAATCACTGAAAAATATTATTTGTGAAAGCACCGACTGAAGTGTATATTTTGTAAAATGTTGGTTCTGTACTTGTGTGTGCACAGTGGGAAACAGAGTGTCTCCAGTGTCACTCTCACTGGTGTATGAATGCGTATGAGTGTTCGGTGGTGGTCGGTGGGGCCGTTTGGCACGAATTGGCAGCCACGCTTCCGGCAGCCTGCTCCAGGGCAGCTGTGGCTACAAATGTAGTTTACCACCACCAGAGAGTGAATGTGAGAGCGAATGAATAATAGATCAATAATGTAAAGTGCTTTGGGTGTCTTGAAAAGTGCTATAGAAATCTACTCCATTATTATTATTACCCTAACCACAGGGGCGCCACTACCAACTGTGGGCCCCATGAAAGCTAAACACTGTGGGCCCTTTCATAAAATTATGTATCTTGTTGATGTGTCAGTGCAAGGGGTGGATAATGTATGTGGGTGTGCAGTCCATATATAACGTCACTTGCGCTAGCATGAAAACAAAACTGAAACTATACATGTTTTCATCGTCCGATTCCCGACTTCTATGCCTCTCTTTTACCCATAATTTTCACAACTTCTAACCTGTATCCACTGGACCCCCTCCACTGCTCTATGGGCCCCCCACAAATGCTGGGCCCCA
>JAPQRP010000003.1:25496371-25525314 GCA_037367295.1 Apogon hyalosoma
GGTCACTGGCAATCTATAAACCCAATTTGGTATGAATTCAACCAATAGTTTTGCTGCTACAGACATTTGAAATTTTGTCCATCATAAGTAAATGGGGGGGAAAAAATTAAAAATTCACAAAAAAAATTGAAGTTTGACCTTCTTTCTTCTTTAATAAATAAATAAATAATTTAAAAAATGTATCTAAAAAAAACTGTTGCATTATACAGTTTCCAATCAAGACAACTGTTTGATGTAAAAAAGCTAAAACTTTCCTTCTCAGGAGGTTAATGAAAAGAATAATAAACAGCAGTAGGATGTGGTAGAACTTACCAGAATTGTCTATAATCTCAGTGTCACATGCAGAAATCACATTTACAGGCAGCATAATGTATCATATGAGTTATGAATTCATGATTCACTATAATGAAATGCAATATTTACTGTATGATGTTAAAGGTATATGCCCTACTATCAAACCACAGTCAATAATAGTATAAAACCTCAGCGTATGATGGCGATTGGTGTCACTGGAGAAAAACAGTCAGTAATTACCTCTCAGTATATTATTATTATTGAAGTGGTCTGAGAGGTAATAAGACCTCTTGACCTTCAGACTCTGTTTACAGGTGGTAGAAAATCTCTCATTAGATGCATGATTTTGACCTAAAACAGGCCAAACTAGACCAGTGTACCGACCGTTTCTTTACAGCTTGTTTGTGCTTCATACTAAAGCACGAAAGGTGGTAGAATTACTTGACATGTTGGTTACATAGTGCGTCTGATTGAAATATTGCTGAAGGCGCCGTGAAAGATACAGTTAAATATATTATAAATGTGGATAATGTGTGTAATAAGATTCTTCTTCACATGTTCATCTCAGAGATTTCAACAATGGCAACAGAAGTTGAGGGTGGTGAGCTATAGCAGTCAGATGATCCGACAGGTTGTAAACAGCTCCCAGGTTTGCCACTTTGTCTGGAGGAGAAAACAAAGGCAGATGGTAGAATGTATACATAGCCATGTTAAACATCCAAAGGCAGCGTACAGACCCACTTCCTGGTTCCAATTTGACCCATTATTGTACACGTGGTTTCGCATTTACGCTTAAAATATCGGAATACTTCACACTATTTTTTATTTCTGTATTTTGAAAGAACAATATATCAAATGTCTGAGGAAATTTCATTTGCAGCGTATGAATGGGTATCCAGTCCCTGACTTTCTCAGTTGCCATGGGCTGGTTAGAGCTTTAGTTGGGGTTTGCAGAAATGAACAACTATTGAAATGAATGTGGATGTCAGAGTGAAAAATGTCAAAGTTGGTTATACATCAATCACTAAAGATCAAACTCAAAGTAATCAATTAATTAATGATTATGGGGCTGAGCATAAACTGCAAAATAATCTACATGGGAGTGTATTATTATTATTATTATTATTATTATTATTATTATTATTATTATTATTGTTGTTGTTGTTAGCCCTATTTTCCAGTTTAGGAGCCTAATATTAGCTATCAAACTACTCTAAATTGTAAGGCCCTAGGAAAGTACCCCCTTTACACCACTAGAGGGAGTACTGCAGCCTCAGTCTGGCCACAGAAATCGTAGAATGTGATGTCATCTGTTGTTTTTCTGAGCTGCTGCTTTGAAGACTGGAGTTTGTGGTTTGGTAGTTACCATTCTGGCTTCTTGTAGCCTGAAATGACCATATTTAGACAAAAGGGGCTGAACCACAGAAACCTGTGGGGTCAGAGGGTAACTAGTGCTAAATGCTAGCTCACTGACTCGATAATATGATAATGAGTCTGGGAAAAAATGACTTACATGTAAGTTCCATATAATTCTGTGGAATCCAGGGCTTTTTGGAGCCAACCCCAGCAGCTTTGAGCAGTGTTAGAACTTTAAGATAATTCTGCATTGTTTTTTTGAGGAAGTTCAGATTTCTAATATGTAATGTAAACTGAAAAATGTAGAACATTAGTTTTTGGGGGGCTTTTTTTTTGTTTGTTTATTTTGTTTCTGGATATTAACTGCTACTTATTCAGCTCAGCCATGCATGGTATTAATTTGCATTTGTCTTTTAGCTTCAAATTTGATTGACAGTTACAGAAACATTAAAGAAAACTGTCCTAATGGAAGCACCAATGGATTCGTAAACCGTCTTCATAAACAATACGCTTAAATGTATTCATAGTTTAAAACCAGTGTTTCCACAATATTCATTCAAATATTCGCTTTTGTACTGGAAACAAGTGGTTCCAGACACAACAAACCCCGCCCCTCGCATGCATTGCAGCTTATTTTGGCATGGAGCCAGCTGATGTCATCATGTCTATGCATGTGCTGATGTCAGCATATCAATTGCCTCTGTATATGTGCCAAGTTTGAAATAAACTGAAACAAAATTTATGCTTTAGTAGACATTTGAAATTTCACCCATTATAAGTAAATTGGAGATGAAAAAAGATTTCAAAAAATTCATAAAAAATTTAAACTTCAGCCTACTTTTCCTAAAATACAACTACATCTATTCTGGGTCACTGACAATCTATAAACCCAATTTGGTATGAATTCAACCAATAATTTTGCTGCTACACACATTTGAAATTTCACCCATTATAAGTTAATAGAAAAAAAAAAAAGAATTAAAAAATTCATAAAAAATTTAATCTTTGACCTACTTTTCCCAAAATATAATGACATCTATTGTGGGTCACTGGCAATCTGTAAACCCAATTTGGTATGAATTCAAGCTATAGTTTTGCTGCTACTGACATTTGAAGTTTTGCCCATTATAAGTAAACGGGGAATAAAAAGATTTTAAAAATTCATTAAAAATTGTAACTTTGACCTACTGTTCCCAAAATGTAATCAGGTCTATTCTGGGTCACTGTCAATCTATAAACCCAATTTGGTATGAATTCAACCAATAGTTTTGCTGCTAGAGTGTTAACAAACAAACCAAACCAAAAACAATACCCCTTGCCTCCTCTTCGGGGGCAGGGTAACGATGTTCAGTTTTACTAAATCTTCGAAGAAGCTGCCTAATGAGGGTAAAGAACTGTATGCCTGTCACCTCATAGCTTTATTTGATCAATCATTTAAAACGCTGGTGTAGCTGCACATACATGTTCTGATTAACCACACATATTAAGGGCTGATATAGACATTGAAGCAGCTGTTGTCATTAACATATATGTAAATTTAGTGACTATAAAATATGAGCTTTATCATCACAATACAGAACACTGAAAATTAGCATTGGGTTGAACATACGCTCATGGGACGCAAATGAATCACAATGGCATGACAACGGAAACAGAAACGTGTCTGCATAAAACTACTGACGCAGCCCATTAACCCTCAACGACATAAACAGACACCAGCGAGCAAAAGCAGCTACTGATCTAAAATAGTTAAGGACTCTTGATCCACTAATCCTGCGAATATATTGAAATAATGCAGGTAAAATTCGGTTGATCAACTTTTCAACAGCATCAAATATGATCCATTTGGATGTTCAGAGGCTCCATAGTGAATGTAGAAACACCATCATCTCCTGCAAGATTGATTCACCACTAAAACCCATGTACTTCGACAAATGACTGAACGTAGACACTTAATGCTCAGTTTATGATATAATTTGTAGAAACATTCATTAAATGACCCTCAAATTTAATCTGAGCTTTTATGAACATCTACATGTCCAGTAAATTAGATACAGGAAACTCACGATTTGGTAAAAAATAAAATAAAAAAATAAAAAAATGTAAAGTATAAAACCACAAATTGTGATAAATTACTAAGGAGAAAATCATTTAGAAGTTATTAGAACTGGTTCTAGGTTTATAACAGTTAAAGTCAAGACCCCATCGACCCTGTAATGTGGTTTTAATTTTTAGACACTGAACAACCAATGGACAATTTGCAACAACAAATAAATTGCCTACTGATTGTTCCATGTTTGGAAGAGAAATTCCAAATGAACCTATGGCTTTAGTTCTGAGGTCTAAGTGCAGGTTCTGGTGTGGATTCTGTACGTTTTGGATTGTACTCTTTCAGGGTTTTAGAAGTTTTGAATATACAAATCTGCATTTAATACCTTTAAAAAGTCTTTAAAGGGTATTAAATTGAATATGATAGGTCTTTAGTTATGTAGTCATAATCTTGTTGGCTGTACTGTGTTTCAATCTATCTGTTAAACGTCCAAGCTGCAAAAAAAAAAAAAAAAAGTAACATTAGTCAACTCAGTCCCATCTGTTCCATCCCGACAATTTATATTGAAATTAGGAACCAATTATCATTAACTTTGCAGAAATGACTTAAAACGGTGTGAATCAAGATGTTGGAGTAAATAAATACATTTTCCTAAATTCTAGAATGCACACATTTTTGCCAGCGCGGGTATGAAACGGGCATTAAATTCTGTTGTAAGTAGTCTTAAAAAGATCTTAAAAGGTATTTAATGTAACTTGTTGGTAACCTATAGGAACCCTGTCTTTTAACTGAATCTGCAGCCAATAGGTCGATGGCCTGAGCGTCATAGAAAAAATACTCTGCTTCTGTTTCCTGTACACGAGCATCATTCGCTACGCTTTCCCTCGGTTTGGTGTTTAACTACAGAGTGATATCGGTGTGTTTGCAGCACTTGAGTAATTTCGGTGGTCTTATTATTCTTTCACTTACACTCCTCTACGTTAGAGTGACTGAGTCATGATATTTGTTGTGTATACAGCTTGTACAATGGGAAGTGTATATAGACACATACTTCAAATTCTTGTACTGAGCATCTATGGCCTTGCAAGCTCGTTCCAATAAATGTTTCTTTCCAGAGTTCCTCAGTCTTCAGGGTTCATCTGTATTGGTTCGTAGAAAATTGCCTTTCCGGTACACACCAATCTGATGTTATAATATGGGTTTCTTTGGAAAACTGTTAAATTTTCAGGTTTTGACTGTGGTTTATTGTTCTATATGTTGGGCAGTTTATTACTAATGGGAAAACTAGCTGTTTTTCAGTGATGTGGTCATTTATTTATGTTTTTAATGGTCCGTCCTCATACACAAACGGTACTTAGCATTAGCATTAACTCACAGCACAGATTTAATTTGTGTCAGAATATAATGGGGATGAATAGTGGTTAGAGAACCCTTGTAAATTTTGCCCATAGATCTGCAAAAGAGTTCTACTTGGCTGCATTCAGATCAACCTTAGCTCTACCTGAGATAATATATGTCTCCTTTTCACACTTGTGGATTAGGATGGGTCCTATATTTCCTAAACCCTATTTCATGTCAGTAGTAACTAAATGAACATGCACCCACTAACACTTTTCTGTCCAAATACTTGCTTAATGACTCCTAAACCTCAGAGTCCTCCTGAATGGGACTTTATTCTGATCACATTTGAAATACAATTAGGACCCAGTAGGAGACATTCAGGGTGAGACCTAACAAAAGACTCATGAAAGCCTGTCAAAAGCGCCTTTGTAAAACCAGGTCAGTTGGTCATTTTAACATGAGGTCATTAAAATGCACATTCGAGATTTGCTGCTGTTACTTCTGTCTGGTCACTTCCCACAAGAAAACAGGCCACCAGCATATGTTTTGTTTGAGAAAACTGCCCTATTTTCATGTCGACAAAACCACGCCGACCCAATTTTACCATGATTTTACTGAATCAGTTTTATCCTTTCTATCTTTATGTGGTGAAGGGCTTAATATGTAGCTTAATGTCTACTTTATGACTTACTGAAGAGCAAAAAAATAGTTTTGTTCCATTTTGCAGGGATCAGAATAATCCTGATTATGTATGCATGTATATATTTATGTATAATCTTAGGAACCCATAAGAAAAAGTGTTAAAAGCATAACAAAGGTTTGATCCAAAGTAAAACCAAGACCAGATTACATGATGTAATGCGATTTTATTGACTTCCTTTACAGCTACAATCTAAAAGTTATAGCAGAAAACCACTTTCATTTTGAATTATATTTCCTTTCCACACTAAATTTCAGCTCTTTCCTGGAAGGAAAAAAAAAAAATAGCTTTCTTCTTGCCGCCATCACTACTAACAAGTTGTTGCAATATTACACTGAGATATTCATTCGTCTGCTTGTTTGTGTCCATTTTGTGTCTTTTATTATCATTTTCTTTATCTAACTGCTGAGTTTATTTGAGTCTTGAGCACTTCAATTTATTTTATCAGGATTTGTCTACAATGGCTTGACATTTAGGCTGATTTAAGTTAAAAAATAATAACTAAAGGTTGGGGAAACGTTAACATTTTAAGAGTGAAAAAAGTAAAACACTGAAGTTGATTAAAGTTGTAAAAAAAAATACCACAAAAAACAAACTTTTCTGGGATATTAAAGTCATACATTTATGAGAAAAAAAAACATATAAAATAATAACAGGAAGTTAGTCATTTTCCTGGTATATCTTTAGTTTTATGATCTCACACAATATCTTTTTTTCCCCATTAAAATTGTTATTTCTGGTAAATTTAGGAATATTTTATTTTTTCCCCTTCATATATGTATGTTTCAGAGAAGTTTTAAGGTTTTTTTTTTCCTCCCATAAATTCATGATATTTTTCTATACATTTTCTACTTTAATCCCCGATAATACTTATATTTGTCAATTTGGGAGTTTTTCTTGGCATATTCCCTGGCTTGTAAAATCTCCTGTCACACTGTTATTATCTATTGTTTGTCTTATTTATAAAATGTGTCTGAAGATGGCTGCTTAGTGTTACTGCAAACCATTTTCACCTGTAGGAATGAATAAAGTAACTTGACCTTAACCAGAGCCCTTTCAATGGAGACGTTGTGATATTGTCATGGAAACAAAAATATGACTAGAGTGTGGACTGTTTATGAAACACACATCTCATGAGACCTTTGCTTTATAGTGGTAAAGTACAAGAGTGTGTACAGGAACACTATTATATTAAGGTGATGAAGATTTACTGAATGTGGAAGACCTGACTAGATAGACAGACAGACAGACAGACAGACAGACAGACAGACAGACAGACAGACAGACAGACAGACAGACAGACAGACAGATAGATAGATAGATAGATAGATATTCTACCTAAAGTGACAAATCATTCAAGAAAATAACAAATACAGAGAAAAAGAATACTGAAAGTATTTATTTGTAAAACAATGTTCGGTGTGCGCTAATGTTTAGTTGATTGACATTACATTGATATATAACTGTGAAATATATCGGACCATTTACAAATTGTGGGAAAAACTACTTTTTTGGGGGTATTGTTAATTGAACTAGGTCCTGTATTACATGTATGTTGTGTTGTTTTGTAATTGTGATGAATAGGGCAGCCATGGCTCAGGAGGTAGGGTTGGTGGTTCGAATCCCGTTCTGTCCTAGTCATGTGCTGTTGTTTCCTTGGGCAAGACACTTCCCCCTACTTTGCCTCCAGTGCTGCTACTCACACTGGTGTGTGGTTGTGTATGAATGTTCGGTGGTGGTCAGAGGGGCCGTAGGCGCGTAATGGCAGCCGCACTTCTGTCAGTGTGCCCCAGGGCAGCTGTGGATACATATGTAGTTTACCACCACCAGAGTGTGAATGTGTGAGTGAATGTATAATGGATCCACTGTATGCGTTAATAGAAACGTGCTATATAAATGTAATCCATAATTATTATTATAATGTTTTTAAGTTGTTGGCTGTGTGGGTTTTTTTTTTGTGTGGGTGTTTTCAGTCATTTGTGTACTGCAGTATAAAGACAATTGTGTTGGGTGTGGACTCCAGGAAGAAGAGCAATGGCCTAAACCAAAGCTAATGGAGATCCAAATAAATGAAACAAATAAATGAAATTAGATAGATAGATAGATAGATAGATAGATAGATAGATAGATAGATAGATAGATAGATAGATAGATAGATAGATAGAGTTTCAGTGGATCATAGAACAGTATAAAAAAAACACAGACGTTGACATTTCAGACGTCATCATCGTACACATACACACTGTTGGTGTGAGCAGCTCAATGCAGTCAAAAAGAGTAAATAAATAAATAAATAAATAAAGAGGCCCCCTCCAACCCTAACTCATTCAGCAACCTTGCAACAGAGGGAATAAATGAGTTAATGTATTTATTGGTAGGATGAAGTGCCTCTGTAAGCAGAAATAGACTGTTCATAAAACCTAAACATTAAATTACAAGTAATCCCAAATATTCCATTCTGTCTGTAATGCACCGTTATTGGGCTCATATGCATTGCATCACGACATTGCAGTATGTGTTTTTGCTTCTTAGGTCATTTTTAGCCTTTTCACATTTTCCTCATCCTCTAATGTTTCCCACCGCTCATATTCACAACTGCTCTAATGTGTAATAGATCCATGACTTCTGGTTGATCAGCAAAAACACTACTAAAAGCTGGAGCCCTCAAACCAGTGATTGTGTGTGCTGTTAATGATAAGGTATGAGTTCCAATAAGAGTGCAATATATGAGGAACAACAGCAGCTAATGGTCTGAAACAAAAGCAGGCGAGTCACTTTCGAACAGAAGGCAAACAGAGGGAGAGTGAACATTTGATGTGGACAACAACGGCCTGATGAGACACAATTCTTGCTATAAGGGAGTCCATAAAAACTAGCATTCACTACAATTTGCCACAACATTAGTTCCATTACAATTGAGTGGAGGTAATGGAATGATAATTAAATTCTTTAGCTGTGAGGCCAGAAGAGGCATGGATAGAGATGATTTTTAGCTGTAGTGGGAGGTTTGACAGCCGTACATGTTTGACACCTGCAAAAGACAGAAACTTCTTTTTGTACTTTCATCCCAGATTACCCATTTTCCACCAAAGTATTGCAGTTCGTGGATCAGTTTGTGCCAGTGCCGAATTTCAACTCGACCAACTCTGTCTGTTTTGCCTGGAATTTGGCCGGAGGAACTGTGTCCAGCGGAGCCAAAACTTTACTGGTCTCTCACCAAGAATGGTTTCTGCAGCAGATGTCTGCGGAGGACACAAGCTATCTGCATGCACCGCAACAAATACAGCTGTCATTCAGACCGATACAGACACTCCACAGCCGGCCGGCCAAGTGTAGCAACACCCCCGTTCCACCAGGTGGCGCTCACCTGCCAAAGTCACCGCCACGTTACACCAGGTAGAGAGAGTGAGCAAAGATAACCAAAGGTACTGGTTTACAGAAAGACTGACCTTATGCGGAAAGTAATCCTGGTATCCGCCGATAACATTATATTACGAGTGACCTCACTGATGACAAAGACGTTTACCGGCAGAAATGTGAGCAAATGAAGTTGTGTTGTGTTGAGGCTCCGTGACAACACGTCGCTCCTCATGATCTAACTTAAATCTCATGAATTCATGAGTTACCAGGGAGAGTTTTTAGTGTATTAATAAAGGATATTACTGGGTTCCAGGTGCAGTAGAAGAGGGTTCTGGATCCCCTGAGCGTGTATTTAACCTTTTCAAGGCTTAGATGGAGCATGAGAGGTGCTAGGTTAGTGTTTTTCAACCTTGGGGTCAGGACCCTACATGGGGTTGCCTAGAATTCAAATGGGGTTGCCTGAAATTTCTAGAAAAAAAAAACAAAACAAAAAAAAAACGTACTAACAAAGAAACATGTTTAGTTGAGAGTTCTATACTTTTCCATACTTGTGTAGGAACCCTGGTAATAGTCCTTTAAAGCAGTGATTCCTAACCTTTTTTCCTTTCAACTCACCATGATGCAGAATCAGTGGGAACCCTGGACTTGTTTCCCTGCAACTAGATGGTCCCATCTGGTGGTGATGGGAGACACACACTCCAATTGTGTTCTGTATATCCAGTCCACTCTGTAGTCTTGTCTTGGTGGCTGTCATCGCAGAAAACCCAGCCTTGCAAAGATATGAGGTTGGAAACGGAAGAAGGAGTTTCAGGGCTTTTGTGGCGATATCCAGATATTCTGCTTTGACTTTAATCCAGAATGCAAAGAGGTTTGAAGTTGTCTCAAACATGGATCATGTGCCAAAGCAGTTTTGAAGGTTTCATGGCTTCATTAGCTAGTTGGTCACTGCAAATTATGCGTCGTGGGTGAGCCGTTTGTGTGTCACCTGTTGCGATGAACCTGTAACATAGACGGGAATCGTGATATTTCCTTTTAGAGGCAGCTTTCTGTTTGCAGGCAGTCTGTGACCCTCCTGCAGCCCCATCGTTTCCTCGTTTCTTCCTGGAAAAGCTCTCCAGTGAATTTTGTTTTTGACTAATTTCTTTCAAGGGGTAGCTTGTGTCACTGATGCGTGAAATGACGCGCCAGAGCCAAGAGCAGTTGTGAGGCGAGGGCAGAAACAGTCGTTTTTCAAAATAAAACCTCCACAAGACTAATGGGAAAAAAAAAAATCTTTATATTAACCACTTTTTTTTCTTTGCGGCCTGGTACCAAATGATCCACGGACCGGTACCAGTTCAGGGACCGGGGCTGGGGACCCCTGTTGTAGATCATGTTCTCAGGGATGTCGATCTCCTCCAGAGGTTTGTGACACAGACACTCAAAGAGGATGCTGTGATCCATCGTCATCAGGGATTATTTTTCTGAACAGAGCTATGACGATGTTAGCTATTTAGTTTATTTTTAGGTGTATATGCATTTTAAAACAACAGATGAAGAGAGAAATAATACAATTTGACTGAAAAAGGCTCACGCAGAAGCAAAGCTTATTAATGCCCACGTACTTAAAGCTTAAGCTACACAATACATGGTGTCAAGTAGAACAAAAAAATATACACACACATATATATATATATATATATATATACACACACACACACACACACACACACATTTATTTATTTATTTATTACAGCCATAACTCTCAAATATAGATACATATAATGCTTTTTTGAACATAACAAAGGAAGTAGATTGCTTAAGTTTTAAATTAGCACTATATTCCACAGTTGAACCCCTTTAAAATAAATACATCCTCTTTTAACTTCTTTTTGTAACATAAATTTGCACCCATCTGTCAACTCATGTACTTTCAAACACTATAAAAACCTTTGGACACAGTCTGGTAGTGCTTTGTTTTATGCTTTAAACATGATTTGCATTGTTCTATAATAAACCAAGTCTCTAAACTTCAAAATATGACAATTTAAAAATAACGGACTACTATGATCATAATATCCTGCTTTATTTATGAGACGTTTTGCCGTAAAAAACAATTTGATCAGTTGTGGTTTTGAAAGCAGATCACCCGTAATTCAACACAGTAGGTCATCTATGTGATGATGACGGTCCTCTGGCTTGGAGAGTCCATCAGTCCCTAAAGCAGGGTCCTCAGAAGGCGGGTGTGGCCGATATTGACTGATGGGTCTGAGCAGTCCACTTCCTCACTTTGACCAGATGTCTTCTTTTCTCTCTCTGTTCTTCTTCTGCTCTTGCCTGTGTTCACCACCTGCGTTTGATGGTATCACACAGACGACTGCAGGCAAACAGTGAGTCCAACCAGTCTGTGCTGATAGAATACTGCTGGACACTTGTTCCAGTCCTGCTGATGGAGGAGCAGGGTAGAGGGTCAGGTGCTTGAGGGATTTCATCCAAGTCCATGATGCAGGGATGAGACGAGGGCAAAGCTTTGTGATTTAGGTTCAGAATGAGGCCCGTGGATCCTTTCATCGCTGAAATTGTCTGCCCCACTCATTTGCTTTCCAATGTTTTAAGGGCAGACCCAACAAACCTGCTCTGAAGAGCTGATGCGTCTGCCTTTGGAGAGGACATGAAGAAGAGCTGAGAGGAGCAGAACAGTCTCAGCATGTTCAGAAGCAGATCTGGACTGAAATTGGGTGGTCCACATCTGTATCCCACAACATCTGGTCTCAGAGGCTTTGAAGGTGTGGACTGGAACCCGAGCGCTTTTGTTGATCTCAGGGAGGGCTGAGGTTTCCCTGGACCACTTGAAATCCACATCAGTCACGGCCTGTGACGCAGGGATGACATCTGTTTCAGACTTTGGGCTCGCCAAAGACCCACGTCTCTGCTTCCGGTGTTGAAAGCAGATAGTCGATCCTTTTGGTTTCCATTAACACGTATTGGTGGGTTGTTATCACAGCTCTTGGTCCACCTCTGCTAAGACCTCCTCCTAAGACTGTGAAGCCATGGGATCAGGTGCAACTGCAGAGGCATCATCTGGGGCTTGTTCATCTGGTAAGGGAGTAGGACTCTGAGCTCCAGCCACTTTAAAACCCAAGAGCTGGAGCACATTTCTAGCTGCATTGCATTTGTCAAGCTTATGGTGGGTCCCACTCCTTGTGCAGACCGACTGCCACCCACCACCCGCATAACAAGCCATCTTCTGACTTCAAACTCCATCCGATGATACCGCTGCTCTAAGGAAATTAGACATAAAGGCCTAATAGAAACCTCCTTCAAATAATGGCCTGGTACCTTAGGCAGCTGGGACCATATTTGAAGACATACTTGTAATGTAGTTTTTACCTCCCACTAATAAAACCTTCCTGCTGATGGTTTTAAAATCTATTCTTGAAGATCCACAAATTGAACCAACCCAGCCTGGAACCAACACCAAGTACATGATTAAGAAAAAGGGACAAGAAACAATCTCTGTATTCTTTCTATAGATATTGCTTATGGCAATCAGTTGAATCTCAAAGGTGAGTTAAGGTTGCCTTAAATGACAGTGAAACAACACAATCTGAAGTTTAAAGATTCAAGTCTAACTCGGCAAAAAACAAAAATCAGACCAGACAGATTCCTTCTGAAGTACAAGTTCTGAATATGCACAGTAATAGATTTGCATGCCTCACCATCCCAGGGCTTTAAAGTGTTTTCATTTTAAGCACTTTCTTTCATACTGTGAGGTAACATTTTTCTGAAGCTTTCAAAGATTTTTTTTTTTTTTCCTTTGGTACAAGACAACAAGTAATATTTTTTCTGCTGTGCTGTTTAATGTTCTGGATGATTACCTCTGTTCCAGCAGTTTGTGCTGACATGTTTAGCCAATGCATCTATTTTCCCATGCTG
Organism: Apogon hyalosoma; assembly: GCA_037367295.1. NCBI lineage: Eukaryota > Metazoa > Chordata > Actinopteri > Kurtiformes > Apogonidae > Apogon > Apogon hyalosoma. Next base: position 25,509,388 of record JAPQRP010000003.1, read on the forward strand.
AGAGGGTAAAGTCTGAGAGGGTTCTGACAGCTGGATTAACTGAGAGGCAAATGGGCTGTGATCGGATGTGATGAGCCAATGGCAACAGCAAGCGACGAGGAGGCAATGTCTGTTAGATAGATGCTCCGCTGGGACAGATGGTATTTCAGAGGAAAATGTGTCCCTATGCCTCTTCCAGAACTTCAGGTGAGTCCTCTGAAGTACAGCGTTTTGTCCTGCTTGTTCTATCTTTGGTTTGGATCAGTAAGGCCATGTCCACATGAAACCACATCTTTTCCTATCTGATCTTTTTCTTTGTCATTTTCAAAAAAGTCCTCCTTAAACACAGAGTCATTTCAGGAAATATCTGTGTCCACACGAAACCACTGAAAATGCAACGTGATATCATGATTTGTGTAAAGATAACACACCACTTTTAATTGGCATGTTATCTGTATGCATTATAAGCTTTCCACGTGTATGTTCACGCTGCATAAAATAACACGATTAGCGGTTAGGGTTAGCGGATATGCAAACCGGAGATCTTGGTGTACACTGACATGCGATCAAATGGTGTTGAATAACACGTGAAAGGATGAAAATGCATACATATAACACGCCAAATGTCATAAGAACTGGCACGAAATACAACGTGATTTCATAAGATCAGTCTGGAAAAGGATGTAGTACAAATGCCAGGCCTGTATGTGGTGTTGTAATGCCAAAACAGAGAAGAAGACATAGAACATGCACATAAAGCTTGCTTGGTTCTACTGGGTCTGATCCAATATTTCCTTCTGGTTGCCCCTCTCCGCAATAGATCCAAGAGCATGTAATGAATTTTGTTATCTATGGTTGTTTGTTGCTCATTGTAATGAACAAGTAGCCGACGATTTTGATTCAATATTTCCAATAAGTTCAATAGCTGCTGCTGCACGAGCACTACTCTGTAGTCTGCCGTTGTTGTTGTTGTTGTTGTGAAGTGGTGTCTTGGTTCCGGGTGAAAGGTTAGAGAGGCGGGGCTACGACATCATCGTTTTAGAAAAGTTGTGGTTTGGTCGTACAGACTAAGACGCAAAACCGGCATTTTCAAATGTATCCACTCTGGGACCTGGTTTCAGAAGTTGCCATTTTAGTGACTGAAAACGCTTGGTGTGGACAAAAGGCCTATCTGATACAAAACTTTAGCGAATACAACTGAAATCTTCTTCAAATGCACAGGGCCTTAGTCATTGTGTCATTGTTTTACTCAAGGATTTATTAAATGTTTTCTGTCATAGATGGATTTTTTCCCATGAAGGTTAAATCTGAATACTAACCATCATTTCAACAGATTAGACCTGACGGTGATCTAGCCTTAGCCATTCAAACACAACATTGTCATTAATAGCCTCTTTATCTGTGTAGGTGCAGTCAGTGTATTGAAGACCTATAGAATGGAAACATTGGTACAGCAGGTGCTTTATTGAACTGCTGAGTGGTGTTTGTACTCATCGTGTACAGACACTTGGTCATGACTCGTACGCTGTTCCTCTTACAGCACCACTCTTCAACATGCTGGTTCATCTGATGTTGGATGCAGGCAAACAAGTGCTCAGGTATTCACAAACATCTGGAGAAGAGTCCCCTAGTACCAAATCTAGGACATGATTTTGCAAATCAAATTCTCCGGTGTGGCAAATGATCGCAGGTTCAGAATTCGGAGTATATTCACAAAAAAATTAGAATTTATTTGAATGAGGCGACGACACAAAAACTCAAACCTGAGCAGAACTTCCATTTTGCTATAATTAGGCTTCTATGAAAATGGTGAGTGTTTGAAGGGTAAGGAGGAGTGGTTGTTTTTGTTTTTTTTCTTAATCAATTAATTTATTTTTTCTTAAAGATGTTACCTAATTTGGTTTTGATTATGATGTTAGAGAACATTCCAAAACCTTGGCTGGTCCATAATCTCCCATAGGTGTTCAACTGGCTTTCAATGAAGTGACTGTGAAGGCTTCAACATATGATCCACATCATTGTTATACTCATCAAACCATTTAGTGAGCAGCTGATGGAAAAGACAACTCACGACATGTTTTGTTCTTTCTTACACTTCCGTATGGATCACATGTGCATAAAAGGAACACTCAAAATCCATGCTTTTTATTTGTTACGTAAACACTTAAATAAGAATGAGGTGTTCCCTTCCTTTTCACCAACATGGAAGGGATGCCATTTCAATGCACTAACCTAATTTAATTTTGAACCCTAAAGTGGTTCACATCCCAGAAAGTTAGCTCTCAAATTAGCTATGTGGAGTAGTGTGTATTTTATGTGTGCATTAAGCAGAAATTAAACCTAATTCAATGCTAATCTACATACATCACACAACACTAAGTACCATCTGACTGTTAGAGTGTGAAAATTGTTTTTATGACTGAGTAACACACAATTATACAAGTAAAAACATTATTTAGCTAAGGTATTTTCCACATAAGCAGACTTAATAGTAACCTAAATCAAATACACTGATACACAGAGTTTGGTCGGTTATCATCACATGAACCACAGTCCTGTTGTTCCAGTTCAGTAGTTTTTCATATTCACTTTAATACACAAAGCTGCAGTGCTTTTTTCAAAGCCCTTCACTGACGAGTGCTAAAGTCCAGGCGTGACCTTAACTCTTTATAATCACACTCTTGACAGCAGTGCTTGAGCTGCTTTGCAGGATGCAAATACCTCTGGGTTTAATCAAACCTTCAATTACCTTCCGTATAGTTTTCCCAAATGAGTCCCTAAAGCCTGGAGCTCGCTCTCACAGTCTGGAATCTCACCAATCATGACCTTCTTTGCTAGATTTAATACTGGGTCAGCTTCACAATCCACAGGAGTGAAGTACTAATTCAGCTTTATGTGATACTTCAACTCAAACTCTTATTTTTAAATGTAGGTGGATGTAGGTGGTCATATATTAGTCTACTTTGTATATGAAAAAGTAAGAAACCCTGTAAAATCCTACATTCATACATGGGATTAATTAGTCAGTGAACTGTGTGATATGCAAAACGTGAGAAGTTTAATGGAGTTATATGTGTGGTGATATTCCAAACCATCAGGATGTGACACCAGAGGGAAGTTGCACCCTAGAATATACTCACAGCTAAACTACCGACAGTTTAACACTACGTCCACAGGATCACACGTTGAATGATGCTCATTGTTTCAACACATTGGTATTTATCAGTATCCTTTAAACACAAAGTAGCTTGGTCAAAACAGCACTCTGTCCCATAATCTTCACACCCTCTGACAGGTGACAGTTTATATATCGTAGCTCTGTTTTTAGATCGAAAACTACCACACATTACTCCCATTTTCTGTACAGTTTGTGTTGTCAGTAGCTGCACAAAAGATCTGTTTGGAATCGTCCAAACAAGGTCAGAAATGTCACAGTTTAGTCTGAACTATGGATCATCAAACCTCAAATTTAACAAACATAACACTGTGATTCTACACTGTCATAAACTTCATGATCAAGCGCATCAGTTTTGAACAAATGCTGCAATTTCAGCATCAAACTTGATTCTTTTAGTTTCGGGCTGGGTCCAGTGGTAAAGGGCGGCCATGGCTCAGGAGGTAAAGCGGGTTGCCCAATTACCGAAGGGTTGGCGGTTCGAATCCCGCTCTGACAGTCGTTCGGTGGTGGTCAGAGGCACTGTAGGCGCGAATTAGCAGCCAGGGCAACTGTGGATACAGATGTAGTTTACCACCACCAGAGGGAGCATGTGTGAGTGAATGAACAATGGATCCACTGTACACACTTTAAGTATGTGTTAATAGAAAAGTGCTATATACATCTCATCCATTATTATTGTTATTAAAACAACAATGCCTCTAGCTTTTAATGCTGTATCACTTTTTTTGATTCTGAAAGTTGCTTCTTAACAGTTTTCATCTTAAACTCAGACTTGACATTATTTTTCAATGTCACAGGAGCCCTGCAGAGTGCAGAGCCCTGTTTTATTCAATTATAATCAATAATTAGTTTGATTATTGGAAAGAATACTAGAAAAATCTTACACACTGTTCCTTTTAAGTACTTTTTTTTTTTTTTTTTAATCTTACAGCTCATAGCTCCTTTAAGGCTTGTCAGGAGTGTTTTGGGAGAACCAAATGTTAAACCAAATCTAACACGAAAATCTACTAATCTACTTTAGTTAAGTCATAACTAAGTAACAGATAATGTTTAGTAGCAGTATGAACATGGGTTAGTTCTGATGTTTTACCTGTTGTCATAGTGTAAATCAGTCACCACAGCTGAATGATGCCATTGTACATTTCTGCAAACAAAGGCACTGATTGGCAGCAGCCAAGGTCAGGAACTGCTTTTGGCCACAGATCATTAGGAAGATGACAAATTAGAGTCCATAGCACAATGTGACCATAACCTCCTTCAACTTAAACAATAAACATAAAATGCAGAACATCACATCCTGTATTTGCTCAGGCTGATAATTGTTCTACTTGTGTATACTGTGCACGTTTCAGTGTTTTAGCCAATTATAATGATTTTCAACCAGGCTTTTCTTATAATACATTCATTTCTTTAATGGTTTCCATGGTTAAGTTTAGACTATGATAGAATGTAGTTAGAAAAACATAAATTAATCCATAAAAAAGTATGGAAAGATAACTTGCAATGTATTTATACCAAACCACAATATTTTCCCAACCCTTAACAAAGCAATTATTTTTTTCTTTTTACCTCAAGCAAAAAGATTACAGAAGTTGGGTTGTGAACACCAGTCCAAAGGGTCACAGAGCAGGCAAAATACTAAAACGAATGATGAATGTAGAAATATTCATTCATTCATTTTTCAGCCTGCTTAATCCTCAAGAAGGTCACAGGGATGCTAAAGCTTGTCCCAGCTACCATTGAGCAAAGGCAGGGTAAAGCCTGGACGGGTTGCCAGTTCATCGGAGGACAGAGATATTAATATGAAACATATTTTTAGCTTACAGATTTATTATTGAAGTTAAATCTGTCCGTGGTTTGTACAAGGACATTTTTACACCGCCCCCCCAAAGGGGAGGCGAGGGGTTTTGTTTTTGGTTCGGTTTGCTTGTTTGTTAACACTCTAATGGTTGAATTCATACCAAATTGGGTTTATAGATTGCCAGTGATCCAGAATAGATGTGATTACATTTTGAGAAAAGTAGGTCAAAGTTAAATTTTTTAAAATTAAATTTTCACATCTTTTTTTTTCTCCCATTTACTTATAATGGGTGAAATTTCAAATGTCTATAAAAACATCAATTTAGTTTCAGTTTACTTAAAACTTGACACATATATAGAGGCAATTGATATGTTGATACACACATAGACATGATGACATCAGCTGGATCGATGTCAAAATAAGCTACAATATGTGTGAGGCGCGAGGTTTGTTGTGCCTGGAACCACTTGTTTCTGTTGCAGTTAGCCTCCATTTTGTAATAAATACATTAATGTCTACAATTAAACTTTTGTCAATATACTATACCTTGTTGGAGAGTTTCAGTCCTCCTCAGTTTAGTTGTAAATTTATTTTACGGTATTCCTGAGCATCAAAACATAATTAGTGAAATAATTACCTGGATACTAATCAAAGCTAATGGGACTAGTGTGCGTACAGGGTGTCCACAAAGTCTCTGTACAATTTTTAAAAATTCATTACAAAAACAACTGATGCGAAAAATTAATCAGATTTGTTCTATGTACTCAGTAGTTATCAAAGTTTTTAATCACATTGCATTTGTGTATTTCAGTTAATCTGTTCAATAAACCCCTAAAAATGTCTACTCCTCAAGAAAAGGTACAATGTGTATTGTTGTTTATTGAAACAAAACCAGATATACGCAGACTCGTCGAAACTACAGGATTATGGAAGACATGCACCTTCGTGTCTGTCAATTCATGCATGGCACAAAAAATGTATAGATCTTATGAATTTATTAGAAAGGGATGTCCCAATTCCCTGGCCACCTCATTTACCAGACATCACTCCCCTGGGTTTCTTTCTGTGGGGTATGTTGAACATATGGTGAATGGAACAAAGATAGAGGACATCAATGACCAAAAGGTAAAAGATACTGATGCCATTGGCACCATTGATGAGGCTACGTTACAGCCAACATAGCAAGAAATTCACTACTGTCTTGATTTGCTTCATGCAAATAATGGTGCCCATACAGAGATATATTAACCCTATTACGCTAAATGTATCATATTTGATATATGAGTTTTGACGCCCTCTACATGATCAGTCTGATTTTTTTTTTCTTGAAAAGCCTGATATATACAATTAGATACATGCAATACACGGATAATCCACCAAAGGCCTTTCCAGTCACACTACAAGACTGTCATTAATGAGGAATGACAAAGAACTTTACCAATTTTCATAAGGATTTACCAATTTGTTACATTATGTTTTTCTTTGTTCAGAAGTAATAATATATGAGCATTGAGACCTGACGTATCAAATATGATACAAAACTGAAACTCATACATGGAAATTGATATTTGAAAAAAAAAATTGGGGTTCAGAAGGACTAATAAAGGCTCCAATTTCAAAGAACTGGAATTTTTGGTCAATGATTTAATGGTTCAGGCTTTATGGGGTTAAATGAGGTAAAACAAAAAAAAAAAACCCTTCAATATCTACTTTAAATTTTGTAATAATTTCCACACATGTCTATTCATTTGCTTTTGTGATACATTTGTTAAATTGTAAAAGGACACCCTGTAGTTCTGGTTGTATTTTAGCCACATTCTAAAAAAGAGCATTTTCTGAGACCTACGTTATTACCTTTCAAATTAGGTGCCAATGATTATATGTTTATAAGTGAAAATTAACACAAATTAGGTGCGAAGGAACATGTTAGTCGGAATAACCGTGTTTTTGGTTTGTTTCTTCTTTTTTGTTTTTTCTTGCCTTAAGTGGCACAAAGATAAGTGATGGATGGGTAATAAAAACCCTGAGTGCCAAATACACACTGCTACTAAAACAGCATAATTTAACGTTATTGTTGACAGGGAGGATCTCTTCATTTCGTCTGGGCCACAGTCTAGTCCTGATGGAATTATGATTTCAGGAGGACAATACTTTGCAATGATTGATTCCAGGAACAGGCCAGTTACTTCACAATCACAGATATTTTAGACAGCGTGGTCTCCGTTTCAACACACTGCCAGAAATTGTGAAGTCAGGCCTGTAGTGAAGCTGTTTTGGAAGCAAACTGAGATAATACATCCTACCTTTGGAAAATGTGCCTTAATAAGGTGGACGTAGGGGATGTGTACTGTTAGATTTTCTGCGCATGTTTACTTGACCATCCTTAATATAAACATCCTTCAAAAATCTCAGTTTGCAATTTTTCACTCTTAAAAATGTCTATATTCTCTGTTTTGTTCTGTAAATAATGCTGTTCAGTGTTATTTCCATATAAACGATGCTGTCTGAGTGCACTCAAAGTATGTTGAATGTAGTATAGAGACAACATACAAATTCACCTTTGAAAATATCAGGACAAGAGGTTTATGTGTTGATGCACTGAGGCCTGCAAAAACACTTGAACTGGAAGAAAGCAAATGATAAGGCCTTAAAGAAAATATCCAGGGGAATTGTGGCTTCAGACAAAGGATATGTTAACACTGCTTGCCCGAAATGGATATTGATTTTATGCTCATGTGAAATAAGTACAGATTCTTAATAATTCTGATTCACAGCCCTTAGATTTAATCTGGTCAACATCCAAAACAATCAATACATTTTCATCTCCATCAGCTCATGGGTGTGAATTGTTTGGTCTCATTTCCACTTTTTTTTTTTTTTTTTTTTTCTCCACCTAAGCCCATAAAGATATTTTCCTCTATATTGTACTTTTTTTTTTTTTTTTTAATAATTCCTTCTTTTCTGCACTGAGCTCTGTCCCTATGAGTGTATATGGCTCTTAAATCCTATGTCTCCATAACACAGATGGAAAGACAGAGGCATTGCAGCTATAGATGGGGTTTTAATTTGGTTTAGGATTTCTGCTGGAACATACGTTGAAGGATTTAGAGAAAAAGCTTAGCTATTAACTGATAAAGGCACAGACTTTGAGTCATGCTTAAGTCCTCAATCAGAGAGTATGTGATCTTTATATTACAATACAATTATTCTTTTTTTTCTGATTTGAGAAGAACATTCACTTGAACTTGAGGATGAAGTGGTAAGATTTTGGTGGTCAAAGGTCAAGGTCTTTGTGACCTCGCAAACACATTTTTGGCCATAACTCTCATAGTAATTGAGAAAACTTAGTGTTGAGGTTATATTGAAATAATAGAGGATATATGTGAATGTTGTTGTGGGAATTTGGTCTGTCAGCTGTTTAGTAGGGGTGATATTACTAATTTGTATTTTTACACATAACACAAAGCTGGCATCACTGTTATAAAGCACAACTATGGCCCAATCCCAATTCACCCCTTGAACAGAATTATGGGAAATGTCTTCTACCCCTCTGTTTGTAGCGTGGTCCTGGAAAACCTCCATTTCGGGGGCTATGCAGCCCTCAGCCTTAGCCCTTCCCCTCCGTCTAATCGAGAATCGGGCCAACACTAGCCCTTCACATGTACGCAGAAAACAGAGGGGTAGGGGTAAGGGATGAATTGGGATTCAGTCTATGTGTTAACATTTATCGAGCAGCTGAAATTACTAGATGGCATTTAACATAGTGGTGACTGTTTGCAGTCTAAGCTATGTGGTTTTTATTTTCAGTAAGTTACATGTAGTGTTAGCCTGGAGAGACCCAAATATGGTCACTTCTGGCTCTCAAAACTAAGCTGGCAATTTTTAAAATGCCACACTTGAGACTTCCATATAACAGTGGACAAATACCAGGCCTCCATTTCCTGCTACAGCTAACAGTATTATCTCCAATAGCCTTGCCTGATTATTTGGATGGCCATCATGCAGAATTAAGTGGCAAGAGGTTTTGTGTTATGTCGCGTTTTTATCGCATTGGACTGAGAGACAACGAACATCAGGGATGCAGGTAATAACAGGATTTATTGAAGGGTGAGGGAAAATAATCTGTTGGACGCTGGTGTGGTCTTAGACGTGGACGTGGTTGTTACTGTAGATGTGGTTGTAGACGTGGACGTGATTGCAGACATGGACATGAACAATGGACTGGAGGATGATGGTGGGGAAAGCTCCCTCAGCAGGTGTGTTCCTTGAGATACTGTACCAGCACAAGTCTGAGAGAAACGGCACAAAATGAAGCGTCAACACGCTGACCATAGACACACAATGAAACTGAAGGAGTAGTGACCGATCTTCTACCAGATGTAGAGGACAATAATCCAGAAATCAGCTTTTGTCACAGCAGGTCTTTGATCGGAGTCAGGTACGTACCTCCAGATGAACACACCTGCTGAGAGAGAGCATAAGGGAGATTCCTCCCACTGCCACCAGATGGTGACATTAGGAGGGTTACAGGGGAAATGGGAACGGTGGTACAAGGATCCACTATGACAGTTGGCTGCAAAATGAAGTCAATGTGTAGTTGGACCACATACACGGTGTGTTCTTTGCTACACTATCCTGCCACTTGAATTTGCCATTGTGACATTTGTGAAAACTCTTTGCGATAATGAGTTCAAATTGGGGCTAAGGACTGCAGCTCCAAAATAACGCCAATATGGAAGCGTCTTAATGGCTGCTGGGACTGGCTCCGAAAACCCATGCCCCCAATATGTTACACTGAACTTCCCATTGAAAATACTAAGTCTGTTTATTTATTTATCTTCCACGACTCACTCCGGTCTCTTGTTTTATTTAGTCTCTATTAAATGATCTGGTGGTTCCTCCATAAACTTTTCCTCCATTAATTGGTCTCAAGTTTTGATGTGTGCTATGCTGTGTGACTGACAGGTCTGCTTGACAGCTCACTTATCTACTCACTCAGACTTTCAAAGTTTCTGTTTATTTAAAACACATCTTTTTCCTCTGATGGGCAGCTAGACTGTAGTTGGGCTTAAAATGTTCCACAAAGACGCTTATAAAATGATCCTGTTATGCAGTGCTTTGATGAAGTTTACTGTTTTACCGAGTTTTACTGAGCTCGGGCTTAGCATTTGCTCACCTCTGACCCCTTGAGTTCCTATAGGTCTGCTTCTTTAGTCCAAATATGGCCACTTCTTGCTCCTAAAAACCAACATGGAAGAGGCCAAATCATAAAAAACTGGCTTCAAAACAGCAATTCACAAACCAGTTAATGATGTCACAGCTCCATCAGCTAATTATATCCAGTCTATGTTTGTAACACAATTTTAGTACGGACATCAGTGCCAGATTTGCACCCACTGAAACTAATATGTGACATTATAGAGGCCACATTCACTTTTTATATCCGGTCCAAGGTACTGTCTAAAACTTCCTATCAATAGCATTCTGTCACCACATGTATCAGCAACAGTAACTGTGATAATCCAATATGTCATCACCTTCTGCACAGGAACTAAACCTGTCTTGACAGGATGGCCGCCCTAGTTCCTCAGGGGTGTTAAGTTTTACTTTATACAGGACACACACTTGGCTAGTGGCTCTGCTTCTGCCTGTCCCTCCAACGCTGAAACCACAGATCCATGTGAAAGGTGCTTTTACACCTTGGGAATAAATGGAAATGGATGGGCAGCCCAGGCATTGACCGACTGGCCGAGTGACTTATACAGCTTTAACTCTCTGATCGATGCTAGCATACTGTAACTGCAGTTACATCTCTGACCTGTGCGTGCACCTTGACAGAAGACCTTAAACAAAACAGATGCAGGGTCCTTGACTCGTCTCAGCCAACTCCAGTCAGCCAAGGCTCCTGGATTATTTCTCTGATGAATGGCATCCATCAAATATAAGGGGCCTGGCTCTGTGGGCTGCTAACTTGGCCACTTGTCAATTATGATTATTAATCTGTTATGACCCCCCTCCCTTACCATCCACCTATCTGCAGTCATTCCTCCTCTCTGTACTCAATTCAGCCTACTTGTCACACAGTAAATCAAATTACTTCTGAATAACTGATGGTGTGTCCAGATCCATCGCGTCGATAGCCGCAACCATGTCTCTAATCCCCCCTGCTGTTGGCTCAGCTGAAAACAGGAGGGATATTTAAATCAATGAGGACTCATATTGGTTCTGACAGGCTTGGCTTTTGTTAGGTGGAGCAAGATGACAACTCCTTATTGACTGTAGGGTGTTCTGGGATGGACTAAAATGGTATTTCTTTTCAGGGCCATTTGCTTCCTCCCTGCTGGGAGGACAATACACCGCAAAGACTTCAACAGAAAACCAAGGAGCCCTCAACATGGTTTGTGCTAAAACCACAAATGGTGGTTTCAAGCTTTTGTTGCCTTGTATGATACACATAAGTGTTGTTAAAGTAATTTTTGAGGATACGATGGTGAGAATGAAAACCTCTGTGCCATTTTGTTTCTGTAGACTTATAAATGCTACAGAACAATGGACACTATAAATCTCCTAACTGAGTTGTAAGTTGTAAAATTAGACCATTAAACACATTTTTTGTTTTATTGTTTAAATCCGTTTTGTGTTTTAACATTTTTGGAAGGTCAGAAATGGTGACTCCACAACAAAAGAAATAAACACTTGGGAATGAAATAAAGTTGATCTGCATCTGCAAATTACACTATTCAGTAACATGGATAGCAAAAAAATAAAAAATAATCCAAACTGTATTGGTACTAGTAGTGTAAAAGCCGTGCCATTAATGCAGGTCAGTACGCCTCCAGTTGGGAGAAGCAGAGTGAGTCAGCAGAGTTCTGACAACAGCAATAAACAATTTAGGCTATTTCTATGAACGAAAGAACACAGCTGTTTAAGTACATGAAAGAATCAGGATCAGTTTACGGTATCAAGAATTCTTTGTACTTTCACCCCTTTTTGCTTACCATCAGACCACCCTTTTTTATACTGAACTGAAGCCTCTATATCCCTCTTTTCAAAGCCACCATTCTCCCTTGAAAAAGTTGTAATTTTACCTCGCAGGAAAGAGGAGTTGTTGGTTATGGACTGACATGCTGAGCTAATGTTTTCCTGTTGCTCTGTGACTTTGGTGTTTTAACACATTACTTAACATGAATGAACAATGAAATAAAGGGAGTACATTTTGCTTATTGCCATATAGATATTACTTGGAGCATGTAGTGGGACCGCACATCCCCAAAAAGGCCCAAACAAATTTTCCAGAAGGTCCATTTTGATAAATAGACCCCAGAGTGTGTGTTAGTGTAAAGAACTACATTTTAGCTTTGAAAAAAAAAAAGTATAATTAAAAATATAACTTACAACTTACAGTAATGATATGTGTGAGAGCTAGAAGACTGTGGGCTGTTAATATGAAGTCATAAATGGATAAATAAATGATAAATGGACTGCACTTCTATAGTGCTTTTCCACCTTCAAGGTGCTCAAAGCGCTTTACAAAGCCTCACATTCACACACACACACTCATACACCAGTGGGCGGCTGCTGCCATGCAAGGTGCTGCCAGACCCACTGGGAGCAATTTAGGGTTCAGTGTCTTGCCCAAGGACACTGACATGTGGACAGTCAGAGCCAGGACTCAAACCGCCGACCCTTCAGTCATTGGACGACCTGCTCTACCAACTGAGCCACAGCCGCAAGTCATGAGAGCTTCCAGGTCAAAACACAGGACCTGAAACAGAATTTGTACTTTCAGATCCATAGAAGATGTGGTAATGTGTAACTATAATCATGATCACCATAAGCTGCTTCCACAATAGTCATTACTGCTTTGTGCAGACGTTGAGTATGATTGTACTGGTGCTCAGCAGTGCTCATTATCAAGAGGTCAGAACAGTAAGGCACGTCGTCTTCCACACACATGCATAATGAAGATATTGCTGTAACCTAGAGCACAAAGCACTTGTCTTTGAGTTCAGCCGCTCAGTTTCCATACCACCACCCCTCTCCACCTCTAGAACATATCCTCTCTTAGATGTACATTTTGTAATGCTGTCATTACTCTGGTTCTCCTTCAAACGTCTGCCTTGTCTCATGAGCTCTGCTTCCCAGCATTCCTGTCCCTCGCTGCCTCATTAATGAACTGTAAATACTCTTTGCTATGCAGCAAAATTGATTGACTTGTGAGAGGGCAACATTGGGAGGGAAGAGGAAAGTGGGATAACAAGATGTATGCACTTGGAGACAAGTTTTTTCTGCTTTTTGCTTAAATTTACAACTTGTTTGACAACTGTGCCTTTTGCAGAGTTGAAAATCAAGAACATAAAATATATTTGTCCTCTGTGTCAGTACACTCAACACACACAGTGCATGGTAACCTGCATAAACACAGGGTTCCTGGTATTGGCTTTCTTCTGTCGCCTTGTCTCGGCATAGTCAGACTGCAAATCCAATTAATCGAACAAAAACTTGTGCCTGCATATCTCTGACAATGTGTCAGATTTACAATAGGCAGCCAGACGGAGGAGCCGTGTATCCAGAACTAAGGCAAGAGCAGCCAAGTCCCTGTCGTGGCTCCAAAAGAAAGAAAAGCATACCATATTCTTAGCCCCATTTCCCATCATACGTAAAAGGAGACCAGACAAGAATCATCCTGAGGCAAAGTATCAGCAGCTGTCTGCCTCTGATGTGTTAATTTTTGTAGTAATGAATGGATAATATTGGTAACTGCGTTGGAAATTTTTGACAAATCTATATTAATTTGATTTTATACCCTGTAACAGATAGCTTACTCAGAATAAGTCAACTTCCTCGTCATCTGTAGAGTAGGACTTGGCAGAAAGTTACAAACCAATGAAAGAGATAAAATTAGATATTATTTTACAACAAATCCTCAGATTAATGGTGAAACATAACACATGCTGCCTGAGCAGCAGATTGCAACAGGATGCGAAAAAAAAAAAATCACAGATTGGGCAGTAGTTGTAATAACATCAGTCATTTCTGATAAACCAGATGTTTTCACTTGTGATACTGGAGGAGTTCCAACCAAGTAGTGTTTGATTGTGAATCACAAGTTACTCCTGTTAAGTTAAACTCAGGCAGTATCATTTGAAGCAGAACAAACACTGTATCCAAGTGAAAAGAAGCAGCAGTAGGACTGATGGACACATTTTTACATATGTGCTTACAACTGCATACAAAGCTAACTAACTTTAGCTTGTGTCTTGCAGCAATTGATGAAAGCAGCTCTCAATCGCATGTTTAACTCCTTCAGAGTTATTACACAAATCTGATACTATTAACTTAATTTGCCATCTTTGTCGATCATTTAAATACTATTATGTCTAAGAATGACGGAAAAATTTACCCTCAAATATTTAATCCATGTGAATTTAACAATGTATTGAGCATATTGTTGTTTATTATATGTCCATGGACAGTAGTAAACCTTCAAAGTTCTCAGTCTCAATATGTAACAAGCAGTAACAATCAGCTGTAAATGAAAAAGAACAACTACAACCCCATCCTCTTGTTGGGTGGGCAGGTTCTATCACATACATGTACAAACATTCTTCATAAAAAACTATAAATGAATGTGTACAACATCAAATGGTCCTTAGATGGGAACTTAGTTAATATTCTATTCTATTATAAATACTCTACTTTAAAGCAGTAATCTCAAAGATGTCAGTTCTGTTCTCTTTACTGCCCTCTATTGGTGATAAGTGGTAAATGCAGGCTTGTTTTTGAACCATACCACCTGAACTGAGGTCAGAGTCAATGTTATATTCAGGATTAGTCTATGTTGGTGTAAGTAGGCTAGAACTATATTCATTTAGTTATTCTCTGAACAGGTCAGTCCTTGAGAGGGTCATGGAGGTGCTGGAGCTTATTCCAGTTACCAAGGGATGAACACAGGGTTCAGTCTAGAGGTGATGCCCGTTCATCGCAGAGTTGACATGTACAGATGAACAAGCATTCACTTTCACATTAGCACCTATGGGTGGTTTAGCCCAATAAACCTATTTAGGCGCATGACTTTAGAAGGTGGGAGGAAGTTGGAGTATAGAGAACTGATGCAGACACTGGGAGAACAAGCAAACTCCAAATATTTTACACTAATGGAATAACAGAATAGCACAATCAGCGGCCAGTACAATTTGACGTAGAATACATTAATGTAAAAGCATAAGTATGAAGCGAGTGGATGCAGCATCAGAGGCTTTACCTGTTTTTCCTGTTTCTGTCGATTGTATTTATGCTACTAGGGCTTTTCCATATGAATCACAATGGGACAGATTAATGGGAACATGAATACAGTTTCGTGTGATGCATGCCACGTGGTCATGAAAGGCTTTACTTCCAGTCTGTAATCCCCAGACAATTAAATCTATTAATTAAGCTCGGCGGACTCGGCTCTGATGTGTCGTCGAACATTTGGCTGTAGAAGACATGTCTATTCTTTCTGAGCTCAACTTACGACATCTGCGTTACAGTTTGACAAGTAATCCCCAACCACCACTCCAACATCCCCTTCCTGAAAGACTGAAGAAAAAGGTGAATTGAAAAGCTATGGAAAACAAGTGGTGCCAGGCACAACAAACCCCGCCCCTCACAAACATTTTAGCTCTTAATGGACATCTCCCTCTTAAAACGTGAGACTATGGGTTTGACCTTTCAAGGCCGCTCAAGGTCAAAGGTCATGATGCCATTTTGGAGCCTACATGTAGTTTCATATCTGTCAATAATAGTAACTGAGTACTTATCACTATTCTTTCTGGAGTTACGACCATTTAAAATCGTGTGACCTTGATTTTGACCTTTCAAGGTCACTCAAGGTCAAAGGTCATGATGCAATTTTGAAGCCCATGCCAGGTTTCCTATCTGTCAATAATAGTAACTAAGTCTCTATCTCCACTCATTTTTCCGTTAT
>JAPQRP010000003.1:25544425-25556353 GCA_037367295.1 Apogon hyalosoma
ATCCACCGTACGCGCTTTGAGTATGCGTTAATAGAAAAGCTCTATATTAATCTAATCCATTATTATTATTATTATTACATGTTCATATATTTATACTAGTTTGGTCATTTAGATAGGAAAAAAAAAGGATATTTGCTAAATACTACACACATAATACCACAATGCTGTGGTGTTGGTGGTCATTGTCAAATCCATGAGTGCGCGCCAAGGACTCAGGAGTAAAATAAATATGATTGCAATATATTATTACAATTCAATGTTTTTATTCACTTAATCAGGTAAAATGGTTTTGGTTTTAAAATAACTATTTTTATGTAACTTTTTATTTCCCCAAACTGATGGAAAATGAATTTCCCCCTTGGGATAAATAGAATGTATCTTTTTTACATTCTATCGACCGACCGACCGACCGAGCTAGCTAGCTCTTGCTCTCTCTCTTCTGCTGCTTGGCAAGTGGTTTTCAAGTTCTTAATATATAAAATAGTTTCAACAAAAACTGAATATATACAAATATTCGCCTTCAACCCTTCGCTAACATTGCCTCTCATCTGCACAGTAATTTTTGATGTATCATACTCACATTTTACATCCATAAACATTTTAGAAGAATTCCAGGGCCTTAACTAAATACTTTTCACATGATTTTCTGGTGCCAACATTGAATACTTTTACAGCTGCCTTCAAACTGCCCTCAAACACATTTTAACACCATTCTATATCAGAGAAATTTTTCATCCACAACCACAGTGAGTAAAGTATATGTTTAACAGTTTAGTGTAATTTATTTTCTAATTACAAAGTGGAAATTGGTTGAAATGCAACTGTTGCCTTGAAGCAGCATTGAAACATAATGGAATCCTGCCATGTCGGTTTTTTATTACTCATTTAGATTACACACAACACTCTAATGATTTTCCCCTCATTATTAATTAATTCATCAACTGCAAATCTAATGGTGTTAGTTGTAATAAAACTGACGTTAAAAAGTCATCTTAGCCCCATTAAATAGCAACATCCATAACTTAGAATGACACAGACATTGTCCTGAATGTTATAAAGCAGGGGTTGCCAGGAATCTGCAGGTAAAGTGAAAGAGGCTTGCACCAGTCCTTCATGCTTCACTGCTGAAAAGATGTGATTCTGCAACTTTCAGAAATGCTGAAGCATAGACTGTTACAAGACCACTGTGCCAAAGGGACATAGTGGCAGTACATCAGAAAATACTCATTAAGATCTGAAACAATGGAATATAACTTAAGTCTCATTTTTCAACATGGTGTTGAAGTTTGATATAGCCAATGTTTAATGTAAGCTCTGTTGAAATGTACAAACTTTTATACGTTGTCACCTCTGTACAAGTGATGGATGCTGGTTTTTAAAACGGGAAGCTCATCTTACGGCTCCGTCATAAAACTTGTCGTATTTTAACAAAGCAATTAAAAACAAGTGGTTCCAGGCACAACAAACCCCACCCCTCGCACATATTGCAGCTTATTTTGGGGTCGATCCAGCTGATGTCATCATGTCTATGCATGTGCTGATGTCAGCATATCAATTTATTCTATATATGTGCCAAGTTTGAAAGAAATTGAAACAAAATTATGTTTTTAATGATATTTGACATTTCATCCATTATAATTAAATGGGAGAAGAAAAAAAAAAGATTAAAACAATTCATAAAAAATTTTAACTTTTACCTATTTTGTCCCAAAATGTAATGACATCTATTCTGGGTCACTGGCAATCTATAAACCAAATTTGGTATGAATTCAACCAATAGTTTTGCTGCTACAGACATTTGAAATTTTGCCCATTATAAGTAAATGGGGGGAGGGGGATCATAAAAAATTTGAACTTTGACCTACTGTTCCCAGAATGTAATGAGGTCTTTTCTAGGTCACTGGCAATCTATAAACCAAATTTCATATGAATTCAACAATACCTCTTGCCTCCCCTTTGGGGGGTGGGGTAATAAAAGTAATGCTTAAGTGGGGCTGATATGCTTCATCTATACCATAAAACCACAGCAACACACACTTGCAGGCGTATGACTCGACCTTTTAGCTCATCAGCTGATGTAGTCACGGCACTTTTGCAAACGACCTCTTCTACTGATATCCCATGGGACGGAGCTCCAACGTGCTCTGATACTGGTATGTTTCAACATCGCTGTCAGTCCAAACGGGTTCAGCCTCTAGGACCAATACCTACTCTTTCAATCCAACATCCAGAGGCCAGCGTCCTGGCCTGCCTATTGATCCATTCACCTCCAGAGACGCTGAATGTCCGTTGGAGGGTTGTGGGTGGGATGATTTTATGCATTTAGCCCATGACCACCATGCTTCCCTGCAGTGAAATAAACAGATCGGTGCTGCCTCGTAGACAACAGTGTAGGCTACTGATACGAGAATGTATCAGGGAGTTCATGTCAGAAAGCAAACGATAAACAGCTGACTAGAACGGCATAGCCATAAAATTAAGTGCATGTTTGCGCAGTTTTAATGGAAATGTAATTCGGATCTTTACTGTAAATTTAACAGTGCAGTTCTGTTCATTCATTTCCTGAAATGTTAGGGGGAGTTCAGCTTCCCTTGGTGTCTCAAAACAGTCACCTCTGCTCTGTACCTTCGTCATGTTTGGTTTATTATATTTCCGTAGACATTCTTGTCCTCATGGGCTACGTTCACACACCAGCTCTTAATTCTCAATTCAGATTTTTTTGCTGAAATCAGATTGTTCTTTTAAATGGTTTTTCACATTATAATTTTAAAGGTATAAAAAAAATATTTCTAAATAGGTATATGGATGATGAGGTATTTAAAAAAAAAAAAAAATTGTTCCAAATGCCATTCAGGATTTCTTTGAATTAAGAGAGTGATTTTCATTTCAGAGGTCTTTGTATTTGTGAATGGACTAAAGTGAGGACAAATATGAAGTCTAGATGGACTTGGGTTGTGGGTGTGAAATTATGGAATAGACTTGATGATGAATTTAAGTTGTTCACTTCTTTGACAGTTTAAAAAAAATGCCTTAAGTTTAAAATCATTTAGGAATAATGAATTGGTAGAAGTGTTTTTTTTTTTTTGTTTTTTTTTTTGTTATGGTGTGAATACTTGATGCTGTGGACATTTAATTTAATGTAAGCATCAGGTGAAAATGATAGGCAAAAAATCAGCTTTTGCTTCTAGCCTATTCCTTTTTTGTTTTTGGTGTTTATTGTAATCGTTGTACCGAGTGCAATGAGTAATGTACACAAATAAGATCATTCATTCATTCAATGCAACTGCCATTAGACTCAAGTGTGAACAGTCCACAGCATCTGTCCTCTAGCAGGGCAGAATTGTGATGTCTATCACATTTCGATGTAAAAGTCAGTTAAAATGCGACATAACCATTCAGACTAATGTCAGACTGTCATTAAAAAAATCAGATATTTGTCACATATGGACAAACGAGTCAGATTTGAGCATTATACCTAATATGTGTCATCTGTGTTTGGTTATTCCCTTCCACATGTGTATATATAGTACATACTGCCCTCTCCATCATGTTCTCCACTGTGTCATTGTGCGCTTCCTTGTGTTGCCGTCATTCCACTGTTATATTTCTGTATCAGCTCTTAGCGTTTTGGATCCTTGCTTCGGTTTTTCTTATTTCAGATATAAGATTTAGGAGGGACTTCTGTTGAATTATTGTGCTCTGTTCAGTCAAAAACAGTCTGATATTAATATTGAGTGTATTACCAGTTCACACCTCTGATCCTTTCACTCATATTCATTCCACTAGGCTTTTTCCAATGCAGTACAATAACGCCTGAAGGCAGCATTCAGGCAAACAAACCTATTTAATGAATTCATGCTTGTAAAATAAAAATGACCTGCATTTTCAACACCTAAAGCTAAGTGTTTCATTAAAATGTGTATACAATTAGTTTCTTTTTCTACTTTGTAGCTTGATAGTATATTAGCGCTAAATTGTACTGTTGGATATTTTTTTTCCTTTTTTCTTTAAAATGTGGTCACTCTGTCCATTTATTAATCTAATCAGATCCAATCTAATGCCAGTTATGGATCTGAAATCATGCATGACACACAAACAGCAAAATCATGAAATATAGTTTGTTCCATACATATTGTTTCTGGGTTAGGGTCTGCACTTGATGTTGAATGTGTCAGTGTATTGTTTCTCTGGCAACTTTTTTCCATTTATTCCTTAGATTTGAACACAACCATCTGTACTTTCTACTCCCTGACCTTGAAGTAAAGGCGTAAGTGTAAGACTGTTAACACTTAAAGCTGATTTGCACATTTGAGTATCAGTATGATGTGTTTTATTTAATGTGCAGTTGGAATGGTTTAAACTTTTTTCTGTTTGCTTTGGCACAGCCTCTAAAACTATAGGATATTTAGTAAAACTCTACCCACTAAACACAAAACCTCACATCAAGCCAGCAAAACATTTTACATCTCTTGCAAAAGCAAAAAAGATTGAAAAAACTTTTCAAAAGATCTGACAAATCCTATGAATTGACTGCAAGGGGAAAAAAAAAAAAATCAACCAAAAACACCCTCCAAAAACATCAAACTGGTTTTGAATAAGCACACAAAGCCATGGCTACGCATTTTTAGAATAAATGAAAGACAGTTCTCTGAGAATGGAGAATAGAGCCATTTTCAGTAAAGTTCTGTTACAGATGTCGAAAGCACACAAAGGAATCTGAATATTTGAAGTATGGATGTATTTTCCTCAACACTACACAAAATAAATATAAATAACTAGGGTAAAACGATGTGTGTATATATATGTTTTTGTTTTTTTTTTTATTCCTCAGAGAGTAAAACAGAAACATTTGTGCTATAAATTGAATACAAAATAGGCTAAATCTTGCAGTTTTTATGGGTCTGTCCTTGAGGTTTTCATCCACATTACTTGACTTCACTGTGGTGGAACATATCACTTGAAATACCATATCATTGTCGTCCAAACCAAACACTTACCTGTGACCTATTTATTACATTCAAGGTCTGATTGGTACAGGGTCAGTAGACTGTGTAAGAAGTAGTGGATGCAGGAACCGTGACATTCACTGGCTGCTGTATCGAACCAGTTCATGTGGCTGTCGACGTGGGATTTTTGGAGCGGGAAGTGACCATATTTGGACATAAGGGGTAAAACTACAGGATGTTGAGGGGTCAGAGGTAAACTTGCTAAACACTACCTTAAGTGTGGTACACACTTAAAGATAATCAGGCTGTTTTTGTCCCGATTTTCCCCTTTCCCGACCAAGGACGGCAGACGCCAGATTATCTTATGTAATTTTCAGATCATCCTGTGATCTGAGGTGTTTTAAGAGGGAATTTGTCCCGATAATCGGCTCTGAAGCAGGTTGGGGCCGACAATTATAAATATCAAACTTGTTCAATATTTACAGCAAAAAAATCTTCGTGTGTGGAGAAAGCTGACGACTCCCGAGCAGAGTCCTGCACGGGCCCACTTTTCCAAACCCAAACCTGCCTGTACCCACAAACATTAAACCCGCAACCCAACCCGTGATCCAACACATTGTCTACAGTAAGACACTTTTAAGGGCTTTATTTTTGCCTTAAACGCACGCCATCAATAAATATGTAATATGTGCTGCTCAATGACGTCTGTGGGCGGATGTAAACAGAAGTGAAGCTCACTTCAAAATTAAACAAACCGGCTGCGGATCAACCATGGTCAAAAGATGATCAGCATTATTAAATGTCCTGAAAATTATTTTCATCCTCTAATTTTTATTTTTTCATTTCCTTGCCCGCTACCCATCCACATTTAGTTTAATTTTACCCATATTACAACAATTCTTCTTTTTTTTCTTCCCATCCCTGCATGTTTGCTATGTTTCTTCTTCGTTTTTGTTGCATCACGTTTGATCACGCAAGATTTCTGGCTTTGGAGGACTAGATTCTAGATGGCTGGTGGGACAGAATCATTATGTGTGTGGTGTGCTGAGTTGAGATTATCGGAGCACACCACACACAGTACAATCAAAACTGTTCAACACCTGATTTTTTTGTCTTCAAGTGTGGAGTCTGTAACAGATAAAAAATCTCTTCACATTTACAAAATCCTTATGTGTACACCCCGCTTTATTGATATGGTACAACAATCAACTTTATGCAGGATTGAGTAACAAATTCATTTTAAAGTCCTGTTTGTGGGACCTGCCCAACATGGACAGCAAAGCCTTTTATTCAGCCTGAGACTTTACTCATTGAAGAAGAACTAAGACAAACCACTAGACCACTTATAGAGGCTGCAAATGAAAACACTGACTGCATTTTTAGACAAAATTTCAGTGTAAGTGTTCAGGAGTTTTTTGTTTTGCTTTTTTGGTTTTTGAGTTTTGGAGTTACTCCTTGTGGCCGTCAATGGTATTAAAACCTTCCACGTTGCCTTCAGTTTGAAGCTGGAGTCTTTGCCATATGATTTTTACTATTTATCTCAGTGTTCTCACCTATGTCACTGTGCAAAGTAGTGATGTTTGTTACCACAGATTTCTTTCACGATCCGATACCGAGTAAAATTTAAGCTAGTATCTTTGATACCAATCTGATACCAAAGCTTTGTAAAAATACACTTAATGTCTGGAAAAAAAAAGTATTTCAAATCATAACTTCAGAAAGAATACAAGACAGGAGAGTAATTATTGTATAATTAAGAACTATTATAAAAAATTAATCTTGCAGGAAGAATAGCAACTGATGTTTCAGTTGCTAATGGGGATCTTCATAAATGAAATTAAATGAAAACTTGCAGATTAATTCACGTTACATGAATGTGTTAACATGAAACATGGAAATACTGAACATGTAACACTTCAACAAAAGCATCCAACATTGATACCTTCCCTCATTCACAAGTTTTTGATATGGAACAATAGCATATTTACTGTTCTTCCCTTTAGTCTGTTCTGTTTTTTGCTCAGAACCTCTCCTGCCTTTGAAAAAACTCTCTCTGCTGATACAGAAGGTGCAGGAATTCCCAGGTGTCTCACTGTTAGTTTGCTTAAGGCTGGTAAGGTCGGTTCATGTTCTTGCCATCAAACCAGAACAGACTGAGGGAGTCAGAGTTGACTGAAGCGTGACGCAGTTCACACCTACCCAGGTGGAAGAAGAAGTAGTTCCCACCAATCGAGTATCATTTGGACAAAATCCCAATAGTTTAGCTACTTTCCACTGTGTTCCTGATATATACATTACCTCAAATGACCG
Organism: Apogon hyalosoma; assembly: GCA_037367295.1. NCBI lineage: Eukaryota > Metazoa > Chordata > Actinopteri > Kurtiformes > Apogonidae > Apogon > Apogon hyalosoma. Next base: position 25,551,682 of record JAPQRP010000003.1, read on the forward strand.
AAATATCAAAAGTATCGATATTTGATTTGTGAAGTCGAGTCTAGAGTGTAAAGATCTGGTATCATAGATATTGAGGTTTCTGCATCGATCCGCACATCACTAGTGCAAAGTTAAATGGCAGAGTGGTGCAACGAAGTGTGTAGCCCACTGTTTCCAGTTTCCAAGTATGACACAACATTGCAAACTGAAAGAAAAGCAGTGAGTTGTCTTTACAGTTTCATACAAAAGTTTGTAATGAAATGACAAACTGAGAGTAAAAGAGAAAATGCGCATTCAGTTTGTAACGCTTGCGAATGTCAAGAGGTAGTGCTAGTGTTAAAGCATCCACAGAAAGACTAATATATCACGTGACGTTCAGTAGGTTTGCACAGAAATAGCCAATAGAAATGTCTTCCAAAGGCTAGTGACTGTATTCACCCACTTTCAGTACATTTCAGAACTTGCGTTTAGTCAATTTTATATATTATAGAAGCTAAATACATTAAGAAATAAAGAACTTTTACTAGAGCTTTATACATGTTGAAGTTTCTGAAATGTTATTTCTTCAGACAGAGATGATCATTTTATGCAGTTTTGGAACGGTTTAAAGTAGAAATACTGCAAATTATACCTAGTAGTGGTTAGCACCTCCACCTCAGACAGAAGGTTCCAGGTTTGATTCACAGATGGAGATTAACTGTGTTGAGTTTATGGAGAGAACAGCCTACCAGTTTCCTGTTTTCCATTAAAATTAGGTATATGAAGATGCTATATGTGCTAATGCTAATGCTAGGTGTGTAATAGGATGGTTAATCTTGCCTTCACGTACTATGCTAGATACGGTAAATGTTAATATTGCTCATGAACGCCCCCTCACGTATTTTTACTGGAGAACTGGGAAAAACTGTTGATACACGAGCTGCCGAGATCAGTAACCTTTGAACTTTTCAACACGGAGGAGAGCAACAAGGGATTCATCGTGAATGATAAACAATGCTTTTATTAATGTTCTGCTGCCGTCAGCTGATGATTTTGCACATTTACAGCATACACAAAATGCAAAAACAAAATTACAAAAAAAGAAGAATGCTGTAGCAGATTAATTAAAACATCCAAAACGGTTTTACCTAAGTAGCATGTTGTGATAAATTGCGTCAGTCATTTTGCCATTTTCTACAACAACAAAAGCACTTGAACACAACACAGTTATAATTTTGAATTCTTTAGTGGAAAGGATCATGTTCAACATAAGATGCAGAGGTTGGGCTAACAGAGGGAACATAATGTGCGTTAACCTTAACCTTTTCTTTAAAATACAGTCCTCTTTTGCTCTTCTAAGGTTGCAAAGGTTCCTTTATCCTTTACCCTCCCACTTGACCTCATCCCTGCACAATAATCAATAACTGCTGCTCCCTGACTCTCTGACCTTCACACACAAAGACAATTTTGTGCTCTTTTCTTCCTGAAAAGAAATAACTCATTTCTGTTCATTCAATGTCAGTTCCTTCAGTTGCTGGCTTTGTTTCACTTAGTACCTGGACACACTTTTCTTCAGGATGTCTAATATTCGCACAGCTGATTTGTAGTCTGCTCAAAGTTGACCTATGGACTTGTTTTTACAGGACAGTCACCTCCTGGCCATCCTCCAGCACTGCAGAGGAACTAAAGTCAGGGTCATTGTTTTAGTGTCAGCAAGAAAAAAAAAAAAAAAAAAAGAGGGTTTTGGGTCACGTGCTTGGGGGTCTGGGGTAGTATTGTTCAGTCCACAGTGCACAGTGTTGGGAGGTCGCTGCTCCTCCACATTGAGAGGAGCAAGTTGGGGTGGTTTTGGCATCTGGTCTGGATGAGGTGTTTCCGGCACGTCCAAATGGGAGGAGAACCCAGGGCAGGATTTACATTTTTTTACTGTCCCATCACAAGATGCACAGGGCATGTGGAGAACTGAGATACCATTTCTCTCACACCTATTTAATGTCATACAATTAAAAACAAACAAACAAACAAACATGTAAACAGAGAATAAGAATAAGTACATGACATGAATGAAATCTATCGATAATAGGAGCCATAATCAATACTGTAACCAACAAAACAGCAGCAGATATGACAAAAGATATCCTTGACATACATGGATGGATGGATGGATGGATATTTCTGTCTCCAACAACGTAATCGCTTAAATAATTAACATTAACCCATAAAGACCCAGTGCTACTTTTATCTGTTCCCAAATGCATTTTTCTCTATATTTAACCTGCTTTAAGTTATTTATCACCATTGATTGTAATATTATCCTGCTTACTTTGCATTTTTTTCAGTCTAAATCAGGTATTTTCCTATACTTAATTCACTGATCATGTAGATGTCCATAACAGCTCAGATTTAAGTTGAGGGTTATTGTATCAAAAAAAGAGAAAACTGAAGAAAAAGTGACTTTTTCAGCAAAATCTATCATTAACTGAACATAAACCCAGCGTCTCCATTCACTATCATTGATCCAACTCCATGGGTTTTACTGGTGAGTCAATGTTGTAGAAGATGACGGTGTTTCCACGGCAACTATGGAGCCTTTGAACATCCAAATGGGTCATATCTGATGACCATGTAAAGATGAATAACTGCATTTTACTCCAATTATTTACCTGGATTGATAGGATTATTGGATCAACAGGTATTAAACAGTTTAGATCAGTAGATGGTTTAGGTCACCAGTGGCTGTTTGGGCCTTTATGGGTTAATAAGATCCACTGTGAACAGTATCTGAATGACCTGAAACATGTATCAAAAAATAAGACATTTCATTCTGTATATGTGATCCACTCATACCAGCGTCTGTTGTTCCACCATCGAGTGTCGTATCTGGAGGAATTTCTCGGCGATAAGTTATTGAAAGGATGTGAACTGAAACAGAAATTGTGAGCAAGACGTTAAAGAGTTAATGGGGTTTCTGAATGTGTGGAAGGAGGTTTTCTGAAAGACAGCCAGTGTCACATTGCTCTTTCAGAATTCAAACTTATGGCTTATGAAGCAGGAGCAGCACCGTCTACTGTCATTCAGCCCATTTCCAATTCCTTTATTAGATCATGGAAGGAAAACCGGGGCTTCTCTCCAAAGTTAGAGCAGCGCATTAAGCATTATGACTCTGAAACAGTATTTCTAATTTATTACCACTATTTTTGAGCCATAACTAGGACAATGTTAGAATAACTTACTTTTTACCTCACACTGAAATATTACAGCATTTTCTTTAAACTTAATACCATATATCCTCAAATTACTCTTATTTCACAGCAGAAACTGTAGTGATTTATTTATTTAGCTTTTTTTTTTGTTGTTGTTTTTGTTGCAAATATACTGCACAAAAACTTCACTTAACTTATTTCAAGTTAAATAATGTCAGCCTAGCCGCACAATTATCCACATCACAGAGTGGGCATAATTATATTACAAACATTAATTGAACAAATTCATCTTCCATCTTGTCCTCCCATAAAGACCCAAACCACCACTGGTAACCAAAAGCCTCCAATGATCTGAAATGTTTAATACCTTTTGATCCAATAATGCTATCAATACATGGAAATAATTGGTGCAAAATGGAGGTTTTTTTTTTTTTTTTTTATCTTTTCATGGTCAACAGATATGACCTATTTGGATGTTTAGCGGCTCCGTAGTTACCATGGAAACACCATCATCTTCTACAACACTGATTCACCAGTAAAACCCACGGAGTCTGATAAATGATAGAGGATGGAGACATTTGTTTTATGTGTAGTTATTGATATCTTTGCTGAATAAGTGACTTTTTCTCCAGTTTTCTCTGTTTTGATATAATAACCTTTGAATTTACTGTCAGTTTTCATGAACATCTAAATCATATATAAGAAATTAAATACAGGAAAATACATGATTTACAGTGAAAAATGCAAAGGGGATTAAATGATAATTAATGGTGATAAATCACTTAAAAAAGTTAAATGGAGGCGAAAATTAATTTGGAAACTGCCAGATAAGTAACACTGGGTCTTTATGGGTTAAATGTAATGTAACTAGGTTTTTTTGTTTTTTTTTTTTCTGTCTAAGTACTTTGTAAATGTAAAAATTGTAATACTTTAATATTGGGAATGGACCCCAGGATGAATAGTCTTTACTTAGGTAGAGAGTAATGGGGATCCTTAAATAAAGAAATAAATCTCACATACGATAGATTTGCAAATTTTATTCACGGACATTTAACCCAGAAAGACCCAAACATCCACCATCGGCCAAAACCATCTACTGATCTAAACTGTTAATCTAATAATCCTATCAGTACATGTAAATAATTGGTGTAAAATGCAGTTTGTCATCTTTTCTTGGTCATCAGATATGACCCATTGGATGGTTTGTACAGTTTCTGTGGTTGACATGGTGGACATATTTGTGGCTAAAATGTGGAGAAACACCTAAAACAAAATGTCTGACACCAGCCAAGGGTGAATTTAACCCATAAAGACCCAAACAGCCACTGGTGACCAAAATCATCAACTGATGTAAAATGTTTAATACCTGTTGATCTACTAATCTTATCAATATATGTAAATAATTGGAGTAAAATGCAGTTTGTCATCTTTTCGTGGTCATCGGATATGACCCATTTGGACGTTCAGAGGCTCCGTAGTGAACGTGGAAACACCGTCATCTTCTACAACAT
>JAPQRP010000003.1:25603577-25619113 GCA_037367295.1 Apogon hyalosoma
GGCAAGCAGAATAAATAAGAAGTTCTCCACCAATCCAGAGTTAGTTGAGAACTGAGTCTCATTTTCAATAACGACCTGGATATATAGAGACCAAAAACCAATCACTCTCACATTTGCACCTTTGGGCAATTTAGATTAACCTATAAGTGCATGTGTTTGGATGGTGGAAGGAAAGAACCCACGCAAACACAGGAAGAACATGCACTCTCCACACAGAAAGGTTCCTGGTGTTGGAATCGAACTCGGGACCTCCTTGCTGTGATTCGACAGTGCTGACCACTGCCCACTCGTATCACTTACTCAAAAATTAAGCTCTGGACCGCACCAGGGTTTGACACAATTCACGCCTACTGGCTTTAAGAAGCTGAATGCACTCCATGAACTCCTAGCAGCGCAGATGAACCGGCTGCTAATGTTAGGGATGAACCTAGAAGAGTGTAAACAATAAATTTGAGTGGGAGACATGGCTACCCTAAACACCCATGCATAAATTTTATGTATCCACAGACTGTCAGCATGTTCTGGTACATGACATTGCTCTGCTGTGGAGAGTACGTAAAAACACTACAAAAAAACTCCAGAAAATATCAAGTGTTAAACATGCAAATCGCTTAATTTGATGCTTTTCAAAGCCCGATGTGAACATCATGAATCATATATTATGCAAGCTTTCTGTTGGTAGATTAGTGCTGGAAAGATAATATTCTTTTTGGATAAGAAACAAGGGAAGTCCTCTGGGTGACTTGTGTGCCTGGTCCTCTGGCACACTGTAGAATGTTGGCTTACAGCGTATTGAGCTTCACAATAATCCTCACTATATCCTGAACACAGCTGTGGCCTGATAATCACCTTTGTGGTGTGGGAATTATGGTCTCTTTTAGGCTTCAAATGTTTTGACTTTTACTATTGGCACCAGGTGCACTGGAACTATACCACTTCATTCACTGTATCAAATTTTATGAGCCATGAGCTATGCAAAAAAAAAAGTTGGAAAAAAAAAAAAGAAAAACAAATCAGTATAACAACATGATTTCAGGCCTGCAGGCTTTAACTTCTGCACAAAATTATACAGGAGAAAATTACATTTCCTGACCTCGAGTGAAATGATGGTCCTCCCATCCACACCAGACTGAGGCGTTAAAACCTTATACTGCCGAAAAAACACTGCTCTAGCCTCCGACATGTAATGAGATCCATTATCTGAAAAAATGTGTAATCACTATGAAACCTGATGAGACGCTGTGAGATACTGGTATTGCAATGAGATAAAAGGTAATATAGATAGTTATGCTTCAGTACAGCATTCAATACCTGCAGTAGAGACACAGACGGCTACAGATGGAAATAGAGAACAGTTTTTAGTTCAACTCATTTCCAGAGAGGTATATTCACAGCCGGTTAATATGAAAACTTGTTTCACCAACTTTGTCTGTAATGAGCTGCGGGTATAAATATCATGAAATATAAAAGCTACTAAAACTTTGCGAATGCTCATTTTACAACACAGAGCTAGAACGGTGTCCAGTGTTCTTCACCCAAAGGAGATGAAAAAACAGAACATCAGTAAGGATATAAAACCAAACAACAGTGTCACAGTTCACATTTGGGTCCGATTAAGGGAAAGTGAACATCAACATGAAAAAGTAAATTCGCACACATCCTTTATCAAGTGGGCTCATTTTTTTAGCTAAAGATCTCTATTTTATGGAACTGTTATCCTTTTTACAATACCACTTACACAGTACATGAGAAGTTCTGAACCTTCTGCAAGGCTGCATTAAATTAACAAAAGACATGCAAAAGACTGTCTATTACTTTGACAATTTAAAATTCTGAATGATGAAGTTTGTGAATTCATACACTGGTCACATTTAAAAAGACTATCTGTGAACTGTTATCGAGAAATTAGTCTTTATTTGTAATTTACCTATATCAGTATGGAACACCACAAGTTGTAAATAACACTGTGCTGGTATTAAATATGTTCAATAAAGCATTGGGATTATATCTGCCCTGTTTTAAAAAAAATAAGTCAAGATTTTGGGTGATGCATACAGGGGCACCACTACCAATTATGGGCCCCATGAAAGCATTATCGTTGCGGACCCTAGAGAAATTGCCTGTCAGACTGGGTGGGGGGGCTAATCCATAAACAATGTCATTGACAGTAGTGGGAAAATGAAACTGCATACTTTCAGCGTTTGCCTCCTGACTTCTGTGCCTCTCTTATACAGTGGATTTTACACAAAATTTTCACAACTTCTAACCTGTATCCACTGGGCCCCCTCCTCTGCTCTATGGGCCCCCCACAAATACCGGGCCCCATTGTTTACCCCCCTTTATCAGCATCCCAGGATGCATACAGTGGTAAAGTGTCCCTGTGTTACCACATTCTCATATCAATAAAACAGAGACATTTCAATATTTTACCCCAAAATTTATTTTCAGCATAGTTAAACATAATATCCAAAAGGTTTTGTCCTACTTGATATCAATTTCTGTCAAGAACCATACGTTTTGAATGTTTGCGTAAAGCTTAAAAAAAATCAATGTCCGTTTCAAGCCCAACGTGTTACCAAGCAGTAATTTGACATTTTTCACCTAAAAATTTTATCTCCCCAAATTTAGTTATACATAATGTTAAAGTGTTTATAAATACCTTCTCAAATATATATATATATATATATATATATGTATATGTATATATATGTATATGTATATATATGTATATATGTATATATGTATAAATACATGCATATAGGTTACTCTGCTTACATGACAGACTGTTGAACACGAACTGTATCCATGTGTTATTGCTTAATCTGACCCATTTATGCTTCCATAGTTTGTGTTTCTCTTTCATATGTTGTGATTTCCTGTTTATGTCTCTGGTTCTAAATGTGGATCTAAACTTTTGCCGTGTTTCTACTACGTGGAACTGGCTCGACTTGACTTTGGTACCAGATACAATTCCTGGAGACCATTTCCATTACAGGATACTACGGACTTTACAGTACCTGGATGTCACAGCGATATGACGTGTAACTTCTGTGTCGTCTGCTCAGAGTTGCTGATGAACTCGCTCGTTGAGTGTTGCCCCGTCAAACGCATGCTGAATTTTTTCGTCGGCCACCAAGGACAGAAATGTCTGAATCTTGTTGACCGACCACAGTGTAGTTTTGCAGGCTACCATCATGTGGTTTAACCTACTGGTATATTTACTGTGAACTTCCGCATCTGTTTTTTAAAAGATGGCGGGTTGCCGCACATTGATGACGCAATGATGCAGAGACAACTCTCTGACCAGTGGTCTGCAGTGTTTACACGTCACGTTTTTGTATCTCTTCCCTAGTTTTGGAGCCTTGGCGAAGTAGATACCAAAAAAAAGTAAATAAATTAAGTGACATTACTACTACTACTACTACTACTACTAATAACAATAATAATAATAATAATAATGGCAACAGTGCTGGCAAGGTGACGCAGTGGGAACAATGGCATTAACATTGATAGTATCATATTTAGATAAATTGTACTTTTAATCTCATCTGGTTATTTTCATTTATTTATTTACATATTCATCTTTATCATCATCATCGTTATCACTCATCATTCATATCATTCATCAGTGTTTTCCTCCTTTCTCTCTCCCTCTCTCCTTTTCCTTTCTCTTCTTCCCATTTAGTTTCAGTTACCTAATATTATCTTTGGCCATAGCCCTGATTTTTGTTTTTCTTTTTTTTCTCCTCTTATTTTTTAGAAGCCCACATCACAACATTCACACCACATACACATCTTATACACTCCACCACACACAAAACATTTACATAACCAAGACCGGACATTGATTCATACTACCTGCTCAGTTACACATTTTGTTGCTTTTGGACATTACATGCCATATATCTTAACACCCTCCCCACACACGTATTATGATGTCTCAATATAAATGTAAATATTGTATAATATTGTACATAACTATCAACTTGTCACTTGGTGTCACTTGGTGTCACTTCAATAAAGGTTAAAAAAAAAATAGTACCAGGTACCAGATTCCAGGTCCTTTTACATAACGGAAATGCAAAAAGGTCGAGTCTGTACCACATGGTGGAAACGCAGTATTAGACACAATGACATGGCTCTATGGTGGCTTCATGTTTTATCCGTAAACTTAGAAAAGTGATAGAGAATCCATCAGTTCAACCAAAATCTGTAATGACCCAATCTCCAATTCTCTCTCTTTTTTTGACAGTTGAAAATTGCAAAAACAATAACATCCAACTCATGAGTCTGCACTTGGCTCAATTATCAACCAAATGGAGTTGCAGCGGCGAGGATGAAGTGTTCCAAATGCATGCTTTCATTTCCAGAAAGGTGCCAGTGCTAGTTAAGTCCAATAAAACGATCATTTCAAGTAAGTCTGGGAACACTAGCAGTATGTTGAAACAATTCTATGACACAAGCTTCAAGCCCAGATGAAGCTGCACTCAGGAATAATGACGCATTTGAGGTGATGTTGAAAATCCATGTAGCCTGACATTTTTCTACACAGTAAATTGACTGAGACTCATTGAATAGTCAGACCCATAAGCAGAATCAATAATAGCATTTTTATAAGTAAAAACTTATCAATACCATCTCACATGTCAGTCACACACATGCTCATAAGTTCAGAACTGTTTTTTTTTTTTTATTTTTCACCTTTTTTGTCCTTCAGAGCAGTGGTTTAATTCCTGTCTTCGTACAACCTTCCACACACAGCCTCTCATTGGTTTTGACATGGTTCACAGCACAGACGATTCATATGATTTCTGTTCCTTATTGGATTTGGGGTTTTTGCTTTTTTTTTTTTTTTTTTTTGAAGACCTCTTCCCAGATGCATTTGTTGCCTGGGATGTCTGACAGACTGCAGTTTCATGGCACGCTGCTGCTGTTGTCTGAGGAAATGTATTTGATAATGTGACATAGTAATTAATCTCTATGGGCTGTGCCTAAAATAAACACTGTAGGAACTTCAGTAAAGTCTGGTCACCGATCGGTCTGCCACAAATGATATTGTTCATTAGTGATTTTATGATAATCATCACCAAAGGGGCAACAACTGGGGCTTGAAATTGAAGCCAGTGCAGAACTATCTTTAAGTTTTTTATACTAGACTCTGGGTCCAAAAAGCCTAACCAATGATCCTTTCTCTAGAAATAAAGTCAGTGGATTTTTCTGGTGGTTACTTTTCTCTTATTTGGACCCTCTTGAATTTCCCTCGGGATTAATAAAGTCGCTATCTATCGATCTTTTGTCAAATGGAAACTTATGATGTCTGTTCTATGTGCTATTTAGGCGTAGTTAAGAAGACTATCAAGGAATAATTTAGTCATTTCAACTTTAATAGTAAACTATTACAATACCCTGTTAGCGTACTTAAAGATATAAATACATTAATAAGCCATAGCTTTGTAATTATATAGCTAATGTGAAGTTGTGTACTGTTATTAAAAACAATGATCTGTGTCAATATTAATCAAGTAACTACAGTTGGTCGACATAACAGTATTAGTTAGCAGTGTGGTTGGTGTTCTCACAAAGTTAGCCGTAGCGTTAGCCTGATGACTTCCACTCTTTTCCAAATGGCAGAAGCTTGACACCATCCATAATCCAATGGGTTGTCATCCTCTTCTTTTGACCAGAGCAATATCCCACTAATTGATTAAAATGTGTATTGTACAGAAATATAACCCCCCCCCAAAAAAAAACATCTTTGAACTTTATAATAATGAAAGCCACACCAAAGAATAAGTGAATTGAATATTTGTGTGTAATGGTTCAGTAAGTCAGCCAAAATTCAAAGGTCTTGGCCTCTTAAATGAGAACATATTCTGGTTTCTGCATATTTGAATAAAGGCAGAGAAAAAAAAAAAAAAAGGTAATGGATTTTTTTTTTTTTTATGATTTAATGTAGAAATATGCCTATAACCTTTCAAAAGAAGAAATGTGAGAAAATAACAGTACAATGAAAAATGTGGGTTTCAAGCTCAGTTTTGGCACGTTGGAGTTTTGAGTGAGGAGTGACTCCTCGAAGTGGGAGGAGGGAAGCTGTCTACGCCGTCTGACAGTGAACTGAATATATATAATATGGGAATCAAATTAGCTTCAACTTGCAAATGCAACAAGATATTCTAGGACTTTTTTGTGCATAGTGAAGCGCTACACTGTTTTTAACCAATAGAAATTAGACAAACCTTAAAAACAAAACAAACAAGAAAAAGCACCCACGCACACGCCACACTCCCCACAACAAAATGAAAGGAGGAAAAATGATTACAGCCCTAGAGGCAAGTGTTGCACAATCCAGCAAAATGCACTGATCAATGATGACATTCAAATATCAACAAAAGTTCATTTTCTTCTGTTGATTGATAAGATTCATAGACACATTTTATCCTTACAATTACAGTCAAAGAAAGACAGTAATCTCATGCTCAAGCCAATTGTCAAAGAAAGGCAAACATAGGAATGATTATGGCGACAAAGAGGATTACAGGAATAAGTGGTAACGCCAATAAATTGTAATAAACATGCACCAAGGTTGGCTTCAGTGTGCCTAACGCTGCCTTTGGATTCTTCTGTGCTTTGGGATACTGGCTAGTGGCTGGCCCACAGAAACCAATTTGGCTTTAGCATTGCTTCTTTTTTTATTCTCCTGGAATGGATTTTTTCTTTTTGTATAACTTCAAGACTTGTCCTCTCTCCATGCTTTTATTCACATACACACACACACACATACGTACACACACACCGCAGCTGAACGAACACTATGTGAAGTCGAACTGGAGCCCTCCTGCCTGTTGGCAATTATTTACTAAAATATGTGCATGATCTGTTACCTCAGCCATTGTTTGAAGCACTGTTTATGTCGTCTGTCTTTTGTTATGTTCCAACAGAAGATGACTAACAATGTACAGGTGCAAGAATTTATTTGTATTTATTTATTTTACTTTGTATTGAAGTGTGTCTTTGTATGTATATATCTTCTCTACGGATTATCAGCATAGAGTAAGATCTGTTTGTTTTAAGCTTACACATATTTTAGATTCACATTTTAATGTGTCTGGTCAGTGTATTTTTCAGTATTAAATTCACTTATAGTTGCGGTCTCAAACTAGACCATAAAAGCTGAGGACAACTGAACCTGGAACAGAGAAGTGAAAGTTGCTAAGCTTACTGGAAATACAGACCAAACTGTTAAGAGCAGACACACACAAAAAACAAACAAACAAACAAAAAAACATGTGAATGACAGTCTGTCTACATCATCTCATCAGTACCTGTTGTACCAAACACGTTCTCATTGGTTTGAATAGATGGTTAGAACAGCAAACAGCTGATCAATGTTCACTACAGAATTTATTTGAGTGGGGATAAAAAAAAGGTTTAATTTCATGGTATCCCTGAAAAAGGCAAGGTCATAGGTGTCCTTGATTTTTCTCTTCATGAGGAGCTAATGACTTGCTCTTGGTTTGATCTTTAAGCCTACATATAATTTTAACAGTTAAGTGATAAATCACCTGAATGGTTGTCATGGATGAGAAAAATTAGCTCCAGGGGTCAAAGCTGTGAACATGTTTATTTCTGCTGTAAAGTTAGACATTTTAACACTGGGTCTTTGGGGAGAAGAAACCCTAAAGTACAGCAAGTAGAGGTCATTTTAATCAGCTGGTAGTCAAATCAATACACGAACTCAGATCTCAAACAAGCTGAGCATCCATCTGTACGCCACTAACAACTGCAAAGTAGGAGCTGTCGTCTTTCCATTGGACAAAGACGAACTCATCAGGTCAGTGCATTACAGTATTAGACATTAACAGTACTAATTTTAAATATTAGATTTCCACAAAACATCCAATAAGACCGACAGCTTTGGAAATGTTCTGACCCAGTCATTTAGCTGTCACAGTTTAGTCCTTACCAAAGCTCAGAACCTTATGCTTATTGATTTTACAGCTTCCATCACATCAACTTTGAGGAATAATACTGCATTCCAGAGAGCTGGGAGATGGGAGGTTTCCACCGTCAGACTCGGTAAAATGCATTGGAACGCCTGTCCAAGCTGGAGGTCCTTGTCGCAAAGTGGGACCAGATAGAAGTACCCTGACCTCACCGTGAACTACAATGTGACGTCAACACAACGATGGCGGCGCACAGTGTGCAAGTTCGTTATTCTGTCGTTTCGCCTCTTCCATCTCATTTGCGTATATGAGAACGCTGTACTGTCGACAGTCAAAATGCCTCTTCAGTATCAAAGCAAATAGGAGCTAAGATCTGCGATTTCTATATTTGTTGTTTATGTCCAACATGGATCACCTGGAACGCTTTGAGGTTCGATGTAGTTAACTTCAAGTGAGATACACTACAAACAAAAAGTTGAGGATATTTTTCATTTTTGGGCTTTTTTTTTTTTTTTTCAGTTGGGATTCTTGCACAGCACTTTTTACTTTTGTGTGTGAATTGAAACACATTTTTTTAATGACCAGACATAGTTTTATTTACAAATGGACCCAAACACAAATGATCCTTTGTGGAAAATGAAATATCCTTAACTTTTTGTTTGTAGTATATATTCTACCTCCCAGCACTTTGGAATGCAGCATAAGTGGTCACCTGCCACCTGATATATACCCCCCCCCCAACTAAACAGTACCATGTCAGTGGTCAGAAGTGTTATGTTTCCCATACACAAAATGAAGGTTTCATAGCAGGATTAAGGCCAACAAAAATGTTAAAAAAATGGTGTAAAACCTGATTTGGGTAGAAACCCTCACCACCCAATAAATGTTTCAAAATGATAGACTTAAAAAATATATAAAAATTAGATGGGGGCTGAAATTAATCAAAACCAGCAGCACACCATTGGTCTTTTCTTTCAAAGCCAGTACAGGAAGCCTCCTCATGCCCCGCCCAGCGAGACCAATGGCCCTCAGCTGTGGCCCAATCCCACCTACTCAGCACAACCTGAAGGCAGACTCTTTCATTATAGTTAACTTTTATTTAGTTTGGACTTTTTTTTCTCTAATCCACCTAGTTTTAATTCGTTTTTAGAGCAGGTTTGCTAATTTTATTAGTTTTTGGGTTTTTTCTAAATTTTTTGTTTTTCATATCGTTTATCTTCCTCCCGTCATATTCACATAAATCCCATACAGGACTCTGCTGCTTTCTACCAATTTTAGTCTCCAGGTAGAGTGGGGATGAGAAGTGATGGACCGTGAAGTGCTGTATGGTACCGCCAGCTAAACCTGCAAGATAAACTGATTCCATATTGATCCGACATTGACAAAGATGAAAGCGAATGGAATTGTATCCATAATTTTTATACATTTTAGTTAGTTTTCCAAGCACACAATACCGTTTTTTTTTTATTCTAGTTTTTATGTCTTTCAGTTGACGAAAATGATTTTCAATTCTAGTTTTTGTCATTTTGTTAGTTTTCGTTAACAATAATAACTTTGATGCACACTAACACTTCAATCATTATCCGATTTCTGGAGTTATCAGATCATTCAAGGGATCATGTAAACAGGATAATCTGATGTGTTTTATCAGATAACAGCAGTAATCCGATTATGAGAAACCAGATTAACACACCTGGATTTCTCCCCAATACTCTGTCTTCCTGCTTATATACAGGTTAATCTGATTTATTTTGTTCTTTTACATCTGTACATGTGGAAACACAATTAAAACCGTAGAAAATAGAAGTTATGTAGTCAAACGAGAGCGGAAGACAATAACAGGAAGTTTGAGTCTACTATCATTATGTATGTATGTATGTACGCCGAAAGAAATCTGATAATGGACTGGAACGTCTAAACCAGGGTTTGTGATTATCGCATTTCTTGCATACAAACACATCAGATCTGATTATTAAAATTTTGTGATTACTGCCAGTTACTGGATTTCTATGGTCATGGAAACAGGCTCAATAATATTACAGCTGGTTGGTATAAAGCTTAAAATTGAAAGTAAGCATTTTATCCACAGGTCCAAAGTTTAGCAGCTTTATTCAATTACATACTGATTAACTTTATTCATATTCATGAGGAATTCACAGTTTACCTGTATTATGTTAATATATATTTGGATACGTTTGTTTTTTCATGCATTTTTGTGCATTTTGCATGATAAATACTGATATTTATCACAATGAAGAACCATCTTATTCTTAAATTCTTAACTGCATCACCCAGCTCCACACAGGTCTATAGATCAACACAACTGCATGATCCTTCTATTCATCTTGTCGTGGCTAATATCTGCATTCCCAAAGTGATCATCCTCAAAGCCTTCTCCACTAGAACTGTGGGCACTCACTGCCAGAATCTCATCCATGCAGTGAATGGCAAATAACACAGCTGAATGCATTTTAGCCTGCTAATTTAATGATGAACTAACTCATTAAAATCTCAAACTAAATCCCGACATCCACCATCGTAACAGGGAGGAGACTGCACAAAGTCATATTTCAGCAGGACTTAGACTAATTGGAAGAGATGGATGTGAGCTGAGCTTAGAGGAGGCACTACTGAAGGCAGAAGAGTAAATACCAAGACAAAATGATTCCCATGACTGCTCTAAGTCGTCCTATTTAGTACTTAGCGCCTGTCTTATTTGTTATCGCAAGTGTGCCTCTTGCAGCACACACATATATCAGTTTAGTTTACTTTTAAGTTAGTTCAACTTTGTTTGCAACATCCTATTAGATTGGTATTATGCCATTGCTGTTTGATTCTTTCATGTACTTCCTCCCATTGCTTATAAGAATTAGTCTCTTTTACTAATACCTCATCTGGTGATCCTGGATTAAATGATACACGGCTTTAAGGAGACTTGTTTATTTGTATTCATGTTGCACTACATGGATAATAAAATGCAGCACAAACAAGTATGTGTTTGTATTTTAGGATTCTTCAAATGAAATCACTAAGCTTAAAAAAAAAAAAAGAAAAAGAAAAAAACCTCTTTGTATCCAGCTTTGGGCACAACAGTCAATACCCACTGCTTTCCATCTAACAGCCTGCTTCTTATGGAAATACAAAAGCTGTAAGCTGGGGCCTTTTGCTTTATTTGCCATGTTATAACCATCAATTTAGCCTCTTTTGGTAGATTAGCTGACTAGAAACTTTAATAAAGGGGGAATATTCTGAAATTAAACTTGGAGCTCTTTAATTCCAAGAGGGAGGCCTGAGACTATTATCCCTGCAAGGCTTATGGCCTTTGTCTTTACCAAAGAGAATATATAATAAACATCTACTACTGCACTTAATTCTCCCCATTTAATTAAAGTCCATTACATAAATTAGGCTTATACCAGAACAAAGGAGACAAACACCTCAATATTTTTGCTTTTTAAATCATCAGTGTTTACTGAATGCCAATGAGGCGAGCAGAGGATCAGCTTGTGTGAATTAAACTTTAGTTTTTCTCATTTGCTGTGCCAATGTTTGTAGCAGCACCTGTTCCAAACAGGAGATACCCTTCAGCGTGTCTCTGCAGAGAGCCGGCATGATCATGAAAATCTAATTTCACTGTGTATCCGTGGATTCTCCCATGTCGTGTCTGTGAAAGTCACTCTCTCCTCAGGACATGGAGGCTATGGAAAAATGCATCAGTGACATAGAGACGATGTAGCTCTTCTCTAAGGTGAGATGCAGTAAATACTGCATGTTAGGAGGTGAGGGTGCTCATACTAATCATGAAGCCTTAAGAAAGTGCAAAAGTCAGCACGAATCATAGGTTCTTGGAGGTATGATGCTGCATTCCAGAGACCTAGGAGGTAGAATATATCTCAGTTGAAGTTAACTACATCCCACCTCAAAGTATTCCAGGTGATCCATGTTGAACATAAACAGCAAACATGGAGACCACAGATCTAAGCTATGATTTGCTTTTTTACTGAAGAGGCATTTTGACTGTCGACAGTACAGTGTTCTCATATATACAAACGAGATGGAAGAGGCGAAATGACAGATGAACATTGTGAAGTTTCTTTTCATTGCGAACTTGCACACTGTGCGCCGCCACTGTTGTGTTGACGTCATGTTGTAGTTTGCAGTGAGGTCGGGGTACTTCAAACTGGCCCCAATAGGACCTCTGGCTCGGACAGGCATTCCAATGCACCGTGTTGGACATCAGAAACTTCCCATCTCCTAGGACTCTGGAATGCAGCATAAATATGGGTAGCCTTCCTATTTTTGTAGAACAACAGCTGACCTGAGTGATCATAAATTAGGGCGTTTTCACACTGGGTATCCGGATCCGTGCTGTACCTGGATATGCTCACATCTTTCCCACAGATGTTGCGTTCACAAGCATGTACGGCGGCCCATGTACGAGAACAAGTGGGTGTTACAGGGCCGAAACAGTGGGTGGCGGTGTGGAAGGAATTCTGTAGCTATCCAACAAATGCAGAAGTGACAAACCGTTACGTCATCAACCGAGCAACTGTTCTGTTCACAGGCAATACTTTTCTGTCTGTTAGCCTGTTTGAGGCAAAGAGAAGAAGAGCGACCTTCATTGTCCCTGATATATCACTGAGCGGTTCGGTCGATAAGGCGAACCCGTGCCGTGCAGATCCAAGGCTTTTTCAGGAGACAATGGGAGCGCCGTCTTTGGTCTTGTAGTGATTAGGTCATTCCCGTTGTCAGAGTGGTGATTAGGTCACTTTTGGTCTCGGGTGCAGTCCATACCCAGGACTACCTTCTCAGCTGGACTTGGGTATGGTACTCGTACATAGAACATTTGCATTCACATTGATACAATTAAGAGGATTTTGGGGTCCAACGTAACCAGATACTGACTCGGATACCCAGTGTGAAAATGCGCTGAGTGTCCATGGTGGCGAACATGGATTTATCTAATAGTAGTAAGACTATCGATCCCATTAGGTAATGTCAAATTGTCATGCCTTTATCAGTCTGCTGCCTTCTTTCTCTCTCTGGCCCTTTAACTTGGCCACACCCCCTCATTCGGTTGATTTCATTCACCTGTGGACGCAGCTGCTTCCGATCAGGCTGAATGTATTTAGTCTTCACTCTGCGCTCTATTCAGCGCTAGATGATAACCATTCTGTTCGCAGTTCTTTTGAGTCTAGCTTCAGTCCATAGTCCTGTCAGTCTTGTCTCTGTCCGTAGTCCTGTTCTGTTTAGTCTTAGTCCATTGTCCTGTACAGTCTAGTCCTTATTCCAAAGCCCTGTTGGTCCAGTCTCAGTCAATGTTCCTGTCCATCGTCTTGTTCCATATCTTCATCCAGAGGGTTCCACCACGTCACTTTCCCGAAGGTTTAAATAAAGGTACTATATCACTTACGTCCGTGGTGTGTGTTGCATTTGGTTCCACCTGCTTCCCGCTTGACACAAATAACTTTCAGCACAAAACAGACTCCAACACTGCAGCATGATACCATGTCTATATGTCATATGCTTCCCGGTCAGTCAACATTTTACACACAAAAATAATAATAATCTTCAAATACTCTACATCCCAAACCATTCACTTTTCTTCTACAATCAGTTTAACCCATAAAAACCCAGTGTTAGTTTTGTCAGTTCCCAACTTACTTATTCTCCCTATTTAACCTTTCTTAAGTGATTTTCCACCATTTATTATATTATCAGTATTTTGTGTTTTTTTAGTGAAAATCATGTATTTTCCTATATTTAATTTTACTGATCAGGTAGATGATCATAAAAGCTCAGCGTAAGGTTGAGGGTTATTATATCAGAAACAAAGAAAACTGAAAAAAAAGCGACTTTTCACTCAAATCTATCATTATCTGAACCTAAACCGACTGAGGCACCAACTCCTTCACATGTCAATAATTTGTGGGAGTGCAACACTTCCTGCTTCTGGAGAGTACAGATGCTTTTTCTGCTTGCTTCTGCTTTACTTTGTTTTTAATCTTGCTGCTTTTATTTTTGGACAAACTTTTTATCCACTCTTTTAAACAGTTTTAAGTGGACCTACTAATACTTTACTTAGTGGGCAAGATGCCTTCCCTTTCAGTGGAAGACTACAACACACTTCTACAGAAGATTTCTGCACTAGAAACAAAAATTCTCAGGTTAGAAGTGAACGTGGAGGTAAATGGACTGTGTGGAAATGATAGTAAAGTACCATTTAATTATAACTCTAACAACAGACAAGAGCATGCTAACACACCGCTAACTAGCACCAAGAAGACCGCTGAGCACCAGAAGGGATGTGTGACCAGTACCAGTCAGGCAAAGCCCAAGAACAAATCTCTTCCCTGTGACATTAAAAGATGTGTAACAGGCAGGATCCAGCGGCCAGAGATCTGTGATGCGACTGGCTGGCCGGCACTATCCTCCTCCTCAACGCCTGTGCAGAGAAAGGCACAGCCGTGGATAACAGCTAGAGGGAAGACGAGCAAAACAGCTCCCAAACAACCACATGTGCAGCTTCAAAACAGATTTGCTCCACTACTGCAGGACCCTGGATCTCCATCTGATGACCTGGATAACCTCTCAATCTCGCAGAGAAGGGTAAGGTCTGAAAGTAACAGAAAGCTACAGGGAAAGCTAATGACTGGACCTCATACTCTGATTGTGGGTGACTGCCTTAAAAGATGTGAGAAACATGTACAGTCAAAACACCAAAGTGCTGTGTTTTCCCAACGACATGGTTTGTGACATGACTGACAGAGTTCTGAGTATTGTGGCAGCAAATCCAACTGTGGAACGCATTGTACTGCACACCGGAGCCAATGATATTGTGAAGCGTCGATCAGAAACCCTCAACGGAGACTTTAATAATCAGTTAAACACAGTTCGCTCTGTGAAAGCTGAGGTGTTTATCAGCGGGCCTCTACCACCAGTCAGAAGAGGAGTTGAGAGATTTAGCAGGCTGCTGGCACTGAACACATGGCTTTCTACTGCATATCAAGTTCATTCAGTGCATTTTATTGACAATTTTAACTTTTTTTTGGGACCGCAGACATCTTTTTATGGCAGATGAGCTTTATCTGAACAAAGCAGGAGTTCATCTTTTCACTTCCAATCTGTATTTCTCCCTGCGTCACACTGCTCCCTCTGCCAAGGACACGAGACAAGAGAAGCCAAAACATGGAGAACTCAACACTCCCCGATGGCAAAGCCCCGCCCCAACCAGCTGCCATTGGTCGTGAGGATCCAACACCCCAAACCCCGCCCAGATCACCATCTTCTCTGGACGTCACATGGCCGTTCTCCCACCAGCTGGAGTTCACTGATCAGATGAACAAGCTCATCATGGCCGGCCTCCAACTTACTCCCCATCCATCCCTGAGCTTTTCTCCCCAAATTCCACCCTGCCCCTCTCGACCATCTCAGCCCCAACACCCACTTCCCCCAATCCATTCACGGCACTTTTATGTCTCCAATTGATGTGTTTCGGGTCCAGGCTTCAAGGTGAATATTCCTGACTTTTCCAAGGAAAAGCCGGGGCCCAATGTGCCGGAAGCTTCATCGATTCATGTTTTGATAGATAAA
>JAPQRP010000003.1:25628778-25646740 GCA_037367295.1 Apogon hyalosoma
TGAACAAACAAGAACTAAACTATGAATTATGAAAGAGCTGCAGCATCTGAAACCAACCACAAGGAACATTTGACAAACAGTACCACGGTGCTTCAGTTTGAACATTTGACAGATAAACAGTACCACGGTGCTTCAGTTTCAGCTTCATAGTTTGACATGTCTATTATGGATTGTGACTCTCTCTCTCTCTCAACTCATATTTTTTTTAATTTGTAAGTTTTTTAATTTTATTTTTATCAATTACTAGAAATTTCAGGCGACCCCACATAGGGTCCCGACCCCAACGTTGAAAAACGCTGGAATAGGGCTACAGTATGTAGATAAGTACTAAATAACGCAAACATTTGTCACTTTAGTTGGGTAATATATCAAATTAATTCAGCTAACCAAGTCTTAGTTTAATAATTAATAAAACCATGATGGAAAAATAAAGCAGGAGACCACTCTTACTCATAAAGTTCAAACTCTAACCTATTGTATATTCATTGTGACTGTCTTTAACAACAGTATTTACTCTTGTTTGAAACAGGACACGTGGTAATTGTGTCCCATGTGTATCAAATATTGTGGTCTGTACTGAAATTGTTATTTAACCATATTTCTCCCCAACTGTCTCCTTGTTTGTGGTCCTGCATTGCAGTTAGAAAGGTTTAAAGACATCCATTATCATGATCTTGCATCGATCAAAGACCGTCTGGATCAAAATTCTGACGGAGTCCAAAATGTATTCTGACCATCAATAGGAAGAAATAATAGGAATTTGCCATGAAATGAAACATTGATCAACACCTGGCCTGTTTTCCTGGGTCACAATTAGTTGTTCATTCACGTCTTGCTCCTGATTTTGCATTACTTAGATACACATAAATGTTCAGTTGCGTTTATTTCGGATATGCAACAAAAGTGTTCCTACTTAGTCCTTAGAAACAAAACAGACTGCAAGAAAACATGAAAAAACATATACATGAAAACAAAGTATGACTTCATTCGCACATTCAAAAAGGAGTGGGAGGAAGTATTACTTATTTAATCCCACCCCTTCTCCACTCAACAGTCTATCCTTTAGCTTCCCATTAGTATAATATATGAAAAATCTAAATAGTTAGCTTCACTTATCTTCACATACACATACATACATACCAGGAAAGTAAATAAATACATACAGGGGCACTGCTACCAATTATGGGCCCCATGAAAGCATAATCGTTGGTGAACCTCCAGAAATGGACTATTTTGTCAATCTGTCGGACTGGGGTGGTGGGTGGGGGTGCAGTCCATAAACAATGTCACAATAGCGTAAAACGAAACCGAAACTTAACATGCTTTCAACATCCGACTCCCGACTTCTATACCTCTCAAACAAAACAGATCTTACATGAAATTTTCATGACTTCTAACCTGTATCCACTGGGCCCCCCATACTGCTCTATGGGCCCCCCGCAAATACTGGACCCCATGACTTTGTCATGCCCCCCCATCTGTGCACAAAGAGGTGCCAGGCACAACAACCCCCCACACACACACACACATATTGTAGCTTATTTTGGCACTGATCCAGCTGATGCCATCATGTCTATGCATGTGCTGATGTCTGCATATCATTTGTCTCTATAATATATGTGCCAAGCTTGAAGTAAATTGAAACAAAACTGATGTTTTTATAGACATGTGAAATTTTGCCCATTATAAGTAAATGGGAGAAAAGATTTTAAAAATTCCTAAACAATTTAAACTTTGACCTTTTCCCAAAATGGAATCACATCTATTCTGGCTCACTGGCGATCTATAAACCCAATTTGATATGAATTCAACCAATAGTTTTGCTGCTAGAGTGTTAAACACACAAAGAAACAAACCAAACCAAAAACAATACCTCTTGCCTCCCCTTCGTGGGGGCGGAGTAATAAAGTAAACAACAGCAAACAAACAAAGCATAACAACAAATGTAACTTTTGTAAGTGCTTTTTTTTTTTTCTTCAATATCGATGGCTGGTGATAAATATGTAAGACTTCTGAATCCTGACAGTCTGTACGAGCCTTAAGGTTTTTCTCTATTAAACAAAATCATCTAAACATGTACTTTTGTAACAAGGTCCACACACACATTCATAAAATGCATGTGAACACAATTGTTTTAAGCCCCTTTAAAAACGAACCATTTGTCAAGAGTCCTTTAGGCTACCATGTTTCACACTGCAATTTGCCTTCTCATTAACCCAGAATTTTGTCTTATTTATTGCAGATTGATACATTATTTCTCTTGAAAGACAGAACAGGGGGTTGGAGTGAGTTGAAGTAATCAGAGAGTGTGTACAGACAGAGTGCCTGCAGGCGTGTCGGCTCCATTATAATGGAAAGTTCTGCTGCTTCATTACACATAAGACCTTATAAATTATATAGAATGACTATTGTGTAGAAGTGAACATATGGGATGTAATGCATGCTCAGATGTGTGTTTAGCTGAGGCAAATGAAAGATGCAGAGGGTGCTTCTGTTTTCCAGTTTGTTTTTGGCTCTGACAGGGAAGTTTGGGAATTGTTGGAGCACAGAAGGATTATAAATTTGCTGCAAAGCAAACACTTTTCTCATGAGTTTCTGTGCTGATTTGAATATAAATGAGGAGGCCTGAAACACACTGTCACCTGTGCTATCAGCTTTGTAACACTTGTTCATCCAACCTCTGTCCCAAAAGCAGCTTGGAATTAAATATTCAGCATGAACAAAAGTGAGAACAAATAGTGCATTTCTTCAAACCCTCAGACACATATGTAACAAAAACAGCCCTGTGAAGGAAGAAAAAAAAAAAATCACTGCAAGTGTAATGGACTATGGCAGACTCATGAACCTCAATTATCTTTTTGTCAGTTACTCCTGCAAAGGGGGGGGTGCAGAATAACCTTGTGCTGCTGGTGCCTGAAGTACTGCTATAGTTCTGTTTGCACCAGGAAACAAAGATACAAACACATTTTTATCTGCAAGTATGAATTAGTTTTGCATCTAATGAAAATAAATGTAATCATCAAATGTTGGTTGCAGATAAATAAGGAAACATGAATGTTTCCTAAGAGCTCGGGTAAATTTGCAGTGATGTTTCACACAAACAATGGCAGCTTTAATTAGCTGTTATCAGCTGTTAATTGCACTAAGAAGTTCCGTTGGTGCCACTCTGTAACCATGAGATACTGCAGAACCGAGAAAATTAGACTATAGAAGGAAGTCAGGACTGTTGAAGCTGGCAGCGGCATGCTGGGATACACTTTGATATGTTATCAGAGGATAAGAAAATGCTATAAATGTAATAAATCTGCTGGCATAAACATGACTTTAGAAACATTTGTACTGTTTTGTCTTTTTCTTTAAAGAAAGTTGAGTCAAACACGTAAATGCCATCTGACCAAAGACAAAAGAGAATGACTTAGATGCATCAAAAGCAGCAGTGTAGTAAAAGAAAAACCTGTTTTCTATTGACAGACATAGAACAACCCATATGCTTTTGTAAACGACTGCTTCCTGCAAATACAAACAAAAAAACAGTCCACTGATCATCTGAAGAGGTAATTCATTTACATGTATCTTGTGGCAAAGGAAGGGGTACAGTTAGAAAACAGCCCCAGAACAGGCTGTGGCAGGCTCTGCTGATCAGGTGAGCGAATGGACCTGAGGTTCCAACACAGCTGAGGGCGACTGTCCAGGCTGGGAGGAGATATGAGGAGGCTGACAGCGTTCAGTTTGGTTCTAGCGTCTGAAGAAGCAACATCTCCCTTTGATTTCCCTGTATTCTGCCTTCCAAAGACTTTTTATTTATTTAAGTCTATCCTTGTCCTAGACTTTAACCCCTAATGTGTTTGTGGTGAACATTCTGAATGTATGATTTATTTGAAATATTCATGAAAATTTCAACCATAGGAGAAACTTTAAAGCCTGCTGATCGAATAGACCTTGTTCTTCTCATAAGCATCTGAACATGCTCAGTACACCTCCCACCACCTGTGTAGCAGGGGCAAAACACAGCAGTAAGACCAACTCGCTATAAAAATATACTTTTTTTTATTATTTTACACAGTATTCCTTGTTTAAAATTTTTTTAACTCCTCTGCTGAGGGGTATTGTAATCGTTTTGACATCTGTCCGTCCATCTGTCCATTCATCAACATAATCACATTATCTGAAGAATGCATTGACATATCTGCACCAAATTTATACTGTGGATGCATCTTGGCATGGCAAAACAGGTGACCTTGACTTATTTTTTCAAGGTCAAATGGCCTTGTGCAGTTATACCTGAATACTTTAAAATCTAAATATGTAATTTTTACACAGACAATCTAATCTAAATTATAGGGCAGTAACTTTCAACAGAATCTTACACTATATTTGGCCAAGGGGTATTAGAAGTGCACAGCACGTTATGTTTACTGTTTGCAGTGTTGTGGTGATATTTCATTTATTTACTTACTAAGTTTTGACCATGTAACTGCTTTTTGGCATTCAACAAGGTGCCAAAAAGCAGCTGGACTGATTTAGGGGAAAAAAAGAGCCCCAAAACGGAAACTACTGGGCCCAAATTCAAATACTTGTTCAGTTTGATCCAGTTCACAGTTCTTGTTCAACATCCTAAATCTTTTATTGATGTACGTTCTGAATGCCTTGTCAAACTTCAATTCCTCTCTTTGTCTTTTTCTGTTATTCTACCCTGTTTTGACCCTAAAACACACAGTAAAAAAAAAACACAAAAGAAAAGGAACACAAGCACATAGAGCAGCTTTTATGACACTAACGCAAATGGGCTACTTGGACTTTACAGCTCGTTCAAACTTAATTCTACCACAAACCTTCACTTTGTGTATGGAAACATCATGTCTAACGGATTAATATTGTAATGTCATAACATGCATGAATATACAAGTTTGCAAACACAAAACAGCATTGCTAGAATGAAAAAAAAAAACAGCTTTGCATTTAGGTTGTGCTGTCAGTCCCTACCTGTGTTGTTCATTGCCTTGTGGTTGGAGTTAGTAAAAGCCTGTGTTCAAAGCCACAATGCCCGATTTGTAGGATGACCTACATACTTCAGGAATTAATGAACACATGGTCTGAAAAGTACAGCTAAAGTCATGGTGCTCAGACTCTTATTTGAAGAAACTGATACAAGCTTTTATCTCAAGTCAGTTTGATTCCTGATTCCTGCAGTGGACCTACCACAGCATCTTCAACTTCAAACTCTGCCAACATAGTCCTGGTCCAAACTAAAGGGACGGCTCACATCACACAGAATGCATTTTTGAAGTTGAATTACTTATTCATAAATCTTGGCGCTGTCCCCAAGTATCTGACCGCTGTAATGGAGTAACATAACCCTGTGAGACTGCTAAGATCACATGGGAGTGGAGCCCAGGGCTAAATCTAAACAAGGAGAAGCTGCTTTTACTTATTATTCAGCACAGTTCTGAGACCAACTCGCTGATCTAAGGGATTACCGACTGAACCACACTGAAAACCTTGTTAAGTGCTCTCACTATACCTCATATCGGTGTTTTTCATGTAATTATTTAGTTTTACAAACTCAAAGATAGTTAATTGCTCATATATATATATATATATATATATATATATTTTTTTTTTTATTTGTCCTATTTTAGTTTTGAATTACTGTAACTTTGAAGTGTGCTTTGTTCATATATCAGCACACAGTACTGTCTTATCCTTGAAATGTGCCATTTCACTTTGTACTGTTCTATTCAGCATCATGGATTGAACTTGAATCTTGATCTGTGTGTACTGAATCTCCTTCATAAACACCTTCCTTATCGTAAATAGACACCAAAATGTACATAAAGGCAGTGCATTACCACTGTCACAGCACAATAACCCCAAAAAACACAAGCAGACAAGGCCTTCTGTCCTCTCTTTGTTTTGGAGATCCTCTCCCTGAGGGCCAGAGATGCTGCCGTCATCAGTTCATCTGTGCCTGGAGTGAGTGTTTATGCTTCACGCTGTTGTGCTTTATCAACGTTTCATGTTTAAACTTTGCTGTCGAGTGTGCAAACTTCATTTACTCCGCAAATCTTGGTCCACAACGAGTGGACTTCTGATGTTCTTTTGAAAAATGTAGAATGTTTCATTGTCACAAGTACTGAAAGATCGGAGTTGATTTTAAAAATGTTTTCAGTCGTTTAGTGAACAGTCTAGTCATGTGTTTTTTGGTTGTAGATCCCCTCTAATACAAGCGATAGGACAGCAAGAGAATGCACCCAAACACCACCACAGGAGTAAAGGTCACATCCTGAAAGGAACTAAGACGTTCCTCAAAGAATCAGGAAAATAGGTCGGTATCTACTGCTCAGCACCAACTAAGACTATGTTCAGACAGCAGGTCTTAATGTACAATTTGGATTATTTTGGTGAAATCCCATTTTTGTGCTAGTTCATATTGCACATAAATACAACTTGTCAGTTTTGAGTGAACTGAAGTGACCCGCACGCGCTAAAGAGGTCCTGATGAAATACGCGACCACGCAGGCACACACTATGTTTACGAAATTAAATATGGAGGCATTTCGGCGCAGAATTGTGACATTTGTCGCATTTCAATGAGGTAAAGGTTGGATAAATGCGACCTGGCCGTTCAAATTGAAGTCGCACTGCAAAATATCAGATACATATCGGATTTAGAACCGCCTGGATTGGATTTGTGCTGTTCAAACTGTCTTTAACGTATCTGATACAGGTCACATGAGCATTCGGGCCACATTTGCCTGCAGTCTGAACATAACCACTGAGCTATCCAGCCACATGGGCTGACACAGCTGCTTCAGTGTGAGAATTGGTGGTTCCATTCCCAGCATGAGTTGGTATCATTGAGTTATTTTAGCCCTAATGTTGGTTCTATTTTTTTTTTTTTTAATGCAATGCAATCTACCTGCACTACCTTCACGGCATTGGCCATATCAGTGGAAAAGACACTTGCCTGACTTTAACAATAGTCATGAAAAAAGTTGTATGGTTTAAGGATAGATAGGAGAAATTTACATAAAAAAATATACATGACTGAAAACACTATGCATTTGTATTGTTTTTGGTTTGTTGTTTGGTCCAGTAGTTTTTGTGTAAAGTTGCTGACAAACAAACAATTTCCTTGGACTTTTCAGGAAAGGTGCGAGGTGATCCAGAATAGATCCCATTAAATTTTGGTGAATGTGGGTCAAAGGTCAAATTCAAGGTCACCAAAAATGTGTTTTTGCAATAAGAGAGGGCAAATTAGATAAAAGGTCTGCGAGGGGCTGGGTTTGTTGTGCCTGGCACCACTTGTTTTAATTTAAATTAATGTTTTAAAATAGTGGTGCATGGACTTTGCACTTAAACCGCTTAGATACAGTGAAAAACTACTCCACCCAAAAATACTTTTACCAGCTGCCACTGGTACCCCATACAGCATTATGAATAGAGCCTCACATTAGCTTGACATTCCTACACTGTGTCCAATTCTAGGAACACTTCCCTTAAAGAAATATTTTTTAATAATAATAATAATAATAATAATAATAACCAAATCCTTGATACTAAAGGGGCCCCAAAGCTAAATAAAGACCAGAGAACTAAACGGTAAAGTGGCCACACTGACACACCAAGTGTTTTGCATATTTAGGCAGAACCACAAGCAATCTGTCACAAAAGTACAGATTGAGAAATGAATAATTTGATGTTTATCTGTCTGCCATGTTCATGTTATATGGTGCTATGCAAGCAGCCTGGAGCCCCATTAGAATAAATCATTGTTATGGGAAAAATGATCAGTTTAGCAGCAGATTCTTTCACTGCAAAAGGACTACATAAACTGTCACACAAATTATACTGAAAAATGCTGACAATATACTACATAAATACTGAAATATACAAGAGGCCAACTCTATCACAGATTGAAGAAATACTGTATATACATAAACAACATATAAAGGGTATATACAAACAGGAGTTAATGGTCAAAAGTGACCAGTAGTCTGTTTCACTACGGGTCCGTTCATGAATTTTAGCTAAAATGGTCAGATCATCATCTGATCTGTCTTTTTTTTTTATATTTATCTGAGCAGATAGATTTGCAGATCTGTAGATAAAGTACCACACTGATGAAGATTTATACTTAAATTAGTTAAGTAGCTGGAATTATTTAGTGTCGTCTAACGTGGGTGTGAGTTTCACTTCCCCCACACCACTGTCTTGTCCAAATACAGTCCCTTCTGTCTTTAAAAAACAGAATCCAATGGATGACAGCACAGTAGCTATATCCACTTATTTTCTATGATGCACAGGGAATATGAAGCAATATTCTCAGCCTTGTGTATATCCCACAGAACTGTGTTTACTGGAGTGAGTCATTTGTGTAGCGTTCGGAGCCTAAAACACAATCATTTAAGTCCTGCTGTACAGCTGGAGCAAACACTTGAAGACTTAAGTATATCAACTTTACAAAGGCTGCATTTTGCTAGCACATATAGTCATCTGAACTCTGGACTAGACATATACTGTGGGTGTAGACACCAGAGATGTGGACTCGAGTCATTCATTTGATGACTGTAGACTCGACAAAATGTAAAAAGACTTGCAACTCGACTTGAATACCAATTACTTGTGACTTCACTTTTTAAACTTAAAGTTTTGGGTAATGTATCAAGTCTTTAAGTCGTAAGGCTTAAGTCTGAGTGTACTAGTCAAGTCATTCCATACCTCTCACCAATGAGATAATTTTTTCTACATTTTATCATATTTGTTCTGCAAAGAAAGTTTAAAAAGAATATTGTTGCATTTACATTAAATGGAAGTATCAGCACTTTGATAAAATAAGTGAACAGACAACATGTACAAAAAAAACATGTTTTGATAAATAAATGCCGATTTTAAAAAGTGTAAATGATCTGTCATCTAAATGTAATGTTACTGTTAAAAAGACTTGAAATTCAAAGTTTGGGACTTGAGGACAAAGGCTTGTGACTTGCAAAACACTGACTTGGTCCCACCCCCGGTAGACACATTGTAGCACCTCCACCGTCGATAATAAAAGCAGGTGTTAGACTCTTTTTTTTTTTTTCCATCTGACTGAAATCAACTCATTCACACTTGACCTGATTACTTTTGACATCCTGTTTCTATGCAGCATCTGCCGTTGTACAGCTTTAATGTTTTTGATGTGTTCTTCTGCTTGAGGTTTTCTTAAGATGGCTTCTGATCAAACCGCAATAGGAGATAAAATATTGATTGTGGTGCTGACCCATATATATTTTAAATAAATTCACAAGATTTATAGTTAAGTACAGATTTTCTCTGCTTGCTTTGTGATTTCAATATTCTAAGTTCCCTTTTGTCCCTTACAGCAAGGCGTAATGAATATTTATGAAGGTCAGGAATAAGAGCTATGGTCATAAAGCATGTAACCGTGAAATGCAGATATGCCGACTGTATACAGAATGTGTACAACAAAGTATGGAATGAATATTAAGTGTGCTCTCAGTACCGAGGTCATTGTAACAGAAGAATGAAAAGCAAATCAGTGAGTAATAAGAGCCACTTGATTCAGCTGAGCCAGTTTCCTGCTGGTCATATCACCTCAGTCACTGCCGATGACATTGACACTCGGTGCATGCAGCCATCATCCTTCATAAGGCAAACACTCACTCTTCTAAAGAGTTATTTAAAGCAGGTTAGCAGCACAGCAGTAGCATCCAATTTAATTAACATTCGGGGATATAAAAAGTCCAGAGATCATTTGTGAGACCTATTAGGTTTCCTACTCGAAAATTAAGTTCAACTCTTGACCCATACAGCCTCGGGGGCAGATTCCCTCTCGTGCTAAACCCCACTGCGTCAATTAACGGAGAAGACATCCATCAAGCACACTCCATTCAGGCTCCAACTACAGCACTGCCAAATGTTAATGAATACTGCAACTGTGAACATGAAAACAGGTCTTTTAACACAGTGAACAAAAGATGATTATCATCAAACAAGCCTTGTATAGAATCTATAGTGTTTGGTGCTGTCAATGCCTGCAGTTATGAAATTAATTCGGGGAAATGTCCTAGAAAAAAGCTAAGTGGAAAATTGATATATTTGTTACGGCTGTCAAGAAGTGTGGGCTTGTGGCGTTATCATCTACCCTTCCCATCTTATTCTTGTGTGTGACGTGGGCATACATGTGGAAAATTATTTCAAAGCTCATACTGATGATCCTGTTTTTCCCCCTTCAATTTGGTCATGCCTTTCTCCTTCATTTCCTACATTAGTACTTAACATCCATGCAAAGTAAATTTAGAGCTTCACCTCTGAGTTATGCCTGTCAGCTGACTGAGCTATGTTGTACCGAATAGTGAAGCTACTGTTCAGGTCATTTTTAGGAACCGGGCCCGCAGAGTAAGTATTGTTTTTTGCTGTTTTTTTTTTTTTTCTATAGATGCCACTTAACTCGAATTTGGCATGCATGTCACGTCTGGTGAAAAATTATGCAATATAAAAATTAACCCATTAGGTGCCAAAATGTGCTCTCTAGCACCACCTAGGTAAACAAAAGCAGCCCTAGCAGCCAGTAAGAATGTTGTACAGACATGAAACTAAAGCTGTAATTTCTCAGAGCCCTAAAAATTATACATTAACTCCAACAGGAAGTTGGCAATTTGCCTTTCAAAGTAAAACAGTTGCCCAAAAACTCCAATTCTTATCTTTGAGGGTGTTTGTTGTACCGGCTTCTAAATAAAAGAGTAAACTTCTCAAAATTATTCACAACTTCGTCATTGCTGGCTTCCAGGCTTATGTCATCCCTTCTCCAACACCAGTGAATGAAGAAGACAGTCTGGACAGTGCCAATAGGAGAGTCCTGACACAAACGCTTTCTCTTTTTTTTTTTTTTTTAATCATGCCGATGGGAAGAGCACAAATTTCCCTTCAAAACGTTACTTGGTGTGCGCTGTCACCAAAACTCTGCAAACTGCCAAATTAACAAAATCATTGTTTTCCCCTTGGAGTTCAACAGGGCCTGTATCGTGCCACTGTGCAGTGAAATCCTCTTACTAACTGAGAATGGAGAGGGTTGGGGTTTGTGTGAATCTGCAAACAACTTTTCATAACTCACATTTCTGGAATTTCAGCAATAATTTCTTTGAACGCACCCTGTTAAGCACAAACACTTTCTGGCTAACCACTGTCATAATGTTCACCCTACTAAAGTGACACAGGTCCACACCCACCTGACTGGTGTACAGAGGCCTCCCTTTAACAAGTGGCAATTGATAGAAGTCCCCCACAACTAATCACACTAACATTACCAGAAGGGGAAAAGTCACCTTACTGCTAAACCTGCCTCAACTGGCCATGCACATAAGCCAACGGATTGTGATCCACCATGCTGATTTCATCTGGTCAGAATTTGGAGGTGACTCAGTTGAGCTCTCAAAGAGTTTAGCTTATCTATACCCAAAGGAATGTAAGGTAAGCTAACCTGTTTGCCAATACTCAGTGTGATGAATTGTGACTGCATTTAAAATGTATGTAGCTACACCTTTGGGAGCAGTTAAATAGCATCAGGTCGATCACAAAGTGACCTTGTACTGGATAACCCTGATTAAATGACTTTTCTCCATCCCTGCGCCACCTGTCAAACACATACAAAGGCTCTGGGTTTTTACCCATCACCTTGTCTAAACACCACTTCCTAATCCTATCAAAGACAGCCTGTGTGTCAGAATGAATTAAGGCTAAACCCTTGCTCCTAGACAAAATGTTGGCGTTTCTCAAACTGAGCTACCAGTCTGCCACCAAACAAAATCGGGGACACTTTCCTCAGACTCAGCTAGCTGCTTCTGTCTATCCTCTAGACATTCAAGCATTTAACTTCCTGCTCAGGACACAGCATTTACAGTCACACCATTCAACTGCTCAGCAATTTCCTGAGCATGCTCTAAATGAGGACAGTCCACCTCAAACTTTGCCCTATTCTCATGGATGATGTCCTGCACCAAATGCATGGAGCCGTCAAACATCACCTCCCCTTCCACACAGAACCATTTAAACAGCTCAAAGCCTTCAGGCTTGAAGTTTGAATCAGTTCTATAAAAAGGAACAACTGCAATAGACTCTGAAAGTGGGCTTCCTCCTGTTTATCTAGGTCAGGGGTCAGCAACCCTGGTCCTAGAGAGCCACTATCCTGCACGGTTTCCTCTTCCAACACCTGATTCAAATGATAAGCCTATCAAGCTCAGCAGAAGCCTGATAATGACCGTCAGGTGTGCTGGAAGAGGGAAACATCTAAAACATGCAAGATAGTGGCTCTCTAGGACCAGGGTCACTGACCCCTGATCGAGGTTAACATGCATGTAACATACTACCGCAAACTGAGATCATGTTCTCAAGATGAATCCCAAACCCTTTCAATTGAATTTGGTCTGGGGATTTTTCATTCTAGCTGAGAACATGATACTTCGATACAAACGTACAAACATGTCCTCAAAGACATTAGTCGGGCCTGTTCCTGTACCTACTTACGATGCTAGTCATCCGCATATCCTCTGACCTAAGACCATGAGGATGCTTTTTGCAACAAACCACAGAGGGGCAAACTCATTTTCACAATGTTGTTCCCTGTTGGAACAAAAACAACCTTCCCGGAACACTCCTTCACGTGCATGTTCGTTAGCCTGTATATACACTGCTGAGCTTCTTCAGAGCATCTGTAGCAGAGAGATTTCCTTGTTTTGAGGCTTCTTTTTGGGCATTGCTCAATAACAGGCCAATTTCTCTCTGCTTTCATAATACACTATACAATGACAGCGTAGGAGTCAGTGACAAAGCTGATGTCCATGTTAGCATTCCAGCATGTCCTGTTTTGTTTACCCCTTGTCTACAAACCTCCCTATTCTTTTTCTCCAGCCACCTATAAGCCAGCTCAAAGACTGCCTGGTTAATACTCACACTGGCAAACTCTTCCACACTAGCAGAAGGCTCATCCCTCTCCGTGGCATTTCTAACAAGTCAGAATGGACTGAACTAGCATCTCCTTTAAGTCCTCCAGACACGTACACAATGGCTTGTCATGTGAAGCAGAAGGCAGATGAATGTGTGTGCGGAGCTGGTTTGGGGAAGTTAAGATTTTCATTTGTTTTTTTCTGCACGACTTTGAATGTGTCTGAAATGACACAATGTCCAATAGCAGGTCATCATCTAAGGGTAGCTCACATGGCACATACTTGTCAATGAACTCTGCAACCTCTTCCTGTTTTTGTAAATTTGGGGAGCTCCCTTGATCCAGAACAGCACATGAACATGGGGAGACCCCCGCTGCTGGAATTCTATGCTATAAAAGTAATCAATGACTTTGCCAATTGGTTGAAGAGACATGAGAACTTTCAGAAAACAGTGCCATCTATACTCAAGTCTGCACAGCTGTGACCAGATTACGACGCAACAACTCACACCTATCGGCCCATTCCAAATCTTCTACAGTCTGCCTTCCTGTTTCAGGAGGCTGGCAAGGAGATTCTGCCAGCGCAGGTCTGCAGTTGAGTGATGTGAAAAACATTGGAGCCCTACCAGTCTCACAGATGCCAGAAGATCCTTCTGCACAGAAAACCAAAAGACTGGTGTCACATGTATGGGCCAAAAGGAGCAAAAACAGTCGAACTGCAAAAACTGCTTCAAAGACTTCTCTTCTTGAAGCTTACTCACACTGATCCTTTGAGTCTTCTGACCCCCTTTACCGTCATGCATTGCTACAGAAATGCTAGACAAAACCTCATTCATTTCAGACACCGACTTTTAAAAAAAAAAATGTATTCAACATCCTGCGCAAAATGGCCGTCGGCATGCATTCAAGTGTCCTGAAACACGTAGTGCTGTTGTCTGTCATGTAACATTTCGTCTTGTATTATGTCTGCCGATTTCTTGTCTACACCGTCAACATTTTGCTACAACATCCTCTCCCTCACTAACTTCACTCTCCAACAACCTGCTCAACCTGACAAGACTGAACCTGAACATCTTCATCCTTTTCTTGCTCACCAGCTTCCAGCCAACAAAACCAGTTTATCCTGTCATCAGTGAACACGATGTCTTTAAACAAGACATTACCTTTAACCACTTTTAGGCAATGCCAACATCTTCATAAATGGATGTGTAAAGCTATCAGGTGCTGCTCTAAGCTATTTAGACATCCCAGTTCTGAAGGAATGGGGTACTAATCAAACTTATTGCTCCACAATTCAGCTGGGACTTCACCTTTACTGATCTTATTATGACGTGTATAACAAATCCAAAGCTGACCTCTACACGCAGCTAAGTTACAAGG
This sequence comes from Apogon hyalosoma, assembly GCA_037367295.1. Taxonomy (NCBI): domain Eukaryota; kingdom Metazoa; phylum Chordata; class Actinopteri; order Kurtiformes; family Apogonidae; genus Apogon; species Apogon hyalosoma. Next base: position 25,643,102 of record JAPQRP010000003.1, read on the forward strand.
CTTGACAAAACCCACGTCACAAATATGCGAAAGGGGTGAAACAGGGCTAGCTGAAAAAAAATGGGGACTCCCAACCAAGGGGATGTTGTTCTCTGGACAGTTCACAGCCATTTGAGCTACTGAGCTCCAGCTCCTTTTAAAGCCTACTTGACTAATTACAGCCAGGTGAGGGCACCACGGCAGATGAACCTGATAATCCCAAACAACCTGTGGCCAACCTCCTAAACCACAGGAAAAAAAAAAAAAACAATTGTGGGGTAATCTGTGCCTGTAACAGCGATACTAAATTTTAACATTTCGCTTAACCTTCTCTCTGCTGACAATCATCCCTGTATTTCCTGACACTCTATAATTTAATCCTCTCCCTGAACATCACATTCTCCCTGTACATGTACTAAACTGCAACCCACATCTCTCTCTGACACACATTTCTCACGCAGACTTTTCTTCCCCCTCAAATACCTCACACTACTACTACTACAACCCACACCAAGACCCTCTACAACCTCAATAAAATCTCTATCTGAGCATACACTGTCAATGACATCTATCACTGCCGACCTGGTACTATAGCCCGTCTCCTCACTAACTCTACAGTAACCATAACAACACTGCTGTCCAGGCTTACACACATACAACACACTCAAAATACTCCCCCCTGACATTTTCTAAGTAAATACACTCTGCTGACAAACACTTACTGCTACAACTGTACTTTTAACCAATGTCCATCGACAAACATACAACACACTGACACCCACGGTGGCCTGGATTTCCACTTCTGTGACCCAAGTGTTTACAGACTTCATCCTGGACTGCTTAACGTACTCCGAAACAGACGAATAACCAGACCTCAAAAGACGGACACCAATCAACATTATGCTCCAACTCTCCACAAACGGCCAACCTAATCCTGCGATGGTTCTTCTGTGAACCACTAACATCCTGAGACACGGCTCTGAAGAAGCAGTTCTCATCCGGAACTGTCTTCTCATTTCTACAGGGGACACGCAAGTACCTGATCTCTTTACACACCAGAACACCGACTTTCATAAAATCTATATTTAACTGCCTACACAGAGCCTGACACACATGTACACCGAGGGCACAGATCTGCATCAACAAACTCTACATCAGAGTTGACTGTAGCCCTATCAAAATGCTTGGATTTCTTCGACACAAGTGTGCGAAGAAATCTTGCGCTTTCTGCCATCAGTAGCTGTGGATTCTGCTGCTGAGCCACTGCTAACCTCACTTGAAAAGGTGAGAGCAGAAATGCCAGACAGCACTGGGCCCACTTCTACACCAGCCCCACTCTCCGACACAGAGGGCACTGCACAAACGTCAAAAGCATCACTAAACCCTGGTGCTTGAGCAGTGCTCATCTCAACGATGCAGCTCTACAGAAACACCAGACAATGCAGGGCTCACAGCTTGATCTTCATAACCCAACAGTCAGGCAGGGAGGTGGCATCACAGGCATCATTGACCATACTTTCAATGACATCACTAGACTGGTGCAATGTTAAATCAGCACTGAGTCATTTATTTGCTGTGAGTGTTATCAAAATGTACCAAAAAAGATATATAAATGCGCACACTTGACATTTTAACGTTGCTGTGCTGTGCACGATCCTTTCAAATGAATATGGTTGACTTCTTTTAAAAAATTCCAGGAACACCCAACAAGACCTACAGTTGTAGAGATGCTCTGACTAGTCATCACTGTTACAATGTAGACCTTGGTAAAGTCACTCAGTTCATTACGTTGCTCATTTGGCTGCTTCTAACACATCAGCTTCAAGGACTAAATGTTCACTTACTGCCTAATACAGTATATCCAACTTGGTGAATGAATGTTATGGCTGATCGGTGTCTGACTATTTGTGTGGTGTGAAATGTGGCATTCAGAATTTTTTTTTTTTTTTTATCCCAGATGGCACTTCAGCTGGTTGAGGGCAGCTGTGGCTCAGTTGGTAGAGCGGGTCGTCCAGTGATCAAAGGGTCGGGGGTCGGTCCTGTCTCCGGCTGTCCATATGTCAAAATGTCTTTGGGCAAGACACTGAACCCTAAATTGCTCCCAGTAGGTTCTTGCTGTGTGAATGGGTGAATGTGAGGAATTGTAAAGCACTTTGGGCACCATGACGGTGCATAAAATGCACTATATAAGTTCAGTCCATTTACCATTTGACGGGTATTAGCACCTAAAACGGCATTTGCCTGTTGTCTTGTCACTTGTGTAAACATCAGCATGATCTTTTTTAAAAAGTCTCTGGCTTTTCAAAGGTTTTACTTTTTGTCCTTTCACTTTTTTAGTAAAGAATCCAGCAAACAAGGATACAGGGGGTAAAAAAAACATTTTTATGTTTAGTGGGTTTAAGCATATAACACATTCATTTCTCACAGGCTATGGAAGCCTTTGTTAAAATATTCATCTAATCTAAATGAGTCCTGAGGTTAAACATATAGAGGATTTTCATTTAGCTTGTCAAACCTGTCAAGCGATGGAATTAAGTTAAACAGATTTGTAAATAAGATGGTTGCTCACACTGTGATCTTCCAAATGGATGGAGGATTTTAAAGGGTTAGTATTACGATTGAGGGAAGCTGCTTTATCACATTTTCCAGAGGGGGCTGATGGTGGTTCTACTTTGGAACAGGTACCCTAGCATCTGTAATGGAAAGTGTTACATAACTAATACACTTGTGTTGAATGTGTAAGGATTATAAGATGTTTTATGATTCTCACTTGGTGGTCTCTGATGTGTGAATAACAACTTGACCTTTGACCTAGTAAACTTTGTTCTATCTCCTACCTAGCCTACTAGAATAAATCATGCACATTCCTGTGTGTATATCAGGTTCATACCCTTCTATGCATCCTTGGAATCGCAGAACTGAAACACTGTAATGTTAAATGCCAGCAAGTATTTTTTTTTTTACAAATGTAAAGATATATTGAGACAACAGACTGCGCTTTCAGAGTCTGCTTGCTGTTTCCTCCCAAGTACAGAAATGTGATGGTTGTTTTTAAGCACTAGGCCAACAACATGAAAGGTGTTGTTACATCAGTGGCTGGTTTTACTTTTCATGTATGCAAGCATTATCCATTTTTGCTTTTTTTTTTTTTTTTTTTTTTTTTACAGTGAGGGTATAATGATCTCCACAGGTGGTATGTTCAAATGAGAACCTTAACATGTTGCAATTTCCTTGTCAAGTATTACTCAGCTTTACGACAAGGTTTAAATTTACTCTACATAATGATGTAACTCCAGCACCAGAGAACAACTAGGCGTAGACACTAACTTTCTCCCATTAAAAACTTAATCATAGCTGAAAAAAATGGTTTTGGTACCATGAATGAGACAAAGTACTTGATGTTGTGATTGGAGGAGAAGAGGTAGTCTCTGGTGCCTCAAGGCTGTCATCATCTGTTTCCTTAGTGGTTGAATTAACGTACCCATCCTCATCACTTGACATGTCCTGATCTTGTGAGGAGTCAACTTTTTCTATAAATTTGAGATAAAAGAAGATGCATTAAATGAATACAATTCAACATATGAATGATATGCATCAGATGAACAGGCAAATCATTTCCACTGCTCCAATGAGAGGAAAAAAAAAAAAAAAAAATATATA
>JAPQRP010000003.1:25681288-25704215 GCA_037367295.1 Apogon hyalosoma
GGCCCTTTAAATCCACAACAGCCACTTCCCCCCCCCCCCCCCCCGGTCCAATAGAAAATAGTGAATTTCTGTAGGGTCCAGAACAATTTGGCTTTCATGGGGCCCACAATTGGTAGCGGCGCCCCTGATTAGAGGTATACCTTATGTTTGGAGCACCACACCGGAGCACTGGCAATGAAGCTAAGCAATGTCGAATCTTTTTTTTTTTTTTTTTTCATAAACAAAACTTAAAACAGATGAGGCTACCAAAATGCACAGGGATAATATATAGTTAGAATTAAGGGAAAATGTCTTTATGTCTAACAGGGCTACACACATTAAATGATGATAAAAGAAGCCTGACTGAGTGAAAGACTTTTTTTTCATTCACCCAGCGCCTCACTTGTAGCATCATGTGCCGAGCCTCAGTGAAGTGATGATATTTGTCTAATGGTACAACATCAATGGTAACAGAGGTGTCCTAAGAAACCTCCTGGGGAGCTCAACACTAAATCTCTCAGAGTAAAGATACTGTGGAGTTGGGTATCTTAAGTTCTTAGTTTGGTAATTATCCAGGAATAACAGCTGCAGTTTGTAATGGGACATATGCATATGTAGCAGTCTAATATTGATTTTTAAAATGTAATAAAATAAATTTCAAAAATATGTTTTCTCTAACATTGAATGGGGTTGGAATCATCACTGAAACTCATGCCAAGAAAATGTCTGATTTTCTCAACCGACCAGCTCTCAGAGATGGTTGGTCGTGACACAAAAGTGGGTTGAGGACTAATTCTGAGTGAGTTGTGAAATGTGTGGTTGAAAAGAAAAGGGCTTTTTATTGCTTTAAATGCAGTCTGACAGATTTTTATTTTGACAAAGTCTGCAGTAGCTGGCTATGGTAAAACAAACATTTGATTGAAAGATGTTTATATCCAAGATGAAGCACAAATATGACCCTGAGTGAGTTAAATATGGATTTACAAACGTCAACAACAAAAAGTAACTAAACCCTGAGTGACATGTCAAAACTAAATGATCACTTTGAACTGAAAAACATACTGTTTTCACTAAACAGTGGGTAAAAAAACATATTTATTTCTGTGTTTGGACCCTAATAGTTCATAAAGTTTGAATTTGAACCCTCCTGGTGCAGGTTTCTACAACCCCTTTTAATTCCTTCTTAATTTGTTATGTCTTATAACTAGTTATGTCATGACATTTGCACATATAAAGTCAAGACTTCCAACGAACATTTCTCAGAGTACGACATAATTGTTTGTCGCAGCAGCGGTTGTAGTCCATACTGAAAATATGTCCAAACTTCGAGCCAGTTACCTAAAATGTCCAGTTATTGGTTGAACAGGACAGAGCAGCACAGCCAACAACCTGGAGGGGGTGGGGCATGAAGTGACTCATTTGCATTTAAAGGGCCAGCGCTCAAAACCACCTTTCTGGTGTCATTACTGAGAAATAGTGTTGAAGATGGACTGTGGAGTTGAATTCACGAAGAATTCAGACCCAAGCAGAGTATTAACAGTTCGTGAAGACCACAGGGAAATGTTTTAAAATATATAATTCCATTAAAAAAAAAAAAAAGCTAAATATCATTCCTTTAACATCTGTCATATTAGAATAAACAAAAAACAAATATAATATATTCTTATTCTCTTTCAGTTCTTTAACTTCACTGCAGGTTCCAGCAGCTGTAAAATAACTGTGTAATCCTACAATATCAAATGACCCCCACCTTAGCAAGCATGACAGCAAAAGTTCATGACAGTAAAAGGGTCTATTAACAACTTCAATATGCAATATCCTTAGATTTCCTTGGGATGCAGGCTTAAATAGGGTGGAAGTGGATGTTGCAAGAAAATCAGTCATTGCAGTACATGGGCTACAGTTACATAGGGGTGCTATCCATTTGTAACGTCACACACAACAGCGTCAAAATGAAACCGAAACTTAACATCATTTCACCGTTAGCCTTCCGACTTCTGTACCTCTCTTATGCAGCCGATCATACACAACATTTTCACAACTTTGAAATGATGATAATAATAATAATAATAATAATGATAATAATAATAATAATTATTATTATCATTATTATTATTAAATAAATAAAACCAAATAGTTTACAAAGGCTAAGACCATGTGTAGTAGCTGTTTACCCCTCTATTGGCCTCAAGTGTTCATACCTTGCAGAATCTGTACATCCGTGTCAATGCAATTACTCCACAAAATTATCTGACCACCTGCACGTTTAGTATTTAGTTGGAACTTGGGAAGCTCTTTGGTGAATTATTTGGGCGTCACCCTTGACTCTAATTTTCAAGGCTAAATTCGAGTTGAAGCATTAGATTTGGACACCGATGTTGACCTTCATTTTTCAGGTCTTTTGGGGTCAGTGCTTCTTCTATCTGCCCCCATGACTATGACCATAGATGAGGTGAGGGGAGCAGTAACGGGTATAGGTGTAGGGCAGCCCTCATTGTCAAAAGGGGTGGCTGAAGGGTCATTACAATTTTCAAAATTGGTTTTGTTAAATGACTAGGAATTCTTCATGTTTCCATAATTTTGGGCAAACTTACAATATTTTTACAATGTCTTGATGCAGTAAACAGACACATCCATATTTTGGTGTGCATACAGCCACAGTGTTTCCAGTTTTTAATGTTGTCACTAGTAGAACTCTTAGGGCGTTTTCACACTGGGTATCCGAGTCTGTACCCAAGTCTGTTGGACCCCAAAGTCCATTTAATTTTATCAATGTGAATGCAAACGTTCCATGAGTCCAGCTGAGAAGATAGTCCTGGGTACAGACTGCGTTGATTCCAGTATGGTACATTGCCATGTGAAAGTGATCCATGCCTAAGACGGGAAGTGACCTAATCGCCATGAGACCACGGTGCTTCTGCTGTCTCCTGAAAAAGCCTCGGATCCGCATGGCACAGGCTCGCCTTATCAACCGAACCACCCGGTGATATATCAGGGACAATGAAGCTCGCTCTTCTTCTCTTTGAGTCAAACATGCTAACAGATAGAAAAGTATTGCCTGTGAACAGAACAGTCGCTCGGTTGATGACGTGAGGGTTTGTCTTCTGGCTTCCGCATTTATCTGATAGCTACAGAATTCCTTCCACACCGCCACCTACTGTTTCGGCCCTGTAACACCCACACGTACTCGGGCCACAGTTCGTGCTTGTGAACTCTTTTCAGTTTTTTCTGCGGGAAAGGTGTGAGCATATCCAAGTACGGTACAGATCTGGATACCCAGTCTGAAAACACCCTTAAGCATCTGTGGAAATCCAACTCACTTCACGTCAAAGCTCAGAAGCCGAACTCACAGCTGACTGACTGATAATTCTTCATCATTCCTTCAACAGTAGCAGATTAACTAACTCTGAGGTGTTTAATGTGGACAGGCGCTAAATGATTGCTATAAAGTGTTTTGAGAGACTAACACATTGCAAAACCTCTTCAGAGTTAGTCGAAGATTGTTTGTTCATCTCAGTTTAACCTACAGAACCTTCTGAAGGCCACCAAGCAAATACAATTGTGCTGACTGAAAAATAAGTTATATAGCCCTCCAGTGTAGTCGCTGCAGAAATGAACTGTAGAGGAAACCTGGACAGCAGTTGAGAGTTACAGCAGTCACAGAGCAAGGACTTGGAAGGAAAAGGAAAAGAAGTCAAGCAAAGAGTGCTGCTGAGGGCTTGAAAGAAATGTCAGGATGTGACTGACATGGTGAATGAACTCAGTTTTATATTTTACCATACGGGTTTCAAAGCTTCACTTAGGAAAGAAATGATTGCAGTTATGAGGCTCTGGTCTTTCAGTAATTGTGAGGAGTTTCATATATTCAAAAAGTTTTTGTCGAATCCAAAATGATCCCCCACTTTACTTTGCTTGAATGGTTTTACATCACGATATTCTGTATTAGGATAATTACCAGTCTCTTTTCAGTTTTTCATTTGGGTTGGAAAACAATATCAAACTGCTGAGGGCAACAGGGCATGTGGTACATCAGAGTGACATTTTATCAACATCCCCGCTGGAGTACAAGACACAGTTGGCTGCACTAAAACACATACTATTTGGAATTTAGATCACTACAGATGCTTTTCCCCCGCACACATTCAACAGGAGCTGCATGTAGAGAAAAGCCTAAAGCTCCAATCAGCAGTTCAGTCACGTTTAACCATTTATTGTAAAGCCTTCAGTTAATGTTATGGAACCTGGAGACTCGGAGGTCAGGCTACAGATATGTAAACAAGAGTGAAGATTTGCATATGACCAGTACAGACTTGTCTCTACCAATAATTTCTTTAGCAAGAAACGAATTGTCCCCACACAGTACCGTAAAGATGCTTCACCCCTCCTGTCTACTCTGTGGAGGGATTTAGAAAGGTGGTCAAGTTTCTCAGACAGAACTGCACCACTGTAAAAGTAGTGGAGTTCATCAGATGAGCAGAATGAACCGGAGTTGCTTGATTTTTATGTTGATCTGTACACATATGTTACAGGATGTTATTAATGCCTGTAGAAACAAATTCACTTACTAAAAGACTGATGACCAGAAATGTCTCGAATGAAGTCAAACAACAGGAAAATATGAAAAATAAATAAGAGGATTGCCTTGCAATGGACTGATGACACGTCCAATGAGGGAAATACAAGAAGGTCAGAAAAAAATATTGGGAAGGATTATTAGAAGTCTGTTAAGTCAAAATTAGCATTTTCCTAAAATATGTAGAAACTGGGAAACCTCACCCGGCCCAGACACGGAAAGGACTGACGGATTAATTGGGTCAATCTGGAAAAGTTTCCCAGTAGGTGGTTTAGGAAGACTGCAGAATTCCAAAGCAATCCATACGGTAACGTAGCATCTTGTTTTTGTGTTTCAGGTACATGGGCCAGACGTGGCCATCAAACAGGCCGGGGGATCTGGCACTGCGTAGTGCCTGGATAATGACAAGTCAAAGGTCAAAGTTACTTATTTCAAGTCAAATAATGTCAAGTGGTGTTGGTTAACGTTTGCTGCTTTTCCAATGAAATTATCTTAAGATGCCTTGATTTTACTGGACTTGGCTGAGCTGGTGGTCATTGTGACTCAAATATGTAATATGATAGCACCTTGACGCTGAGGCGCCATTATCATTTGTGGGCCCCGTGAAAGGTGTTGTGAGCCCTTCATAAAATAAGCAATTTGTAAATTTGTCGTCAGAGCAGAGGGTGTACGTACGTGGTGTAGGGGAGGGAGGTATATATGCGGGGGTGTGTTCCATAAGTGCCGTAACTACTGTAACTAGTGTGAAACTGAAAGTGAAACTTAGCTTTGGATGTTCGACTCCCAGCTTCTATGCCTCTCTTTTACTCTGGAGCTTTTGTCATGTCATGTAGGAAGGCAACAAGGAACAAGGATGGAGCTTGACTTGTTTTTACTTAAAAAAAAATGCTGATTTCTCAAGATTAAACAAAATATTTGCTCCGGTGTTTTTGGAGATTTCCTGTTGGTTTGGCTTGGTGTTCTACCTTACAACACAATGATGCAAAACACTGTATTTACTTCCAAAGTAACTATTCTGTATCTGTCGACATATGATCTGCACCATTCTGTGTCACAGATAGTATTGCTTTGGTTTTGCTTGGAAATGTCGCTAAAGTGAAAAGTCTACGGTTGTCAGTGACCTCATGTAATGGGAATGCAAAAAAACTGAGCTGAGCTGAGTCGAATTGAACCCAGATCATTGGCAAAGTCGCACAATTTAGCTGAAATTAACCAGATCTGTGTAATCCATAAACTAGCTATAAGTAATTTAGGACTGGATATATCAAATTCTGAGATGAAAAATGAATAAATGAAGTCCCAAGAAAAACTCCCTTTTAAATGAATTCAAGAAATGAAGTAGAGCAGTTGATAAGGAAACAGATGCATCTTCTGAGCTCATACTTGATGAATTATAGAATGATATGGACGTCTCATTGGTAAAGGTTGTCTTTAGATGTTTGGCCCACCACTGTAAAATTCACTGTTATTGTCATCAATGTTCATTTTTGCTTTGGTTCTCCAACTCCCTGATTAGACACTGGGTTTGTGACCTGCCTGTGTTTAAACCAAACCTAAACCCTTGCCAGTAAGGTTTACTACACTTACAATTACAGACCGAGTGACAGCAGTGGTTCCAAACCTTTCTTCACTGTAGCTTCTACATCTTATAACTATGAAAAGCTGAGCCCATAAACACATGCACCAAGAGAATGAAATGATTCATTCTGAGATTTACTGGGAAAAAACCATCAACTGCAATTTTGAATTTCCTGCTATAGTTCATAATTTCTCCACCAATCATCTGGGGTTTGGTTTCTTGGTGTCATTTAATTTTGTTTACCTTCACACGGTCTTTAGCTTCTCACTATTTGATGCATCCTGGCTGAGTCCTGTCCTGATTTTCAATAAAACCAAAGTTTATATAACTCTTGAAATATGACCTCACTTCTAGTCTCTCATATGAATGAGTCACAAGCAATTTTATGTTTCTCAGACATGTTGCATCATTCATAAATTAATAATGATCTGCCTGGAAAAAAAAATGATCCTTTTCCGAAGTTTTTAATACAGACATACATTTTTTATGACCACCTCAGAACAGACAAAGCTTTGCACTGATGGTGAACAAAGTCCTGGGTTTTTCTTTTTTTTTTTTTTTTTCATTACAGAAGTTTTATCACCTCCTACAGGCAGGAATATTTAATTTAAATAACTCAAATTAATCTACAGCTAACTCTGAATTTTATGGTAAATGGACTGAACTTATATAGTGCATCTTATACACTTTCATGGTGCCCAAAGCGCTTTACAAGGCTTCACATTCACCCATTCACACACGCAAGCACGCGCACACACCAGTAAGTGGCTGCCAGACCCTGCTGGGAACAATTAAGGGTTCAGTGTCTTGCCCAAGGACACTTCGACATATGGACAGTTAGAGCCAGTATTCGAACCACCAACCCTTTGTTCATTTGACAACCCACTCTACCAACTGAGCCACAGCCGCCCTTTATTTATTAAAAATCCTCAAATCTGACCATCTAACCTGATTCTTACTGTTTTATTGCAGTTAAGCTTCAACTTGCACAAAAACAAACAACGTTTAAAGAATGCACTAAGGGGGTCTGGTCGCAGTTTTCCAAATTATGAACCTGAAAGATTCTTGGTCTTTACAAAGTATAATAATCTGCGACTAAAACTTTGACTTATGAGTCACTGTCGTAGATGTGAGAGGGCGTCGCACTTCAGTCTTTCCAAAGTCTTTTCAAAGTCAACAACTCTGTGGGCATAAGGGGACGTATGCCAAGAATTCATTATGAAAAACTGTTTGAAAGGAAAGGAGCATAAGCTCTTACTTTGACCATGACATTTGTCATTTTCCTTCAGTTCAGACCCTGAATGAGAAGTACCCTCTGACAGAAACTGTGTAGTACATTATTACAGCTTAGCATTTTCATTCTCTTGCACATAGCATGCCCCTGTCACGTAAGAAATATGCATATTTCCATCAATCCAGCTTGCCACTCATGTGTTATGCATGTAGACTTCCATTTTGATAGAACCTGATCTATTATGAGGGATGTGTGTTGGCTTTTGAGGACTTCAGAATATGCGTGACATTGGACTCAATACTGTGCCAGATGCCTCCAGTGCAGACACAGCTGGGTACTGCTGCTGTTCTGACAATGTGCTGCTTATTGTACACCTGTAGTGGGGACACTGTGTTAGATCGATGTTCATAATGAAAATTGTACCTTTTCTGCTTTGACCAGAGAATGTTGTAAAATGTGGATGATGCCACTTCAGTGTTTTTTGTAATAGCCATGGTTTTATATAGAGGGGTGTTCGCCACTACTCCCATGATCACAGCTTCTTCCATCATCATTTCTGGTCCCTTTCACTGTGTCACCAAGATAGCGATTAATGAAGGTGAGATGAATGTTCTGCACTCAGTATTGACATTTGAGTTGACATCCAGGTTCTTACACTGAGTTGCTTTTAGCCATAACTGACAGTATAAACACACTTTACACACTCAATATTATAAGTAAAGAAGCATCTGATTTGAGACGCAGTGAGGGACTACACTACCAACTGACACCGTTACAAGAAACTACACCAAGTCATTTCTGATTCTCAATAAATAACACATAAATTTGTGTTTGATGACCAATGTCAACTTTGCAGAATCCAGTAACACATTAATTTTTCTTTTCTTACATTGTTTTTATTAAATCTTTAATGTATGATTTACAAGAGCAGAGTTTGTCAACCTTTTTTGAACCACGCCCCACTAACGGCATCATGAGCCTACTGGCACCCCCCCACAAGCCCGAAACAGTTCGTGGGATGGGGGGGCAGTGGGTGGGTGGTACATAATTCAACAGATTATATAGAGAAAGCTGTGAAAACGTGAAAGTGAGCTCCACTTACCTTATCATTTAATACCTGTGGCCCTCTGAAAATGAATTTGGGACCAGGTGGGTTGGGGACGATGTGCCAGGCACAACAAATCCCGCCCCCCGTACATGTTGTAGCTTATTTTGGCATGATCCAGCTGATGTCATCATGTCTATGTGTGTGCTGATGTCAGCATAGACACATTTCAGCCATTATAAGTCAATGGGGGAAAAAATATTTTAAAAATTCATAAAAATGTTTTACTTTGACCTACTTTTCCCAAAATGTAATCACATCTATTCTGGGTCTCTGGCAATCTATAAACTCAATTTGGTATGAATTCAACCAATAGTTTTGCTGCTGAAGTGTTAACAAACTGAACCAAAAATAATACCCCTTGCTTTCCCTTTGAGGTAATGACATGACATTGGAGCTTCTGCAAGTGTTCCACGTTCAGCTAAACGTATAGGTTTTGTAGGTTGTTTCAACACAAGTTTCTGCCCCATAAAGCAGAATACACCGTAGTCTGACCAACCAAATTATTTTGCCTGTAGCTGCAGCATGGACAGGTGCACCAGCAGCAGCTCTTTCTCTTACTGTAGAGGATGAACAGTGTGAAGCTCAGATCCCTTCAGTCAGAATAGTGATGCGTTGAGCCTACGGCACCCCATGGCTCTTGAAGTGAATGAAATGTAAATCATTCGACACATTCCCACCCTTCTCACCTACATAATGCAGAGCGCATTTCTACGACCTACATGCTGTGGGCATTTGACTTATCACAAAAGCAAACGGGGATGTGTGGTGTTTTAGAGTGAATGACTGCATTTCTGAGTGAAATACTTGGTATATTGGTATAAACAGTATATGTGATTTGACTGATAATGCAACTGTGAAAGGGGAGGGGTGGGTGTAATGAAAGCAAGACCTCAGTGTGTCAGGCAATCTGCTCGTTCACACTGTTTATGTTAATTTTCCCTGCCAAGCGAGAGATGTAAGTCATTCCATTAGAGTGAGGGATCCTGTGGAGAAAAGGCGGAGCTGGTTAACGAGCTGAGGAGAAGGGAGGAGAAGTGCTACGACGGGACGGAAGAGACGTGACCATGACTCCATAAGCCACATAGAGGCGTTTCATTAAACACACGTTATTGTTCCTTTTTAGATTCTGCTGACAGGTCTTTAAGCAAAGAATTCCCTGTTGTTTTCCCAATAAGCGGCTTCAATTTCACTAGATCTTTCAACATTTCTCTGCACTCTTTGGCCACGTCCCAGTGCTCAGTGGAGATCAATGCTGCGAAGTTATTTTCCCTTCATCAGACTCATTCATTGGTTCCAACTCTTTTTGGTAGCTCACACCAGGACACATTTCAAGAACTATCTTTTTCAACTGCTGGCTGCTGCGGTGACGAGCCCAACTGTTGGGTCAGTGACCAGCATCTGAAGCCAACTGTCCTGCATCTCCCCACCCCACTTCAGCACACACAACTGACTCCGCATCCATCACTCTTCTATTTATGGATCATCACAAAGGAGCAATCGATGGGGAACTGACAAACTGAGACTTAAGAGTACATGTTGAAAAAACAGGAAAAAAAAACAAAACAAGGGCACTCAAAGAGACTTCAAATGGAAACTAAGAGTGATGGGGTCATAAGATCAAGGTCCATACAGTCTGGTGAAGTCATCAGGTCAATGGGTCTGCTTCACCTTTCTCCTCCAACAAAACCAGACTGCACATTTATAAGCGCAGACTTTAATGGTACTTTGAATGTATTTTTTTTACGCACTTTAACACCACTGAGGCTGACATTTCAACTTCTTAGCTTAAAATAAACCGTCATTTGGATTAGAATCCAATGACCAGGCTGCAAAAACTAATGGGTTTAAACACAGATGGTTATAAGTAAGAGTATGAAATGGAGATAAAATCCTTGATGTAACAATCTTAAAAAAATTCTGTTTTGTTTCTTTGGCAGGTCCTATTGGTGACAAGTGGTAAAATGCAAGTTTGGTTTTGAACTGCACCTGTAAAGCTGTTTTCAGGCTGACAGAGAACCATGCCGGTGCTTGTTCTCGCACCTAATCTCGAACTGGCCGACGTGTTCACAACAAAAATCAACACATAAGGGAACAAAAAATTTGGTTACCGACTGACACCAAGTAAAAGGTGGTTTTTCTAAATGAACCGAGACAACGTGAGTGGACGGCACCAGGTCGAACTGGGTCATGAAAGGAAAATAAACCAAGAAAACATCAGTGTGCAAAATCACTAAGAAATGTTCTGTGTTGCATTAGATAAAAACTATCTTTTGAGAGGTCTGTGTCATCTTTATTGCTGCAGACATGCGGTTTTTCTCCTACAACCTATCCCATCATGCATCAGTCCAACTACATCAACTGTAAGTGTCAAAAGACAAAACAGTGGCGATACGACGTCTCCCTTTTTTCCCCTCTTTTTTTTGGTAGCGAAGTAACACCCTCTGTCGATAACGTGTCACAGGCTCGCATAATGGTATGAAGGCGGGTCATTCATGGGCAAGTACTTCGGTTCCCAGTGTTACTGATGTGGGAAGCGGCTCTGACGCCAGTCGGCCAGTCTGAAAACAGCTTAAGAGACTGAAACAGTCACCTGTGTGATGTCACCAAGCATCATCTGTTACTGGATGACATACATTTCATAACACTACGTTTACATGCACACTGGTATAGAGGTTATTTGATTGTGTTCAGAATGTGGCGTTTACATGACATATGAAGATACAGTTGTGCTCATAGGTTTACATACTCTGGCATGCAGACGTTATCAGATTATTGAGATGATCATGTAAACAGCATAATGTGATAGACTTAATCAGATAACAGACAAACACACCTATATTTCTCCCCAATACTTCAATGTCTTCATGCATGTATACCCATTAATCTCATTATTTTATTCTTATACATTTGTGCATGGAAAAAAAGAACAAAAAATTGTAGAAAACATTAGATCAAGGGCAGATGCTTGCTGAATGAAAGCCAGCCGTCATTTTCTTGTGGAGTATAAAAGAACAGCAGTGGCATTTGGCCTATTTTGCAGGTCTATGAGCTCCCACAGTCAGACAGCTTCCACTAAAACCGTAGGCGTCACCATGTTTACCAAGACCAGATCTTCAGGTCTTGTGTCACTATGTATGTACACACTCCAAAAAACCCTGGTTTACATGTTTCAGTTTATCGGGTTTCTTTCAATTATCATATATTTGAAGTGTGTGTTAACACTTCAGATCTGATTATTCCCACTTATCTGATTTTTATGGTGTTGATGTTAAACAGGCTCACTGGTAAAGATGTTGGCAAAGATGCGATACTCCAAAAACTCAAGTGTCCTGGATGTAAATGTCCATGTAAACACTGACTTGAATTTTAGTCTTAAGCACAACTACAACTGACTTGTGTGTCAACTTGTGTGTCATGGAAAAAAGCACTTTATTATGCAAAAATAATCTCTGAAAGTCCAACTCTGCAGGTGATTAG
Source organism: Apogon hyalosoma (assembly GCA_037367295.1). Classification (NCBI taxonomy): domain Eukaryota; kingdom Metazoa; phylum Chordata; class Actinopteri; order Kurtiformes; family Apogonidae; genus Apogon; species Apogon hyalosoma. The sequence goes on from JAPQRP010000003.1 coordinate 25,693,239, forward strand.
GCATTCAGTTTGACTTGAGATTTTATTAACAGGGTAATAATTTAAGGATATTTTTCAAGAGAAGTCTGTTATAAGTCTATGGAAACTAGGGCTTTTTGCAATCAATCCCAGTGGCCATAAATGGTATTACAATGTTAAGACGCTTGACTTCATTTTAACCCTTTATAGGGCACTCATTGAAATACTCTGAATTTTAAAATGTCAACCTTAGTGTGATGTTAGACATCGTCATCTACCTCCTCTTACCTTAAAACATCTGAGCAACACTTGCTAAAAAGTAAACGCATGCAATAAAACAACTGTAATAAGGTCATCAACTGACAAAAATCACTCATCTTCACTATTTACAGCTTCAAGATATCCATAAAATCTCTCTGAATCACTGTATAATGTTATAAAAACCAACATGCTTCTGGACCTCGCTGAGGCACAGGATTGGCCCCATATTTAATGTTTAAGGAAATTAACCCTTTATCGGGAAAGTGACTATTTTTGGTAAAGTCGAGGTCCTTGCCTCTTGCTATTACTAAGCTATTAGTAATTTGACGAATAACTGTACTTCTACAGCTGCAGCATATATTAATTTAATAATAGGAAAATGTATTTACACACGATACAGTCATATCATTCCACGGTTCCTTCCTGTGGATAAAGTTCGTGATTAGCTGTTGATGCGGTATCATCTGTTTTATCACAGAACCAAATAATGACTTTTATCTTGCTTTTATCTCTGAAAAAAGTTCAGTATTTTTTTACAGAGCCCTTGTGAGATCAAAGAATGATGTGGATTTTACTCTTAAGGGGTTATATATAAAATGTGTAGATGTAAGTGTAAGATAGAGATTGACAATGCAGCTATCCCTGTGTACAGAAGGGTTGTAAATGAACTCCAAATGTTGGCGATTCTGAATAGTTGAAGGTGGCTTTGCTCAAACTACCATCCTTAGTGGCGAGTACATAAAAGTAATCAAAAGATGCACTTCTAACAGACTTGTGACATCCCACGACACAGACTGAATCACAAGTTTGCTTTTCCACTCTGGCATTTTAATGGGGACACACAGGAGGTTACCGAGGCAACTGCAGCTTTTACTCTCCCTTCTCATCATGTCACAGTGGGCATGAATGTTTACAACTTCAATGAGAAGATGAGGCAGTGGGCAGAGTGATTTGCAGAAAGAGCAATGAGGTAAAATAATGCTCAGTCTGATGTCATCAAACACATGAAGTTAAGGGGTGTCGGCAGTGTCATTGTTGCGTTTCAAAGACTGGATTCTACAAGTAAAAGAAAAAAATGCATATCCATTTAAATGAGTAACTACAGTAAAAATACAAGTAGCAGTAATACTACTAATAATAGTTTAATAACTAGTAATAATACGTTTTATGTCTAAGCGCCTTTCTGGAAACCCAAGGACACTGTACATCAAAAGATAAAAAATAAATAAATAAATAAATACAAGCACTGGTTCTTCTCTTTCTTCCCATTTCTGGCTCCTTCTGTGCAAAGTGACTGAATCTCATCATATCAATGCAGTGTGAACTCTATTATTATTAATACTTATATTCATCTTGTTCTGTCTTTTAGAGTGTGTCGAATGACTCACTGTATTTATTTTGACATACAATGTGTGCAGTGTACATATTGATACATGCTGTTATGTCTTTTACATATTTGCCATTTATATTGCATTTCATGTTTTACATCAACACAGTTTCCTACAGACGTGCATTACTTTCGTTAAAGAAGACATTTTCGTGCTATACAAAGGTATTCTTCACATTATAGCAAGATACTTTCATGTTGATATAGGAAGTTTTTTTTTTATTACAACATACAAACTTATGTTAAGATGTGATAACTTATTTTGTTCAAACATTATACCTTGTTAAAATGTTACACTTTATTTTTTTTATCAGTATGAATGTTGTAAATGTACATTTCCTCAGTGAATGCAGTTCCTTTCTGTATTTTTCTCTGTTCTTGTTACATCTTTTATATTTTCATCTGCATGCATCGGTGGCACCGGTGAACACACAAAGGGATCGTGTGCCGTGTGCTGTTGCATTTTGGTTGAAATCAGTCTTTATGTTGTGAAAATGCGCAATAATGTTTACTACAAAGAATAAATCCCAAGAAATCCGTTAAAGTTAAAGCAGCCAGCCTGTTTTTAAAATATACAGACCAGATGTTTGTGTTAAAATGTCGGAACTAAAAGGAAAAAGTCTGGATTGACAATGAATGTTGATTGAATACTGAATTTAAAATGTAGACACAAGGCCATATATATGCACGTCATCATAAAGCAGAATTTTATATTTGACGATGCATCACAGGAATGGGTCTTATGCAGCTGATAAAAGAAATCATAGCAGTATTATCTATAATTTACTGGCACAGTGGTTACATTTGTCAGTAGAAGATTCAGGAATTTCAACCAGTACAAGCACAGACTCAGTACAGCCAGATTTGTGGTAATGTGATTTACATTGGCCACAATAGAGAGAGAAAGTCCTTAAAAGTTTTATATGTGCTTCAAATGAAACCACATATTTGGCCAAACCGATGTGATCACTGTAAATCTTCATTATTTTGACACTCTAGTTATGTGCTAGAGATCGGCCGATATGGTAATTTTAAGATGTGATAATTAATACTAGTTATTAAAAATAAAGGAGAAGCATAATTGATATTTAGGGGTGATATACCCTTGTAAAAATGAAAATCTGGGGGTCAAAGTTTACAATAATTCCAAGACAAGCTTGTTTAAATGTCAGTTCATTGATATTCTAAGCATCATTTCAACACACCAGACACATTTTCACAATGAGCAGTAGAGATGGGAATCGAGAACCGGTTCTTTTTGAGAACCGGTTCCCAGTAGCTCCTTGGAATCGTTTGCCTGCCTGATTAATGATTCTGCTTATCGATTCCACCTTTGTTGCCCATGCGTGATTACGTCACACATACGCTGCATTGTTTTGGTTTAGAACGTAGCCAACATGGCGTCGAGGGAGAAATGCTCCAAAGTATGGCTATATTTCACGCAAAAACATGACACCAGGGCCACTTGTAACACTTGCAAAGCTTCCATTTCTTCAAAGGGGGAAATCCCTCCATTATGCTCAAACATTTGTCCACATAGTTTGCAATTCATCTGCAGGAATGTCACGTGTTTGATACGCTACTTAGCGACACTTGTGAATCTATACTGGCTCAACAAACGTCCTGCCCCCTCAAATAAGTTTCCGAAGGTAAGGAGAAGGAAAATGAGGTGCACAACAGCAGCAGATGTAGAGGAATTAGTAGTGTCTAAAGTTTCACTTTCACTTTCTATGGTCGTATGGTGTGACCCCCCTTATTAATTCAATTCCCACCCCTAATGAGCAGTGTCTATGTTATAAATGTTATTGAATTGTGTCAGGAAATCAGTCTATCCTTGCCATGCAGTACAGATTCCGACAAAAATGTTGAAAAAATAACTGAAAACCAATCAACGGTAGCAGCAGGTGGACAAAAAAGTTCATTTTCAGCCCTGGTATCCAGTATGGAATGTGATGTATAACCAATCAGTGTCACAAAATTACTTATCCCCAAACTTTTCAGTTAAAATTAAGTAGAAATCGTGTGTAGATGATTTTTGTTAAGTCACATTTCTCAGTCAGAATGAAGAAATTTAGTCTCAAAGGCTGTAAAAAGTAATTATCTAAACAAATGAATATAGCGTAGATAATTTAACAAGGCTTTGACTGTACTTCACAGCTTAGAAACGTTGCAGCAAAAGTCTTAGGAAATACACAAACAACCACACAGGCCAATCAAGGACAGAAAATAACAAATGCATAGTTGGCACTTGCTGTCTTTTTTTTTTTGGCTTCGATATAACATTATCAAATCCATTCACATTGAGCCTAGAAGTTAAAAAGAGTGCTGATGGATGCACATGAAATACATGTTGATAGGCCCCAGGGAGAGGTTTTTTTAACTCTTCAGAACAACACAAGACACCCTCAGCGGAATGAGATGATAAGGGACACATGAGTGGGTAGGAGCTGGGGGGGTGGCAGAAAATGATTCACCATGGCCTCATTCACTCTTTGGTCACTCTCAGTCCTAATGTTTCAGAGCAATTTTACACCCTCTCTTGATATGCTGGCAGTCGGCCTCTGCTTCACTCTCCGGAGTCAAAAAGGCAAAGGCGCCACCGGCTTCATCTGTGAGCAGACGCCACAGCCCGCTATCTCCACAGCTTCCTCAGCATCACTGCAGGTTCAGGCAAACATGTGCCCGGCACAATCAGTACAACAGATGAGTCTGAAATCTTGCCTGGAGGCCAGCTTTCATGTGCTAAGTCAAAGCCAGTCTTGCCAGATGACTACAGGCTGCTCCAGCAGAGAGTCAGCACTTTGATAAGCCATGTGGGATATCTACAAATATGGCCTCCACATTCACAATCTGATACATATGAAGAGGAAGGGTTCAGCTCGGTTCAGTGGCCAGTGGTGACAGCTGGTTCTTATGCAGGTTTGCTTGGGTTGGAAATCCGCCGGCTCATTTCACCTGGCTACAGATAATAAATAAATAAAACACCACAGACGGGAGGAACACCCCGGACACTTTCAACATGAGGACGGAGGTGTTCTGAGAATGTGAACCGGGAGATAAAACAATAACAACACAATAAAATTTGATAGCTGTAATAATCATTATCTGTTCTTTAACCCATAAAGACCCAGTGTTACTCTTATGGTAGTTCCCAAATTAATTTTTCTCGATATTTAACTATTTTTAAGTGATGTATCACCATTTATAATAACAGTATCCTCTGTATTTTGCATTTTTCAATGTAAATCATGTATTTGCCTCTATTTAATTCACCGATCATATAGATGCTCATGAAAACTTAAAGTAAATCCAAAGGATATTATATCAGAAACTGAAAAAACTAAAGAAAAAGTAACTTTTTCATCAAAGATATTGTAGTGTCCTGGAAACCAGTATTTTAATCAAAAGTATTCAACCTGTATTCATTTGCATGCCAGAAGTTATTTTTAGAGTAATGGGACTTTTTTCTTGGGCGAACCCCTTCAAACAGGAACATGTGAGCTAAGGGAAAGTTTTCAAAAACATGGTGAACAAAAAAGAACACGTGAGCGCATGGAAACTTTGAACATTCTGGGAAATAACTGACATATTCTGGGAAATAATGACATATTTATATATGATCAACTAATAGTGGGAAATAGTTACATAAGTATATTTACTGTCAATCCAGCCAGAGATCAGTAAAAACCAGAAGGGGAGCTTTCGACACGACTAAACTAATGTTCAAAATAGGATAAAATAGAGATAAAAATAAATTAACTGGGTAAATTGATTGCTGTTTCATAACTATAGCCTATGTTATCATTATTATTAGATTGTGACTATTATCTGTTGCCGATTGTTGTTTATGTCCTATATGACAAAATGAAAAATAGTGAATAAAAACTGAGTGTCAAAAAAAAAGAAAAAGGGGCATGGTCTATAGCTAACACCCAAACTATTTTTTTATTATATAAAAGTGGTCTGCAAGAGCGAAAAAGTCAGTTGTATCTGTACATTTCAGCTTGGTGTTTATTTTGTGTATGAATAAACACTTTATGCTGCTTGAATTCTGCTCGATCTTCGAGTTTGTCTTTGACCCTGTGTGACCGTTACTCAACGAAGCTCCACGACCGAGACGGGAGTACAGAGACATAAATTCGACTTCCAGAGCACAGTGTGGCAGAGCGTCGAAGAGACCAGAGACGTCTCCCACCTGCAGCCATAAAACTTCCACAACAATATCAATAACTGAACGTAAAAAACAAGTGTGTCCATCCACTGTCACATGGGTTTCACTGGTGAATCAATGTTGTAGAAGATGACGGTGTTTCCACGTTCACTATGGAGCCTCTGAACGTCCAAATGGGTCGTATCTGATTATGATATAAAGCTGAGAAACTGTATTTTACACCAATTATTTGCATGTATTGATAGGATTAGTGGCTCAACAGGTATTAAACAGTTTCAGTAGATGCTTTTGGTCTTTATGGGTTAATATTGTCACCTAAAACATTTTCAAAGCACTTTTTTTTTTTACTGGATGTTGAATAAATATTTTATTGCTATAATCATTCTGAAATGTTCCACAGCTTTGCAAGTGGCTTTTTTTTTTTTTATGAACAGGACAAAATTGATCTTGTTTCTTCAGACAAATCAACCTCTGCACTGAAAAGAAATACTGATTTCACATCTACTGTAATAGTTATCCATATTCAATAGAAGTTTTGTCTAGTAGGTTGTTCCCCTTCCACTCTACACCACTTTCTGCAGACAATGACTGATTGATGAACAGATTTTTCTCCTTTTACTTTTTTTTTACCCCCAGAAGTACTAAGGTTCGCACAAAGTTTTTTATGCACAGTACCAGTACATTAAAAAAAAAAAAAAAACTCACTTTGACATCCTTACAATATCAAAAAGCACATGAAATGTACATGCCACATTTCAATTTTATTATTATTTTTTATTTCTATTATTGTCTTTGGTTATTTTCTGGTTGTTTATGCTTTATACTTCTTTTATACATGTTTTTTTTGTCTTACCTAAACAGTTGCACTATATTTTGATCTTTGTCTTGTTTTCCTTTTTTAAAAATCAAATCAAATCTACGTGACTGATCCAATGGGAAGTCGTCAATTGTTTTTTTGTTTTTTTTTCTTCTTTTATCAGTCTAACAGACGGTCTGCAGTCTACACAAATGTAGAACATTAGAATTTTTCTTTATGATATACAGGGTGGGTGAAAAGTAACTAGGCATTAGAAATTGTAGAATTTTTAGTATCACTGAAGTCATGACGAACACATTTTTTCAACAGACAACACTGATGGGGATTTCTGATTTTCATATTTTCTTATTTCACAGATTCAGGAGTTTCTTAATGACATCCCAAACGATGTCTTTCAGGAGGTTGTTTATTCCATCCCTGGCCGTTGGAGGAAACTGGTTGACGCCACTGGTGCTTACGTTGAAATGTTCATTCATTCATTCATTCATTTTTTTTATTTCAAGCAGAAGAAAAAAACACTTTATGTGCGCAAGGAACTAATGGCAGAGCAAATACATTAATAAACAGAGGTGATCAAGACAATATACCAATTGCCATGTACGCTAGTAATAACAAAATAAACTCAATACGTACTGCTCGAAAAGGAGTGGGAAGAAGAAAAGGTATTAAATCCCACCCCCACCTCTTATTTATACAACATAACACATTATTTTTGCGTCCTTAATGATAAAGTTACATCTGTCTATAAAGATTTACTTTCATTTCGCCATATAATAAAGGACATGTATGATTTGTTTCAATAAATCTTAAATAGAGATATGGATTTTATTACCAATTTTTAATCCCTGTATAATACAGAAGTTAAAAACCCCATTCATCAAAAACAACAGAGGCTCCTAGAGACATTAAACATCCTAATTCCAAACACAAAATCTCCTCATGGATCAACCGTTTAACTGCCACATTCTCTGGTCAGGTATCACTAAGAAGAAAAGTTATTATAGAAGACATAAGCGCCTGAAATAATAAGTTGGAAGTTTATAGTTGTATTGATTTTAAATAAATGTGACCGTAGTGTAGTTTTTTTTTTGTCTGATATTAACCAATAAAGACCCAAACATCCATCACCGACCAAAACCATATACTGATCTAAACTGTTTAATACCTGTTGATCCATTAATCCTATCAATATGTGTAAATAACTGGTGTAAAATGCAGTTTCTCAGCTTTAAATCAGAATCAGATATGACCCATTTGGATGTTCAGAGGCTCTGTAGTTACCGTGGAAACACCGTCATCTTCAACAACATTGATTAACCAGTAAAACCCATGGAGTTGGATCAATAACAGTGGAAGGAAATGCTTGGTTTATGTTCAGTTAATGATAGATTTAACTGAAAAAGTCACTTTTTCTGCAGTTTTCTCTGTTTTTTGATATAATAACCTTCACCTTTAATCTGAGGTTTTATGAACATCTACATGATTAGTGAATTAAATACGGAAAAATACTTGATTTACACTGATTAAATGCAAAATGCAGAAGATAATATTATAGTAAATGTTGATAAATCCCTTCACCCATAAAGGCCCAAACATCCACCAGTGACCAAAATGATTTACTGATTTATCGTCAGATCAGTCATCAGATCTGATCCATTTGGACGTTCAGAGGCTCCATAGTGAACGAGGAAACGCCGTCATCTTCTATAACATTGATTCACCAGTGAAACCCATGGAGTTTGATTAATGATAGTGGATGGAGACATTGGGTTTATGTTCAGTTAATGATATATTTTGCAGAAAAATATAATTTTTCCTCAATTTTCTCTGTTTTTGAGATAATAAGCCTCAACTTTAATCTGAGCTTTAATAAACATCTACATGATCAGTGAATTAAATACAAGAAAATACCCGATGCTCCCTTAAAGAAGCAAATGCAGTGTATAATATTAGAGTAAATTGTGATAAATCGCTTGAAAAAGATTAAAAATAAAGTGAAAAAACATTTAGGAACTGCCACAAAAGTAGCACTGGGTCGTCATGGGTTAAAAAGCTTCGATATAGAGAAAATGTCATTTGGTAACTGACACAAAAGTAGCATTGGGACTTTATTGGTTAACACTTTATATTTTACTCAGACAGACAGCGCAGGTACACGACCCCTCGGATCCACTGTCTCGACTGTCAGGCCGATAAACAAAGAGGTTTCAGAAGTATCTACGATCTTTAAACAGACATAGCCTTGCAAGAGTCAAATAAAATGTTGACTCAGACTGACCTCCCTTTGGTTTAGTTCATCACCTCCAAGTTGGAAACCTAACTGTTACCTCTGCACAACTCAGACACAGCATTTACCATCTATATGCTTGCTTTTATATAAGCCTGTGTAGTATGAACTCTATTACTCACTCTCTACCACATCCTATCACAATGAGATGAACCGCTGGTGTTTCAGTACAAAAAAAAAAAAAGTCCTCCATCATTTCACTGTGACCAAATTGCCAAACGCTGTTTGACAGAATGAGGCTGGAGAGTTGCCTATAGCACCATTGAGAGATGTCAAAAGGCTGTGTAGAGAGAGATTTTCATTTGACAGTCACCGATTCATGGGCTTCTATTCCCCTTGACTTCTTTTCACTGTGTGGCTCTGGCACATTAAAGAGAGCTCACTTTGCTGCAGCAGAGGAGATCACAGGAGGAGAGGACAGCTCAACTTCCATAACTGAAACTAAAAAAAACAACACGCTAGTTTGCTGATGGAGCTGATATTCTACTGCTGGTCTACGCTGTGACTGCATGGATGGGTCAAACCGAAACACTGCAGTTAAGGGCTTATTCTCTCCATACAAATGATCATTTTTGTTCCATACAGAACTGGGAAAAGGGGCTTTTGTTTACTCTGCACCAGTGCTGTGCGTAACAAGTTACAAAGTAACGTGTTACAGTAACAGAACGACTTCTTTCAGGTAAAAAGTAGTGTTTTTACTGAAAATTTGGCAACGAAACGTACTGTAGTTGCTTTTTAAAATGTATTTTTATTTTTGAATTTAAAGTTGTGCGCACAAAGTTGCCAAAAATGGCCAATATATCAAATGTGATACAAATAATATATCATAAACCAAATGATATGGCAACATTTTGTTTGGATTATGTTAAAAGGGCTAATAAACATTTCAGTTCACAAAAAAATCTGAATTTTGTGGCTACCTTTTAAGGATTAATACCTACAGGACAGAATGCCTTTTTTTTTTTTATCTGAACTGGGCCACATTAAAAAAAAAAAAAAAAAAACTTCTATCAGATGAATATGTATTTTACTGTAGATGCCTTCAGTCAGACTAATGTTGGGATAAAGTTATTTGTATTGACTGCAAATGCAACAAATAGTAATGAAGTAATGTTGCACAAACAGGACGTAGTGAACAGTATCAGTGACACTAAGGCAGTGGAGCTCAGCCCCGGGAATAAAGTCTTATGTGGCGCGAGACGTGATGAAACACTTGAACAAGAGCTTTAAACCAGTGTTTCCACCGGCTGCTCCGACACCATCCCTGTGAGGAAATGTAGTTAAACCGACAAAAAATGATGGAATAAAAGTGTTCACATTATATAATTTATTATTAATTTGAAAAAAAGAACTTCTCCTTGAGGGCAGATGATTTGTGTTGCATTTTTCTGTGTCAGTGCCATTTACATATGCCAAATAAAATCACAAGCAAAAAATTAGCGCTTCCATAACCCAGGGTCTGTCTTAAAATAACTCAATTACGTGTCTTCCTGTGCTGAAGAGAGAGCGAGGTAATGAAAGGAGAAAAGTGTGACGCACAGCACTTCACCCCAGTTATTTGATATGACTTCTGCTCCACCTGTACAGAAATTACTCCATAAGAAAATTGCAGGTAAATATGTAAGTGTATATAATATCTATATATAAATATAAAAGCATTAACCGCACTCGAATGATGCACGGTGCATGCATTTGTAAATAGCGGCATGGTAACATCAGGGAAACAACAATACTGTTCTATTTTGAAATGACCAGAGTTTATATGTGTGGTGATTTACCTCCTGTTTGACATACACAAACATGAGTGTTTGGCCAGATGATGTTGAATAGATAACCTCACATGTTTAACCCTGTAAAACCTGACTCATTAACATGTTACAGTTTGTCATTTCCTAAAAATGTTGAACACGTGGGTTGTCGTTCGGTCATTGCGGGTCATTCTTCTACAGGTGGAATTAACCAATGCAAAAGCAAATAGCTCTTGCCAGTTATTTCATGAGGACATGGGTATTTACTGGACACACTGTAAAAATCTAAATCTTACCAAGTGTATTTTTCTCATTTCTAGTCCAAATATCTCATCACACTTAAAATAA
>JAPQRP010000003.1:25707279-25721069 GCA_037367295.1 Apogon hyalosoma
TGACATACATCTGAAACAACCGAAAATACAGAGATCGCACTTTTATCAATTTTTGTCCTGTTTTTTTCCCACAATTTTTTTCCTGTATTTTTTGTTGTTGTTTGTTTGTTTTGGGTTTTTTTTACTGGTTTTTATTTTCCTGCTAAATTTTTTTCCTGTCCCCCCCCCCACACACACACACACACAATTTTGTTTTCCTGTTTTTTTAACCACTCAAATTTTTTCCTGTTTTTCCAAACTATTTTTTATTGGTTTTTATTTCCCTGCATTTTTTTTTTTTTTTCACGAAAATGTTTCCTTGTTTTTTTCACTGCTAATTTTTTTCCAGTTTTTAACCCCCACATTTTTTTTTACTTTTTTTTTTTTACTTTGTAAAAACAAAAACAAAAGAAAGAAAAAGTTTCAGTCCTTCTTTAGGCAGGAAAGGTTATTCAGAATGAATACTGAGCAGAGGTATTTAAAAATAAAGATTATAAATAAACTATGAAACAAAATTAATGTAATGGCTTGACCCCTCCCCCTACCCACCCAAGAAAAGTGCATGACTCACTGTGTGTGTTACATACATCTGAAACAACCTAAAATACATAGATCACACTGCAAAAAAGGGGTGTCTAAAAACAAGATAAAAACACTAAATCTGAGGAAAAAGGTGATATATCTGTCCATGCAGCAAGATCATTTCACTTGACAAGATGTCTTGTATTAAGATTGTTAAATCTAAATAAGAAATTTACTCTTAAAAGAAGATCTAACAATTCAATATCTGAGGCGTTTTTTTTTTTTTGTTTGTTTGTTTGTTTGTTTTTGGTTTTTTTTGTTTGTCTTGGTAAGAGCCAAATAATTTGCAGTGCAGTGTTGTAGTCATACACACTGTAGTAATAAAGGGAATTGCCATAATATGAAAAGCACACAGTCCTAACCATTAGAGATGGATCATTTCTCCAAACAATCATAACCTACCTATTTTCCTATGATCTGCTCTGAAAGCTCCATAAACACAGCAGCGAGTGCATTTTTATCTCAGTGAGTACTTAACATTTTCTTGTCAGGTAGATCCGCTTATTCACTCTCATCTTCTACACAGTTTTACTCCAGGATTACCGCTCTGTGGTTGGTGCTTTGTTCCTGCAACACGAATGGTCATAAAAGTCATTTGGCCAGACTGTCTGACCCGGGTAGAAGGATATGATGGATTACCGCCTCAACTGACAGCAGGACAAATCATGTAAGATGCTGAATGCCAGTGACAGGTGAAAAGCTACAGAATACTACAGGTAGAGGCAATCTGTGGTCCACACTACCGTCAGGCTGTACAAACCCTTGGCCAATAAGCCAGAGGGACAAAACACCTGAATTTGACAGGACCCTGTGCCATGATACTAGTTGTTGTATTTCAGAACCATGGACAGCACCACTTTGTGTCTGTGCTGGCCCATGATGCTGTCCAGGGTTCTGAAATCACAAATCACCACATACACACCAGTCTTAGGGATACATTCATTTTTTTTTGCTGCCATAATTTGTAACCTTCATTTTCACCTGATCCACTGACCTTAATTACCCCGCCCTGCAAAGGAGAGTTAGGGGATATTGTTTTTTGGTTCATTTTGTTTGTGTGTTTGTTTGTTTGTTTGTTTGTTAAAACTAGCAGCAAAACTGTTGGTTGAATTCATACTAAATTGGGTTTATAGATTGCCAGTGACCCAGAATAGATCTCATTACATTCTGGGAAAAGTAGGTCAAAGATTAAATTTTTATATGAATTTTTAGTAAAATTGTTTCCCCATTTACATATATTTTAGGTGAAATTTCAAATGTCTGTAGCAGCAAAATTATTTGTTGAATTCATACCAGATTTGGTTTATAGATTGCCAATGACACAGAATAGATCTCATTACATTTTAGGAAAAGTAGGTCAAAGTTCAATTTTTTTTAAATTAATTTTTAAAATCTTTTTTTTCTCATTTACTTATAATGGATGAAATTTCACATGTCTATAAAAACATCAACTTTGTTTCGATTTACTTCAAATTTATATAGAGGCAGTTGATATGCTGACATGATGACATCAGCTGGATCGATGCCAAAATAAGCTACAATACGTGTGTGTGTGTGTGTGTGTGTGTGGGGGGGGGTGTTGTGCCTGGCAACAATTGTTCATATTGTATCCATTGTGCGATCAGCAAAAGTTAGAATGCAAAACAGGAAACCAGGCATGATATCATTATATAACCAGTTCCATAGGCTGTTCCAGATAACAAGGTAACCCAGGTGTTGTGGCTAACATGCTGGGAGAGGGTTACATTATTTCTTTTAGAGCCATGCTTTTGTTTTTTCTTGGTTCCTTTCATCTCAGTGCTAACCCTGGTCCACAGTTTCAAAGTGAGGCCTACAGCAGTAAGGAGCACTGTGCTTTCATACAGCTCCTATAAAAGAAACCATTGATCGTATTGTTGTGTGTTCACAGAGCTCTGCTATTATTCACTGTCATTCCCTCTGGTCCATCTCATGGGCATTGCAATTTCTTTGAAATTGTGCATGAAGTCTCACATACACATAGTGCGAAGCCTTAAGTGTAGAAAATAATAAAAACACATCTGTACCAAATGGCTGACAATTTCTGCATCTTAATATCAATGGAAACATTTGTCCTGAGGGTTAACTACATAAGTACACCAATTTGTGTCTTTGTCAGCTGATTGGTTATTGATTTTCCTTCTGTATAGTAGATATATGGTCCTTTACCATTTAATTTCCTAGATCATTAACGCTGAGGAACTTATCACCTGCTGTGCACTTTCTGTCAAGTTCAGACATGACACCACTTCACGGTGTAAAGTCCATGAAATGGCTTCAGTTCAATAATCAATCTGAGGTGTAATGGCATGTGACACTTTACTGGGAATGCAGCAGACCTGTTCAGTCCTGATTCTGATTCCTGGGCTTTGGGAATATCCTGACACCAGTGTTTAGTTAATGAGCCATTTGCCTTGTTAGAGCTGGGTGATCTCCTCCCATCCCTCCATTTGTCATATGATCAACTTTTCAGATGGATGGGGCAGCAACCACTGTCTGAAAGTGAAACCAATGCAGAAGTAGAAAGACCGGTAGAATACTAGATGCTGGCTCAAAAAAAAAAGGCTGTCACAGGTTTTATGGGTGTTGTTTTATGTTTTATTCGATTTTATATTAAAACAATTGTATTTAAAATTTTACTTCATGACTTATTCAATATACAAAACCTCTTATCAGACCTGAACTAGCTGTCATGCATGCCTGTCAATCAAAGCCAAATCCAATCAATCAATCATGTAGTAATTTAGGGAATAAAACAAATATAATAAAACAAATGACACTAGTATACTGATCTGTGGACACTGTCTTCACTTGTACCACTTTTCAAACAACTGGAACCTGCCACTGGTCTAAGGGCCAGTGCTTCTGCTGGTGCCTTGTTAGTTCTTGTAGGACTTCTAAAAGCCTGTTTGCTTTCCCTTTGGCTGAGAGCCTCCATAGAGATGACATCATTGCGTCACTGTCTGAGTGTACAGATGGAAAGATAAAGACAAGCACACAAAGGCTGGATGACCAACTTAGTATTTTCTATGTACTATAATGTTGCTGAGTCACTAAATATAGTTTTAATCTCTTTTCAGGTGATAAAGTAGGGGTCTAAATTTTTACTTTGTGGTTGATTTACCAACATGGAGCTTATATGAATGTTTGCTCCAGTGATTCCAGGTTTGGGTTACCCCTGAGGCAGCTACTGGAAGCCTCTATTGGTACCGAGCTGAGTAGCCCTTTACCATAACAAGTTCTATTGAAAAGTACTGTAACAACCTATGTTTCTGCATTATGTGGGTATTCATGTTCATGCAGTGACTGTTCTGTTCCTGTGCCCCTGCCTTGTGTGCACATGTGCAGAGAGAGAGTGGAGGAAAAGAAAAGAGAGCTGCGGTTGTGTTGTTCAGCTGATAAGTTTTAGCAGCGTAAATTGTGGCTGTAACAACAACTTGTGTTCCTGTCTGCTTAGTCCAATAATAAAACCTGAAACCAGTGGAACTGTTCTCTGTCTCGGGTGTCATCGGGCTATTACAGTATGTTGTGTTTGGACAGACAGATCTGCATGGACACATACTGCTTTGACTTATTCTTTTCTGCTTTTTAAACTATCTGAGCTCTCTGTTTTATACATGGCAGTAACACAGTTCTGGGTGATCTTTTGATCATGATAGTCCCACCCTGAGCCCTTGATGCATGGGTTCTTAGTTAAAGCCCAGCAAAGAGCTGGTGCCACTCTTTTCCTGGCCCCATACCAGTTTGTTGGCGGGCGAAACGGAGAGAACTGGTTCCAGATTAAGCTCTGGCAACTGGAACTGTATCAGTGCTAAAGGGGTATCAGGAGCTGAGATCCTTGTCCCTTCGCACTAACGTCCAACAGCAGATGAGTCCATGATTTCAGCGTTTCAGTCGGTGTGCAGCACAGAGCAGTGATGTCAGGTGTGACAGCAGCTGTGCATTCTATCTGCCTCTACTGTCTGCTGCCATGTCTGCCTTTCAGCGCTACCAAACACACTAAAGTAAGGCCAGACTGGAGGCCAGTGTGCTTAATGAATAGTGATGTGGTATTAGTATTCACCATGTGCAGACAAACTGGCTCTCTCCCTTCCATTTGAATGACAGAGAGAAATCAAAAGAGTGCCAGAGCGGCACAGAGGCCTTTCATCTGCAACCGAGCTAAAGGAAGTGAAAGAACAGGCCAGAGAGTTAGAGAGGAACTGAGTCACTGCTCTGTCTGTAGATTATCTCTTTTTGCTTTGTGTGCTATCTAGAAATCCTCTCTGACTGAGGTTTTGTTTTGTGACTGTGGCTGTCCATTCCCCTCTGCTTACACACAGAATGGATGGGCAGCAGCAGCAGCAGAGAATATAAATCAAACTTCAGTTTATATTTCACTCCATTTTCCAAGGACTATTGCATGTTAGACAATTGAAAAACCTACAGTCAAGGGCCATAAGTATTTGGACAGTGGCACAAATGTTGCAACTTTGCCAGTGGATTTGATACGAACACTGCAAAAATCAAAATCTTACCAAGTGTATTTTTCTCATGTATAGTCAAAATATCTCATCACACTTAAAATAAGACATAATCACCAAGATAATTTTCACTTGTTCCATTGACAGATTTTTTTTTTTTTTTGCTTTATTCAAGATTTTTTTATTAATTCAAGCAAAAAAAAAAAATCTGCCAATGGAACAAATGAAAATTATCTTGGTACAATTTCTTGAAATAAGATTTTCAAGATCTATTGTCTAAAATTAATTTCTTATATCTCACTGAAAAGTTACTCTGTAGGCGATTATTGTTTGTCTTATTTTAAGTGTGATAAGATATTTTGACTAGAAATGAGAAAAATACACTTGGTAAGATTAAGATTTTCGCAGTGAAAAAGCAAGATGTGATTGAAGTGTAGACTTCATTCAGTCAAGTCAATTTAATTAAAGCACAGTTAAAAACAACAGATGTTGGCCAAAGTGCTGTACAGATTCAAAGCAGGAATAGAAATAACAAAAAACAGATGATAAAATCTACACAAGGAAAATAAAACGAAGTGAAAAAAAAAAAACCAAACAAACCCCAAAATGTCAATTCTCAGTCCAGTTTAAAACCCAAAGAATAAAAATGGGTTTTCAGACGAGTTTTAAAAGTATCAACTGTAGGTGAGGTCCTAATATGAAGAGGTAGGCTGTTCCATAATTTAGGAGTCATTCCAGAAAAGACCTGCTCTCCCCTGTGCTTCAGTCTGGACCTGGGAACAACCAGGAGCCACTGGTCAGCTGACCTCAGTGAACGAGAGGGAGTGTGCACAATTAAACGATCCGAAAGATAAGAACTGACTTAAAAACGAACAGTAAAATCTTAAAACCAATGCTAAAATGAACCGGTTGCCTGTGTAGAATTTAACTGGTTTAACGTAAATATCGTCTTAAACATGTCTGAAGTACTACCTCTATTTCAGAGGATGAAAAGTAATTGGACAAACTGACCCATTTGGATGTTCAGAGGCTCCGTAGTGAACGTGGAAACACTGTCATCAGTAAAACCCATGGAGTTTAACAAATGACAGTGGATGGAGACAGTTGTTTAATGTTCAGTCAATGATATATTTTACTGAAAAAGTCACTATTTCTTCAGTTTTCTCTGCTTCTGATATCATGTCCTTTGAATGTACTCCAAGCTTTAAGGAACGTCTACGTGACCACTGAATTAAATACAGGGAAAATACAAGATTTACACTGAAAAATGCAAAATATAGAGGATAATATTACAATAAATGGCGATAAATCACTTAAGAAAGGTTCGATATAGAGAAAAATATATTTGGGGACTGCCACAAAAGTAGCACTGGGTCTTTATTTAATAACCCCTGGTCACAGCTCAGTTAGTATCAACTAATAAATGTAGTACTGAAACTAAAAAGCACATTTTTTTAACACCAACAAGGATTATTTGACTGTTGAAAATGTCTTTTGAAAACCATATTAATGGCAGATGCTGTACAGAAATGTAATGGAAATATTAGATAGCTCTTTAATTAGTAAACGGTCTTTTTGAAAACAGAAAATGGGGAATTTCACCTTTCACCTTGTATTTGTGTAACGTTGACGGTGACATCCTTTGGTTTTCTGAAATTCTAAACAACATCTTGTCCCGTTGACATTGTGTGTGGCTTTGGTGTGTGTGTGTGTGTGGGGGGGGGGGGTGCATGCACATGTTGCCTGCAGTCTTTGTGGGTTTAGGAATACATGTTTCATAATTAAAGACAAAAATTAGCATTAACACAACACGCCGCATGCGAACACGCGTTCTGTTAAAAGAGACACTTGATTCTTCCTGACAGCAGACAGTTGTCAAACACAGGTGGCAAATAATGAGAGGTGGGGGAGCGACAGGGCAAGGCTGAATAACCATGTGGAGGGAAAAGGAGCCACTGTCCTTGGTCCAAAACTCCAGGGCCACAAAAGCCCAAATCAGTAATATGCCAAATGGATGTTGAACTGAACATGTTTGGTAATACACAAGGCCCTTAATAACTCAGTACACATATTTGACGTGTTCACACCTACTTTACACTTCTACTTCGCTCGACCTCAGTGACAACTGTTGTACTTTTTAACCCACTGCATTTGATTGGCAGCTTTAGTTGCTTTTCTCACAAAGATCTGACGCAGCGGATCAGGGAACAACCTTTTACATCCCAGCACAGTGTGAAAGGTTAAACCACAGATTTACAACCTTTTTTTTACCTTTTGATGTCTTAAAAAGTCTTAGATATCCGAGGTGGGACATGTCTAAATGCTACTTTTTTAACAGCTCCATCAAATGGTGATCTATACTATCTAACATTTTCACATTATTTTACGCAGATACATGTTAAAATCATTTCCCCATCGGATGCAGTAGTATAACAGACAATGGTGTGAGACAAGTCATTTTATGAGATGTACAATAATGCTTTAAATGGGCTAACTATGTCAAAAAAAGTTACAGTTTGTTGTAAATTTCTTGAAATATCAGACTGTGAAAATACATAAATACACTGTGGCCCATAAAGTTGGAATAATTTTGTTTTCAGGCAGATTCCTCTTTTTATTCCTATTTATACACATCAGTAACCAGCGAGTCCCAGTTCCACTTTATCTATCAACAATAAATCCCATTGTCACAGTTTTTTCATGACTAGAGGTAAAAAATATTTGATTCCAACTTTATGGGCAATAGTGTAGGAAGACTACAAACCTGAAAGATGTGGAAGTGATTCGATTCCACAGTTTGTTCAGAGTCACTGAAGACATCTGTGCAGCTTCAGCATGACTGGACATGTAGTGATTTTCAGTTTTTTTTCATGCCTTGCCCTTTGCTCTTCAACATTGAGCTAAATGTGTAGAAGTAATTGCTGTTACTTTACTACCACAAACAGTGGCACTGTTCATATGTGTACGTCGCAATTTCTGGGCTTTTAAAATACCTTTTAAATAGGCATACAAACAGCAAAAATGAAACTGTCATAGGCAGTGTGCTTCCCAGAGTCTGTTTTTCACGCTTTATAACCTGATTCTAGTGGTTTTTCTGTAAAATTGCGGGAGTTACTGTCAAAAATTAGGCATTTTGAAAACCATGACCTTGAGTTTGATCTTTCAAGGTCATGGAAGGTCAACAAAACTGGCACCAAATGAAAGACCACAACCAACTTCCTATAAGTCGATAATAAAAAGTTAGTCGATATCGGTCTTAATTTTCAAGATAGAAGCTGGTCACTTCAGATGCCAGTAACTCAAAAATGTATATATATATATATGTGTGTGACAAATGAGGTAGGTAATGATAGAGAACTGAATTTCCAATAATTTGGCATTAGTTTGAAATCACTAGCAGAAGGGAAGTTTTTCCCGATAAATTTAATAAACGTTACCATAGCAACTGGAAGTCACACAACCTAGAGCTGTGGAATTTGGCATATGAGAAGGGACTGGTACAAAGATATTGCAATTTAAAATTTGGTACGATCAGATGAATATTAACAATGTTACAGCTGTTTGAAATTTCAGAAAACTGAGTTTACTAACCCCCTGACATTTTGGTTTGTTTGTTTGTTTGTTAACATTCAAACAGTAAAACTGTTCGTTGAATTCATACCAAATTGGGTTTATAGATTGCCAGTGACCCAGAACAGATGTCACTAAATTTTGGGAAAAATAGGTCAAAATTAAAAATTTTTCATGAATTTTTTCAATATTTTTTTTTTCCTCCCATTTATTTATAATGAGCGAAATTTCAAATGTCTATAACAACATACATTTTGTTGGAATTTACTTCAATCTTGGCACATATATAGAGGCAATTGATATACTGACATCAGCACAAGCATAGACATGATGACATCAGCTGGATCGATGCCAAAATAAGCTACAATATGTGCGAGGGGCGGGGTTTGTTGAGCCTGGAACCACTTGTTTAAATGTATTATGTTTTTCTTCATCTGAGCGTCTTCGCCATCTTTAATAGTTCTCACCAGAACCATTCACGATCTCAGTATTTACCTTTTACATGGCAGCTTAACTGAACACCACTGATTTAAAAAGGAAAAAAGCATAACATCGTAATTCTCTTCTATACAGTACATCATTAGTGAAATTTGTCACTTGATATGATAAAGCTGTTAAAAATCATTCATGATTCATTAATTAACCCTTAGACCTAAAACTACTTTTGGGACAACCTCTAAATTATATTCAGTCACATTTTTCTCTACATTTCACCTCATTTATCAGCATTAATTTATAATACTATCGTCTGCATTTAGCTTTTTTCAGTGAAAATTTTAATATTTTCCTAATTGAACATAAAAACAAGTGTCTAAATAACCAGAAAAAAAAAAAATCAGTTATTTGTCAGACTACATGGGTTGAAGAACAGGATGGTGTTTCCATGTTCACTATGAAGCCTCTGAACGTCCAAATGGACCATATCTGATGCAGCTGGAAAGCTGAGAAACTGAATTTTACCTGAATTATTTCAAGGTAGTGATAAGATTAATGGGGGTGGCCATGGCTCAGGCGGTAGAACGGGTCATCCAATAACCAAAGGGTTGGTGGTTCAAATCGCGCTCTGTCCCAGTCATGTGCTGTTGTGTCCTTGGGCAAGACACTCCACACTACTTGCCCCCAGTGCTGCTACCCACACTGGTGTATGGATGCGTATGAATGTTCGGTGGTTGGAGGAGCAAAATGGCAGCTACGCTTCTGTCAGCCTGCCCCAGGGCAGCTGCGGATACAGATGTTGTTTACCACCACCAAAGTGTGAATGTGTGAGTGAATGAATAATGGATCCACTGTACGCGCTTTGAGTATGCGTTCATAGAAAAGCGCAATATAAATCTAACCCATTATTATTATTATTATTATTATTATTATTATTTATTATTATCAATGGTTCAAAAGCTATGACACCTTTTAGATCAGTAGATGTTTTTGGTCACTGGCGGCTGTTCAGGTTTTTGAGGGTAACTAGTAATTAATGCTGAATTGATGCTTGTTAAATTCTAACCTAATTTTAACAAAATTAAGGATTTCTGAATTTAATTAAGTCTCGCCACATAAAAGTTATAATTTCACCCAGACTCCAGCGTGTCCTGTTGGAGAGTGATGTGAGCTGGAGTTCTGACGGGTCCAGATTTATGAAAAGTGAGGCGTGTTGGTGTCAGTCAGAGCGTACAGCATCACTCATACCAGTCCGACCGGTTCAGGTCAGACCACCTCGAACCCCCTCGGCTTGTCTCGGAGTGTATTGTCACAGAGCGAGGTGGAAGATGGAGCTGCTGCCCGTGTGAACCGCGAGCTGCTGGGATAAAGCCGGGTCATTATTGACCCGCCCCTGGCCGTCGCTGCACACCCCCCTCCCACCTCCACCCATTGTGCTGTGGGCAGGAAAAAGGCCTCATCTGTTTCTTTCCCTGTCCAGGTTTCAGCACCGCCAGCGGCTACTCCGACTGATGTGCCCCCTTCTTACCTTGAAATGACACATTTGTCATTAAATGCTGCCTTTTACCATCCAGGTCTGACATAATCAATGATGACTGCCCTGCTGTATGAGACACTTTTCTTACAAAAACACTAGCTTTTATTGTCAGCAGCTCTCCCCTTCTCGAAATGGGTTTTTGCAGACCTTCTGCGACTTTATTCAATTTGACCGTGTAAAGAGATGAGAGAAGCTTCCGGTCCACATACCCGCTAAGAGCAATCTAATTTAATGCAATGTAAAGTCATGTCAGAGATAAGATGAATCCGCACAGAGATAAAGTGAGCTTAAATTGAATCTGCCATCAGCCCAGAGAAACACACACATACATCTGTACTCAGCACCGGCCTGCAGTCCACCTCCCACGGTGAATTTATATCAAAATGAAGGAGATATTAATTGTTTCATGTGGCTACCATTTCAGGACCAAAGCCTTGAACACCCTGCAGCAGCAACAGCAGGGGAAGATGCAATGCTGTAGTTGTGTTTGTACAGCTTTCCTTCTGCACAGTCGTGATGCTGGTGTGCCAGGGCCAGCTCCCACATGATCCTGCATCCCATCAGCCTGCTTGGCTCCAAGCTCCCAATGCAGTAAACACCTCACTGATTGATTACAGCAGTTTTTGAGACTGTGGACTTACACAAGAAACACTAGTGCAGCAGCTGTTGAAGGCAGCGAAGGTGTCTGAAGTAGTGGAAGTAGAAAAAAAACCTACATTGTTTATTACAAAGATCTGAGTGTGAGGTTATGACTCAAAATGGACTCCTACTATAAACAGAGGAGGGCAACATTTTATCTGAAAATTGTGGTGTTAAAACTATTAGGGACAGCTGGAACTGAGGAATATTTCTACTTGATCAGGTATGAACGGCACTGTGCTATTTAAAGAGAAATATTGCATCTGTGGTCAATGTTAGACCTTATATTTCACGACCATTAAAACCACAGGTAACATATACGGCTTATTTATTTTCCTGAAATCTCAGAAACTGCATTAATTAACTAATATAATAATATAGAATATATAATAACTAATATAATTCAAAAAGTGCTGAACCGAAAAGCTGTTTGCAGATGATGTCACATCAGGGCGTAATTTTCCTCCTGAGAAAACTGTCAAAATAGATTTTTATCTGCTAATCAACAAACCAAACGACTGTTACAGTAAAATGCAAAACAAACAAAACAAGTGGTTCCAGGCACAATAAACCCCGCCCCTCGCACGTGTTGTAGCTTATTTTGGCGTCGATCCAGCTGATGTCATCATGTCTATGCGTATCAGTTGCCTCTATATATAGGTCAAGTTTGAAGTAAAAAGAAATAAACTGATGTTTTTATAGACTTTTGAAATTTTGCCCATTATAAGTAAATGGGAGAAAAAAAAGGTTTAAAAAAATATTTAAAAAAATTACTTTGATCTACTTTTCCTAAAATGCAACCCCATCTATTCTGGGTCACTGGCAATCTATAAACCCAATTAGGTATGAATTCAACCAATAATTTAGCTGCTACAAACATTTGAACTTTTGCCCATTATAAGTAAATGGGGGAAAAAAAAGGACTTTAAAAATTCATAAAAAATGTGAACTTTGACCTACTGTTACCAGAATGGAATGACATCTATTCTGTGTCACTGGCAATCTATAAACCAAATTTGGTATGAATTCAACCAAAAGTTTTGCTGCTAAAGTGTTAAACAAACAAACAGAACCAAACACAATACCCTTGCGTCCCATCATGGGGTGGGGTAGCAAAAAAAAAAAAAAAAAAAGTTCCTAAGCATTTAATTTCAACAGCATTTTGTCCACTTCAGCATCATCATTAGTCCGTGGGTCTGTTGTTCATTTTCCACTGTTTTTATGCTTTTGGTTGTTTGTAGCTATTTCGTACACAGGTTAATATTATCATAATCATCCAGTCTTACTCGTGATAATCAGGGTCATTTACTTTGAACTACTGCTGTGGCAGTTTTTAGGGATATTTCCATACATTTTTATGTTGCTACACGCACGTGGTAAAAAAGAAAAAAAAATCCCAGCATCTCAGATTTGAACCTAGTAGGCTCACAAATACACCATGTCATGCTGTTAAACTGCTGCTGGTATTTGTATTATACAGACTGTCATATACACAAAATTCTCTTTTTAAATCGCTAAAAAGAAGCCTGTAGAAACTGTCAAACTCTGACATTTCGCTCCATGGACACATTACTTTACAAAACAGTGATTTTGGTTGGGAGCATGCAGAAATGATTCTGTCCCAGGGTTTTGGTCCATATTGTAACTTACCCGCCCTGATGTAATGTTAGTGTTTTTGTCTTTTTTGTGCGAGTTCAGACGATATTACACACCTTCCTGTGTCTCATTACTGCTGGTGAGTGTTTGCGACCATGTGATTGTGGTGACATGCGAAATCCAGAAAACCTATTGTGTTTCTGAAACAAATCAGGTTCTGACAAGCATTGCTGCTTTATGCTAGTTCTACAACATTTTTAATAAGCTGTTTATGTGGCTGTTATGTTTATGTCTGTAAAACTAAGTGTGGTTTTGTATGACCTTACTTCCTGTACCCTCATTAGGGGCTTTTTTTTTTTAAATGATTTGATGAATCTGACAGGATCGCCTGTGCGGTGGCCATTATCACATTTCTGGTTTGACAGATCCCAAGTGGAAAACTGTTAGAGAGAAAAAAGACTGATACCACAGAGACAGTCCATTTAAACTGAGCGATATGAACAACATGAGCAGATCTGGTGATTGACTAACTGAGCAGGAGGCCTGGAGGGTTCGCCGGGTCCGAACGAGACGGTCACGGCAAGTCGTGACTGTGACCTGACTGGCGGTGAGTTAACCATACACCCACTGTGGATAAGGTCACAGTCACCAAGAGAAGGTTAGTGTAATTAACATAGAAAACGGGATTTCACAAGACTGACGTAATTTGAGCCCGTTTACACTGCAAAAATCAAAATCCTACCAAGTGGATTTCTCTCATTTCTAGTCCAAATATCTCATCACACTTAAAATAAGACACAATCACCTAAAGAGGAACTTTACAGTGAGATATAAGAAGTTATTTTTAGACAATAGATCTCGAAAATCTTATTTCAAGAAATCTTCCCAAGATAATTTGCACTTGTTCTATTGGCAGATTTTTTTTTTTTTTTTTTTTTTTGCTTTATTCAAGATTTAAAGGAAAAAAAAAA
>JAPQRP010000003.1:25786529-25813973 GCA_037367295.1 Apogon hyalosoma
AATGAAGAATTCAGACCCAAGCAGAGCATTTACAGTTTATGTAGAGCACAGGGAAATGTTTGAAAATGCATAATTCTGCTACAAAAAGCCAACTATCACTCCTTAAAGATCAAATAATTCATTAAATAGGCTTTGGTTTGTCCTTATTTCTGCTATTGCAAATTAAAAAAAGTGCCTTTCAAGCTGACAGTCTGTTTTGATGGTTTTATTAGAAATCTGTTGTCCACTGGAGAGAATCTGTGTTTAAGGCTGAGAAGACACTATTAAGCCCTATGACCTGAATTTAAATGCATTTGCTTTGTGTGGATTTTACATCAATCATGTAATTTTATGTTTAAATATAAGCATCACTCTTAAGATTAATTTATTGCGACCCTTTTGAGCATTCAGTGGTTTGGAAAATGAATGAATGAATGAAGTAAACAGCCAACTGTATGATTCTTTTTTTTTTTCATCGATTGACAGCCCTATTTTTATTATAGATTCATCACTGTTGTCAGATATGTCAGTTATGAAAAAGTGCAGAGGTGATGGTGATGTATAATATTTTTTCCTTGTCCTTTGTCCTTCCTCTCCTGCTCATAATAAAGTTTTTAAAGTAACTGGATTTTTCAATTAGTGAAGCAAGCTGTAAAATCACAATATCTTTCGTCTTTTTGCCTCATTACGCTGTTCCTTCTTGTTAGTGAACAGTTGGCAGTTTTCATATCCATCATATCCAGCTATATTAGCATTTATTTGGATCCTGCATTTTGCTCTTCACCAACTGCTGTGAAGTATACCTGGATCCTGATCAGCTAAATGCTGTGTATTTACCAGGTGGCTGCTATCTTTGCGGATCTGCTGTTTGGTGCTTATTACAGCTCTTAGCTGAAAACAGCTGCCAGCTGATGCTGAAAATGGAAAACGGGAGCACAGTTTGAACTGAAACAATAAGCTATAATAAAAAGGATAAAACTGCAGAGATGGGTAATGTCAGTCTGTGTGTTAGTCGCTATAATGATGGATTTTAGACCCTGCAAAGTTATTTGATCATTTTTTCCACACAATAAAGTATTGATTAGCACAGTTGTGATCAAATTGCAGCTATAATGTCTTAATTTCAGAAATCCTTATCAAAATGGTTAACTACAAAGACTGATACAAGCAGAAACATCCACACGCTGGATTTGGCGGAGATGCAAAAAGGGCAAAAAGTAAATATGCTTCTAGAAAATGAGTTTTCATTTATTTTTTAAATGTATTTTATTACCCCCCCGATGGGAGGCAAGGCTACTGTTCTTGATTCAGTTTGTTTGTTAACACTCTAGCAGCAAAACTACTGGTTGAATTCATAGCAAGTTTGGTTTATAGATTGCCAGTGACCCAGATTAGATGTCATTACATTTGGGGAAAAATAGGTCAAAGTTTAAATTTTTTAATACTTTTTTTTTTTTAATCCCCCCCCCATTTACTTATAATGGACGAAATTTCAAATGTCTGTAGCAGAAAAACTATTGGTTGAATTCATACCAAACTGCGTTTATAGATTGCCAGTGACCCAGAATAAATGTGATTACATTTTGGGAAAAGTATCAAAGTTCAAATTTTTTATGAATTTTTAAAAATCTTTTTTCTCCTCCAGTTTATTTATAATGGATGACATTTCACATGTCTACAAATACATCAATTTTGTTTCAATTTACTTCAAACTTAACACATATATAGAGGCAATTGATATGCTGACATCAGCACATGCATAGACATGATGACATCAACTGGATCGATGCCAAAATAAGCTACACTATGTGTGAGGGGCGGGGTTTGTTGTGCCTGGAACCACTTGTTGGAAAATGAATCTTATTGTTATAGAACATATCAATTACATAAATACATAAATTATGTTAATAAGATATATACCAGTGATGCTTTGCCCAATAAAAGACAATGTGAATATGTCTTCTTTTAAGAGAGATATTTGTAATGTGGTGTGTCCATCCAAAACCAACATGAGCCAGTAGTAACAGTTCACAGCAACTCATTCAGTGTTTACGGTGGCTGTTGTTCCAGATGTTGACTTCTAAACATGACACGCAGTGCCCTGTCCACACCAAAGGCCTGACTCCGTCACACCCCTTCCCACAATACCTTTGCAACATGTCTGATCAATGACAGCAGCACGACCCTGTGGGAAATAAGGGTTATGAAGTCTGACAGTGGTGTGCACGCTGATCCCCTTCATCTTGTTTATTTCTCCAGGCGATGGGGAGCTAGGCTGAGGAGTGAGAAAGCGACCCGTATATTGATTTTGGAGGGGAGAAATTTGTTGGCCCCTAAGGGGATAGCTTAATGAATCAAAAAGTGCATCAGACTTCCTTCAGGTAGAGGTGCACAAAAAACACTCACCACCGGCTGATGTGGACTTCATATTAAAGCAAAAAGAAACTGAGAGAAGTAACTTGGAAAAGGCATAATGAGTCTCCACAGCAGCAGAAAGTTCATATATCTGCATTATCTCTGTAATGCAGATGAGGTAAAGCATTTTACTGCTTGCTCATGAATATTAAACGCTCCATTTAAGCCTTTTCAGAGTAGACACTAGTAGTCTGCAATAATACAGAGGAAGTGCTGTAGACCTGAAAATATCAGCAATTTTTCCAACAATGCCATCTCTAATGCTGATGCCAATTCCTTCCTCCTGTTATTATTAATGAGAGCTGCACTAAATTAAAACTCACACTCGTCCTTCCTATACTGTACATTAAGGAGGTGCATCTCCATCACAGAGGCTGACGCAAAGCACATTTCTATGCTTTACCAGTGATCTGAAGTATTAAGATAATTCTGATGCAATATGAATCACCTCTGCTGCAAAGCTGAATGATTCAACACAATTCAGCTATGCAATTCAATAGAGGGGTCCTAGCGGCAATGCCCTTCTTTAAAGAATGCAGCATAAAACTCCATTTGTGCTCCTCCAAATTGTGAAAGTAGCTCAAACTTGATTTTCATACTTAATCTGACTAACTTGTATGACCTGGAAAAACTGTCTCGTTTGCTTAAATTCAGTTTCTCTAGCCTCTAGGACGGCATTTCATCCTGTTTGGAGAAAATTCATAACATCTCACTAACCCTTTATCAGGCAAGTGACTATTTTTGGTGAGGCAACAATCTCAGGTCCAATGTGGTCTACAGGGTCTGTAAGGTCCACCTCTGTATGAACAGTGAGTGGACCCTCAGGCGCCGTAAAAAGTGGGTAAACGTGGCAAATTCATGGGGCCCAGCATTTCTGGGGGGCCCATAGAGGAGTGAAGGGGGTCCAGTGGATACAGTTTAGAAGTTGTGAAAATTTTGCGTAAGGTCTGCTGTTTAATAGAGGCATAGAAGACAGGAAGTTGAAAGCATGTTTCACTTTCACTTCATGCCGGTGTTAGTTACATTAGTGATGGACCGCACCCCCACGTACTGCTGCCCCTACGTACATACCCCCCGGTCCGAGAAATCAACAAGAACATACTGAATTTTATAAAGGGCCCACAATGTTTAGCTTTCATGGGGCCCACAATTGCTAGTGTACCCGCTTTGTTCGGTACCATGAAGTAATGGTACTAATGTAAGTAATGATGTTTAAAGGGATGATGCGGATGCTGAGTCTGGATCAGCACTTATGTTGGTCTAATGTTCTAAAAGACATGTTACATTCACCTTGCATTTATTTACTTTTTTTTGCCACATACGGGAAAGTAATAAAGTCTTGTTATGTCCTCCAATAACACACTGAGGTTGAAAATTTGAATTTCAGAGTATTTCTAGGAGTGCCCTATAAAGGGTTAACTACATTCATTCCTTTTGTGTATAAATAACACGCCATTGGCTGTGAAATACAAGCTCCTCTTGTATTCTAGTGGTTCTGTGTTACTGGTGTCTGGGAATGACTTCATTAAGACTGAAGCTCTCTTAGTAACGAATGAGAAAGTGAGGAGAAAGCAAGGGGTTCATTGATAACAAGCTGTCAACACATCTGGGTGAAACTGAGTCAATCCCGTTTGCAACGAAGAGGAAGATGTCAAGAGCAAATAAGTCTCTTGTGATGAAGCTGAAAATCATATCACAGACAAGTGTTTCATGTTGAGGGATAATATTGGAACAGCCACTCTTGTGTGAATGTATTACTGCTAAAATATTACATCAGTGTGGAAACGAACTCAAGTCTCTTTTTTGCAGAGTAAGGCTTTTTGACTAATAATAAACAATAGTTGCTTTTCCATTGGACATATATGGAAAACTTTACCGATATTTACTAAATGTTGAAAAAAACAAAAGTGAATAATGTCGGTTTTTCCATTAAATCACAAATGCAATGATTTGTTTACTTATTATCGCAAGATGCACGAGAAGTCATTCCATAAACGTGGCGACGAATGTAAATATTGTGTTGATTTACAGATATATTCATTATTATTATGTATTACTCCTCTATCCATTAATAAATTAAAAATTGATTTGGTTTCCTGGTGTGTCCACACATACTGCGCCATGTTTCTTTTAAAACTCTTCTTCTTCATTTGTAACATCTCTCAGCATCCTTTTTTTTTTTTTTTTTTTTTTTTTTGTGTTAACATGACTGTGGATGTAGAAAAAGGTCTTTCCATTGCAGTTTTGTGCAACATACCAATTTCACTATGCCCAAAATACCACCTCTCGCAAATGCAAAAACTTAATATCAAAAAATGAGTTTTGGCGAAATTGTCGTTTTTCCATTAGGCAAAATTTCATGCATAAGTTATATTTGTGCAATTTGAGGATCAGTGGAAAAGCAACTACTGATAGAGTATGATTTTGTTTATGCACATTCTATTTGGCACAGTGGTTTAGCGAGTAAACCCAGAAACAAACCACAAGTGATGCAAAATAATACAGTTATTTATTAAATGTATCCCCTCATACAGGCAGGATTGGTAAGAATAGGGCTAAGAGTAAAGCACTACAAGCTGCATCTTTTTATTAATACTTCTCAGATAACAATGGTCCATACTCAGCAGAACTATGGTATAATACCAGGGCTAGTGTGCAATAATGTTCCTCATCTGAATAATGTAACTCTGGTGCCATATTGTGGTATAGCCTTCACTACACATGAAGTATTAAATGTGAGAAAGGGAACAGATTTATGAATGAAATTTGCTTTAGCTGTGTGTTTTTTTTGTGTGCCTGTTTATTATTATTATTATTATTATTATTATTATTTAAATGATGGTGAAGTTTTGGATTTCAGGAGTGTATATGTTTAATGTTCTTTCTTTCTTTCTTTCTTTCTTTCTTTCTTACTTTCTTTCTTATTTTTTTTTTACTTTAATATCTTGTCCCTCTGAAATGTGCTGTCTGATGATCAGTTATTGAAGTCAATTAAAACTCAAGGGCAATAACATGACAGCATATTTTGTTTTGCAAATACAAACACAGTATTCCATAGGGGCTTGTAAACCATTTCAATCTGTTATTGTCCTTAGAGGAAAACGACCAGCAAAAAACAAAAAGAAAATCAACAAAAGCCGGGCTATGATAATGAATCGTCAGACTACAAGGAGTCTATAATGATACTTCAGTTAGATTGGACAATAATAGATCTCAGTGCTCGCCTCAGTGACATATTAGTAATGTTAGCAGTTCTAATGATAATCATAATTTAAGACGAATGCTTCAGTTAAGAAGTGAGCAGGCTCTGAACATTACTGTCACATGACTAGACCTCATATCCAAGACAGTATCACGCTGTTCAAGGAATGCAGCATCCAACCATGCTAACTATGCTACAAACCTGTCATTGCAGCACAGTAGATTGCCTTCCAACTGAGCTGACATGCAGAGGAATTTTACAAAGCAAAT
Organism: Apogon hyalosoma; assembly: GCA_037367295.1. NCBI lineage: Eukaryota > Metazoa > Chordata > Actinopteri > Kurtiformes > Apogonidae > Apogon > Apogon hyalosoma. Next base: position 25,792,395 of record JAPQRP010000003.1, read on the forward strand.
GAATTAGTGAAAGTTATCTACATGCTGTCGACAAAACAGTTTGACAGTATGTGGCTAACATAATGCATTATATTTCTTTAGTAATTTATGCAGTTGTGTGCCAGACAACTGGTAATATGGAGGGTAAATTAAAGCCGATACTGACTGGAAGTAGATTGTTTTATGCAAGTAATCTTTTCATAGTCACCTCAGGTATATCGTTTTGGCACGTAGAGCTGTAAAAAAGTCAACATTTTGTTAAAGCAAAGTCTTCTCCAGGAGTAAATCCAGCCTTTCTTTGCATAGTTGGCTTGGTACATGACGACAATGTCACATTAAAGTGGAAGACAGCTCCTTTCCAAATAGAGATAAAAAGTTTAAAGCACACTTTTGCATGTCCCTGACTTCGTCTTTGGTCAAATAATGAAAACAAACTCTAGAAGGGTTAGCACGCCTTTGCATTTCTTACTGAAATATTATTTTGATTCACAGTTGAGGTCTTTAGTTTAATCTTTTTAGTAACTGGTAGTTTTATGTTGTTAGGATTCCTCTGTTTCATTAGACTTCTCTGGTCTACTGAATTCCTTTGTTTTGCTGGTGGGTGATGGGATTCTTGAGGTAGGATGGGTCACACCTTGGTCTACACAACAAAGTGGCAGATTGACATATGCCCAAAAGGATTGTAAAAACACAGTCAGTAAAAACATCTGGTTGACGTACAATCCGATAACACCAGACCATTGTTGGTGACCTTACCTACCTTGCCCACAAAGGGGGTCACCCCATAGATTGAGGAGTTTACAAGGAGTATAAAAGTGATGTGTCATTACAATATCAGGGCCTTTTCATTCTCCTCAGTGGGGTGGGTCTTCAGCTGAGTACACTTTGTTTGTGATCGGCTCAAGTCAATTCAATAAATTTATAAAAATGAGACCGAAAATAATCCGGACTAATTCTTGGAGCTGCCAAGACAAGAACACGATTACATTACCTCATATTCCTGTTTGAAGCCGTATCCCTCAGCTGTCTTCATCTGGTTGATGTGCTGGAGGAGGTCAGCCACCCTCACAGCCGGGTGGAGCTGCCCGGTGTGATAGGGCGAGCTCTTTCTCCGACAGTTACGGTGGGGGGAGCCTCCCAGCAGGCTACTGGATTCATTGACGGAGCTGCGCTGTTCGTCTGTGAACATAAACACTGGCTTTATTCAAGAAGTACAACTGGACTCAGGTTAAAGTAAAGAGGACATCTTAAAAAAAAAAAAAAAAAAAGACCAGACTGGCACTGCAGCATATTCAAAGAGACAAGAGATGTGCGGGAGATTTCTCTGTTGAGGACACCTTACAGTCTGGCAGAACAGATTGGATATATGCTTGGAAGTAAACATGACTGAAGGTCAGAAATGGAGCATCATCTCTCTAGACATTTACCCTAGAGAACCCATATGTTCCCGGTATCTTACTTCGAGCGTTGCAGCCGTGAGCATCCATGAAGGAGTGGGCCATCCTCTCGTCCTGCTGCAGAGTGCTCTGCTCAGTCATGCTGCAGTCTAAGGAGCTCAGCTTGCGACTCTTCTCCTGCCTGTAGGACATGGCCGCCTTGTTTATGGCCACCTTCTTCCTACTGTAGACACGCAGGGCAGAGAGGCGGGAGGATAATAGGCAGAGGACAGCAGACAGAAGAAGGGCCGGAATGAGAGAAAGACAGGCAAAGAGATAAGAAGAAAGGAAAAGGGGGTGGGTGAGGAGATGAGAAATTGGACTGGGGGGAAATATAAAGGCTACAAGATTGAAACTGGACGAGGGGGAAAGTGGTGATGAGGTGATAGCAAAAGAGTGTGGTGGTGGTGGTGGTGGCTAGAGGGAAAAGGAGGAGGAGGAAGAGGAGGGGGTGGGGGTTCTACTGGAAGGTGGGGTGGTTATAGCAATGTTTTTCCACTCTAGTAATCCTGGAGCTACGAAGGGCAGGCAAAGGGAAAAGATGGCATCAAGGAGTCAGGAGGGAGGATGGAGAGAGGAGTCACTTACGGGTAGTAAGGGTAAGGATAGAAGTCCCTTCTGATTAGCATGAGGGAGGAGGAAGGAGAGAGACAGAGAGTGAGGAGAAAAAAAGAGAGGTGACCATGGCTTCTCAGAAAGATAAATGAAGATGAGCCAGTGTGCTGGAATGCTCCTAATAAGACGTCATGAGGCAGAATCAAAACCTTAGGAGTGAACGAATGCTTTACTGCACTCTCGGGCCGACGCTACAGTAACGTGGGCCGTATTTCGCTAGAAAATGTTGCCCACGTGGCCTTCATTTCAGAAAATATCATACATATGAGAAAGTAAAAATGACAACAAACACTCAACCAAAACTGTTGTTTCTGGACTAAAAACTATAGATAGTGTGGACTGAAGTAGGACAGAATTTAAGGATTAGATTTTTCCATTTACTCCCTATATTTTAGCTCTTAACCCATAAAGACCCAAACATCCACCGGCAACTAAAATCTTTCACTGATATAAAAAAGTTAAATACCTGGTTATCTACTAATCTGATCAATACATGTAAATATTTGGTGTAAAATACAGTTTGTCATCTTTTCGTGCTCATCAGATATGACCCATTTCGACATTCAGAGGCTCCGTAGTTACCGTGGAAACACTGTCATCTTCTACAACATTGATTCACCAGTAAAACCCATGGAGTTGGGTCAGTGACAGTGGATGGACACGCTGGGTTTATGTTCAATTAATGATAGATTGAAAAAGACTGAAAAAGTCACTTTTCTTCAGTTTTCTCAGTTTTTGATATAATAACCCTCAACTTTAATTTGAGATTTTATGAATATCTACATGACCAGTAAATTAAGTATAGAAAAATGCCTGATTGTCACTGAAAAATGCAAAATACAGAGCATAATATTAGAATAAATGGTGAAAAATTACTTAGAAAAGGCAAAAAATAGAGAAAAAATAATAATTTTGGAACTGCCACAAAAGTAGTACTAGGTTAAAAACCAAAGACTATTATTTTCACAACTTTGATTTTTTTGTTTTTGTTTTGTCTTTCCCAAGTGATTAATCGCCATTTATTATATTATCTGCATTTTGCATTTTTCAGGATAAATTTTATAATTAATGATATTTTAATCATTAATAATAATAAATTTAATTTCCTGATCATGTAGAAGTTCATAAAAGCTCTGCGTAAATTCACAGGCTATTAGATAAAATATGAAAATATGAAGAAAAGGTAATTTTTTTTCCCAGCAAAATAATGAAATAAGCGCTCAGGGGGCCTTGAAAAGTGCTACAGAAATCCAATCATTATTATTACTTTTAATTGAGCATAAAACAAGTGTCTGGAACCACTGTTGTTTATCAAACTACATGGGTTTTATTGGTGTTGCAGAAGATGAATGTCCAAATGGATCATATCTGATGACCATGAAAAGATTATAAACTGCATTTGACCTCAGTTCTATACATGTATTGTTAGGATTCATGACTCAGAAGATATTAAACATTTTAGATCAGTAGATGCTTTTGGCTGACGATTGACATTCGAGTCTTTATTGGTCGATACGTATCTGTACTTTTAGGTTTATAACTTCACTTTCAACACATCCTAGGAATATTATTGATGATTTTTTAGTTTGTATCACTGCGCACCTTCCCAACATCAAGACCAGTTCCTATTCAAACTGATGGGACAACGACACATAGAAAAGATAATCCGTCGACGTATCCGGCAGTGCGTATGACACACGACAGACACAACAAGATGAAAAGTACTTAAAAGTCGCAATGAGATGACAATGACACAAAAGATTTAACAAGACAAAACAGACAGACTGGAGTGCTGTGAGGAGGCATCATGATCTTTCCAGTTCTGTTACCAACATCAAAAACTGAGTCGCACATTGGAATTAAATTATGCTCATTATTTTCAGCATGTGTTTTATATTTCAGTTGAAGTTGGAATGGTTTAACAGCCTTCACACCACATAATATGACTGAGATTCAGTTGTTATTATTATTTTATTTTTGATGCTATTCTACAGATGGGAACATCCCTCTAGGCCTGTCTTTGCATTTCAGAGCCTGTGCTTTTACGACATCATTGTTATTGCAGTAAACTACTTAAGACAGTGCATTCTAAGACAGTATAAGGATGGGGTTATTCAAAAAGAATGAACCGATTTCATTGCGCAATATTTTAATAAGGAAAAGCAACAGAAAACTCCTGTCAAGTCACAAGTATTCGACTCACAATCAACTTTTATTTCCTGTCTTATAAGGGTTCAATGTGGCCCAAAACCTGCAGCACGGACAACACCAATGCGATAAGAGAATTCCTCTCAGACGCGTTTCAACAGATCACGATCCGCTGAGTTGATCGCTGTTGTTATTCGATGTTTAAGGTCATCGAGGCCATTGAAAACTTAGAAAACTCCTCTTTCAAATGGTCACTGACTCATTCCATGATGATGCTTGAGAACTGAAGCAATCCTCATGAAATCGGTTCATTCTCTTTGAATAACCCTGTACATATGTAATTTCAGACAGTACTTTTTTTTTTTAACCTTTATCTGCTTTTTTTTTTACATAATGTACTTCAAGTGGTGTAATGCGTGGATGTTTGCCACCTGTGGCTGTGGATCAGGTGATATCAAGCATAGAAAATATAATTAGCATAGATAAGGTTGGATTAACCTCAAACTGAAAACAAAATATCTGAATTGTGTCTGTTCTTTTTTTCAGTTTGCTTCATGCAACTGCTTCTTAACTGTCCATAAAGTCATAGTGTTTCCATTTTTAAGTTTTCTTATAAGGTCTCTATTTTGGGTTTACAGATATAAAAAAAAAAACCTCTCTTGGATGTATCATCTAGGATGGATTATGGGATATAACTCAATCCAAAAAACATCAAACAGTGCCAGACTGTGTGTACACTGTGACTGATATTCTGTTTAACTACACAACAATGCATGCAGAGCTTGTGATCACATGACACACATCCAGAAAGCTCTGCATCCCGCCATCGTGTCATCTGATCGGCTTTTATGTCCCAGGGCGACGCAGATTTTTATCTCGTACGGATTCTTCTTTGCATCACTTCACATTGTGTGAAGTTGCGTGTTGCCCAGTAATTCGCACGCGGGTGATACCGACACTAAAATTAGCTTTGCACTGGACTGCCCAGAAAATATGGACGGGAAACAAGACGGGGTTCCAGTTGAGAACCGGCTCCAAATTGGAATCAGAGCTGTGTGCATCTGAGCTCGTCGTGTTCTTTTATTGATGCTGACATATTGTTCTGATCAGAGCACTACACGATTGCTACGCTGATTACATAAGGTCTCTGGTACCCACTCATGTCAACGCTGGGGTCAGTGTTTACAGAACTCTCCTTCTGGTCATGAACAGAGAAAAACAACACCATGAGAGCCAACTGTGGACCTGTTATTAGGTTAACTTGTGTTCTATCCTCTTCAAGGTTGAAATCAGCAGCTACAATCATACAGTACATTTTATTCTGTACGACATTTATTGGTCTGTTTATGTCTTGCTTGCAAATACTTCCACAATTCTACTCTGTGCCTTTGAGAATGAAACACAACATAATATTCTTCATAAATGCCAGAGGGTAGCAGTATTAATGAAAACAAGGTATGGAGGCCGGTACACACCCAAAAAGTCTTCAGGGGACAGGTGTGCAGGAGCATGGGTATGAGTGAAGAAGAAAACGTTTGCACCAAAACGTTGCTATCCTATATTCAAGTTTTTTGCAAGTTGAATGGACAGTGTGTCTTTTTTCGTCTAACTATTAATGAACCAAAACAATAACCGCTTTTCCGCTGGACACATGCGCAAAACTTTACCAATATTTACTAAATGTCGACAAAACAGAAGTGCATAATGTCAGTTTTTCCATTAAATCACAAATGCGATGCTTTGTTTATTTATTAACGTGAGATGACATGAGAAGTCATTCCATAAACATGGCAACGAACATAAATATCGTGTTGATTTACAGATCTAGTCATTATTATTATATGTTACCCCTCTGTCCTGTAATAAATTAGAAATTGATTCAGTTTCCTGACGTGTCCACACATACCGCGCCATGTTTCTTTTAAAACTCTTCTTCTTCGCTTGTTGTAACAAATGTTAACATCAGGTTTTTGTTTTTTTTCTTTAAATTCACGTGAATCTAGTTGTGGAAAATGGAAAAAGGTCTCTCCATTGGAGTTTTCCATAATATACCAATTTTGCTATGCCAGAAAAACCACCTTATTTTTTATTTCTTTTTTTTACTTTTCATCAAAAAATTTGAATTTGGGGGATTTTTTTTTCGATTAGGCAAATTTTTTATGCACAAGTTATATTCACACAATTAGAGGGTCAATGGAAAAACGACTAGTGAGAAAAGGCAACAGTGAGACAGCGATAAGAGGCATTCACCTGTACACGCACAAAACAAAATCTCACTTAAACTAACCATAGCTAAATGGTTTCACAGTTTTAAGACATAAATCTGCTGCTGTAGCCTGTAGGCTTATTTTCACTTAGCATATCCAAAGCTAACTGTATAATATTGTCAAAACTGGGCTGATTATCAGGAAACAGAGCCAAAGTTCAGTGTTTTGAATACTGCGGAGTAGTGTTTTAACTATGCTCTGGCTCAGAGATAATAAAGCAATTGTGTTGGTGGTAAAAATCAATGTAGGCCTAATTTTTTTCCCACATGGGGCATTGATTAGGAATCAATAAGGGAATTGGACAATTAAGCAAAATGGCATTACTATCAATAAAATCAAAATCAATTCTAATCCCTAATGACTTCAGGTAAAAGCACAACACAGTTAATCTGACCAGATCCTGTCTTCTCTTCTAGTCCTTTTTAACCAAATTAGCTCTAGTTTTTGAACTTGTTCTGTTCAGGATCATTGAAACCTTGGTGCCATGTAGCAAACCAGGTCACATTTCTACCAGTTTAGCACAGAATGACCATAATCAACAGAAGATGTAGTGTAATGCACAAGTGATCATAACATGGTAATATATGAATAAGTCCCATTCCTCTTTTCATTCTCTGTTTTTCGGATTAGTGTTATTATTCTAAGTTTGTTTATCATTTGTTCTTATGTTCCCACTCTTCCTGGTGTTACTTCCTGGCTTTTCCTTAATAACTTAATCTTAACCTAGGCTAGGCTTTGTCAGGGGAAACCTACCATGTTTTGGATCCAAGGGAGCATTTTTCCAGGATCCAAACCCACTTATGTTCAAATGTATGTACACAAACCAGAAGTACGCTGGTTCCATGTCAGTGAAAAGAGGCTATTAGAGGAACTCTGGGACCAAATCCAGCCTTAATATCTTTAATAAATGTAGTGGCTGTGATGCTGTGTAGAAGGTCATGCATTCCTCTCAGACTGGCCTGTTTGTTCCACATCTCCTTTTGTCCTGTCCTGAAGCCAGACAACAGACTAAATAAGTGGCCTGTTGCCGTCATTGGAGTGCCATTGGTCTGTGAATATGGCTCAGTAGGGGCCTAAATCTCATTTTCACACAGGCCCTCTTGTGGATTATCCTGCCTGAAAAAAAAACCATATTCAAAACCCGGCAGCTGCTCCTCCACTTGAAAATGCATCAAGGAAGTTTCAAGTTTGTCCAGATCAGAATAATTACTTCAGATGTGTATTCATCTTGTTGCTAATTTCAGCTGCAACGTGCCGCAGTGGCTCTGTGATTTTCCTATTGATTACAGAACACGTATTAACATCAACTGTGAGGTTTAACTTGTACATGCAGAGCGACAATATCCTCTGGCTAAATATAAACACGTCTGCTCCTGTTGCCCCCATGTGGCTGTCTACTTCCTATTGTGACTGCTAGATTGGCCCGCTGAATCTTATCAGTAACTGCCTCCTTCCAGACATCCCTATTCATTCTGCCTCCATTCTCTGTGAGAAAATTCCTCGGGGCGGAGGAGTTCCTCTCTCTGAAAAAGCAAAAACAACCTTCCTAACCAATTACTAGCCCATCCACTGGCACCTCACAGCTGCTCGCCTCATGTAATTGAGTGGGCAATGGAATAACATGCCCCTTGATGAAATATTTCACACTCAGATGAGTGTTCTACCATCGCCCAGTGAGCGAAGGAAGAATACACTCCAGGTGCGATCGACGACAGAAGTAATTTGCAGGTGGAAAGAAGCCAACGATTCCAGCGCGAGCAGGCTGCATTTGAATGTGCTCAGCCAACACGCAGACCTTGAAATTAAAAGATGAGATGAAACAAAGGCTTGGCTGAGGCAGCGCTAGGAGAGTTTAGGATTAATGCTCTACTGTTCCTCTAACTTGGGTTGTAATTCACTCTCATTGCCAAATACTTTCCTCTATAGACCTTTGCTGCCAAATGTGATAGAGATAAATACCGTCCACTGGAAAGGCTACACAAGAACAACAAGACTTAAGAACAAAAATGTTTCACTAACCCACCTCACACACAAACACTTGTTTCAACACATCCTCGCCCACCTAACAACAGATTGGGTCAAGTACAGCCATCTCCTGTAGCAGCACACATGCATGAACAAATACTATAAAACTGCTGCATTTAGCCTGTGCCCAAGGTTTGGTTCTGTTGTGATTCTATAAAGTCTGTCAGTACTAACAATATTCCGTTAAGTCAACTATAGCCTGCAGAAGTTTAAATAATGCCTTTTACCTTCACTGTAAACTCATGAATTTAATTTTAAAACATGTTCAGATAGCATTCGGTTGCACGTCTGACTGTGCTGCAACATTGTGAGTGGGCATTTCCTAGTTCATTCCTAAGTTTTTTCAGTTATCATTAACGTTAAGTTATTCATGTTACGCGTTAGTGAGTGAGTGTAGCGTGTCAGTGGGCTGAAGATGAATTCCAGCGTTCGAAAGCATTGGGTATGGATGATGTGATGCTCGATTTGCAAACTAAAACTTTTTGTCCCTCACCATTTGTGTTAAAAGTAAATCACTTGTCCATTGTAGTGTTTTAGGCCATAATGAGACTATGCCCAGTGGAATTAGACCAAAGTGTGGTAGTCTTAGCAAATAAATATACACTGGTGTATGAATGTGTGTGTGAATGGGTGAATGTGAGGCTCTGTAAAGCACTTTGGGCACCATAAAAGTGTGGAAAAGCGCTGTATAAGAACAGACCATTTACCATTTAAATAAACACATTTTGTAGGCAAATGGCCCACCCAAGGAACATCTGTACAGTATGTGGGAAATATTGGGTTTAGATATAAATTTTAGATTATGAAAGTTTTGACAATTATTGTAATTGTGACAGTACCAGACACACAGTTATGGATAGGTTAAGGCAGAAGAACGATTTGATAAGGGTGAGAAAAGATCCCTGTTAGGGCTAAATTAACATGACAAACACTACAAGCATGAACATTTACTTTTGGTTTGAAATGGGAAATAAATTCTGGTCTATTGTGTTTAAGTCCACGTTGTGTATCTGATCTACGTTACTGTTTTTTACATTGACTCATTCACATAATGTCAACAAATGACCCCATGAAATACAGAACACTGGCCACTTTAACCCTCCACTCAAATTGACCGATACTGTTGTTTTTCTACGGTCTGGGCTGCTATCTCCATGTGGACTCACCCCTTCTTGACGATGATGACGATGGCCCCCAGAAGCAAGATGAGAACCACCAATCCACCGACGCAGGCTCCCAGAATCAGACCCATATCTTCAGCATGCTGGGATACCTCCAGAGCCCGCTTTGAGTCCTTACAGGCAGCTGCAAAAATTCATGGCACAGAGGTGGGAAAAAGAAAGCCAAGAAGTAATCAGTGATTCAGCTGTAATTGCAAAAGCAAGATGCTACATGTACCAATTTGACGTCAATAAATCATCGTCACATTCATTATGATACAGTAATGTAATTACCATAAACAAACAAGCACTGTGCCAACACTGCCATGAAGATTGGCAGCTTCTGCTGGTCTAGAGGTTTGTTCTTTTGAATTAATTTAGGGGATGAAACAACAGGAGAGCTCAGTTCTTTCTGCACAGACACAGCATAAAAGGTCAGTTAAAAAACAAAAAAATTAAAGTACTACAGTGGTTCTATATACCAGGGGGGATTTATGACAGCCTGATCTAGGGTTTCTACTTCCACCGTAACACCGAAAATAACAGAATTCTACTAAATAGTGCTTACTTCACTGAAATACCTTATATTAAACAAACCAGAAGCAGCAGAAAGAAAGGATTCGGAACATTCTGGAAATTTCAAAGTCATTTTTCAGTGATGCCATGTGTGGTTCTTTATTCATATTCTCTCTGAAGGCACAGGGCTGCTAACATTATCACAGAAACTTGTAACAAAGATGGCCAAGGTGAAGTTCATTCATTTTTCTATTAATCGCAAATTTCTGGTGTGCAAAGCTAAATTTACTTGGGCTGAAATTTCCAGCACTAACAGCATGGAATTTTTTTTCCATCAAACTGATGTTAAGTCTAAGTTCTACAAACGTCTATTTTGTAAATATAACACTATCCAAGACATGGGTGTATCTTTTAGGGGAGATGAGGGAAAGTATAGCAACTGCATTTATCTCCCCAGTAAAAACACAAAGCAGAGGATGTTTTTTGTTCTGGAAAACTGCTATAGCGTTATAATTCATCCATGTTGTGAACCACTTATTCCTTGTGAGCCTGTCCTGGCTACCTATGTGTGAAAGTGGGGTACACCCTGGAGGGCTGACATATACAGATGTATTCTCGCATTCACACATATGGGCGATTTAAGGGGCATATCTTTGGATGGTGGGAGGAAGCTGGAATACCCAGAGGGAACCCACACAGACATGGATGGTACTGGAACTGAACCCTGGCCATTCTTACTGCCAGGTGATGCTACTAACATTCTAAGTATTTTCTGAAATAATGCCACAGCTGCAGGAGGTTAAAGGCCTTTATGTGAATGAGGCCTGTAGTACAACCACTCCTTTATTTCTAATTTTCTTTGTTTAATAAGCAGCTGAAACGGTCCAATTTAATTCCAAACCTCATTGTGGTCGTCTGCCGTTTGCAATATTAAAAGTACTACGACGTGGTTTTCTACAAATGCAGTACTTCTATTATAGTTTCAGCATAAAAGTCATTACTGGAAACAATTCACTGCTCAACATGCTTTTTTTAAGTTAACATTGCCTTCCTGTGGTGCTTGTTAGTTTCTCCAAATGACAGTTTCACAGAAAACGTGAGACACACCCCTGCGGAGCCTGAAATCCAACAATAACACTTCAGATGAGTGATGCAGAATAGCAAAGTGTTGAAATAACTGGATAATATTATTCCGTGAATCACTATAAGTGTACATTGTGCTTAACTGCACATTTTGACAGACAGGAGGTCAATCCACGGTGGTGAGTTAGAGTTACAACTGTGGTTCGATAAAACTATAGTATGAACTGGAGGTTAGACCTGCTTCAGCATGCTGCTTGTTAATACTAAATTAATAGATGATGAGCTGTGTGTGTGAATTTGTAGCTATGCTTTAGACATCTTAAGGGCTGTTGGGGTATATAGGTATACGAGAGTAAATATCTCCATAATATCTGAAAGTACTATATATTCCGTTACCTTGTGCATGAATTTGTGTTTTCATGAATCAAGACATATTTGCCAAAAACCGATGCATCATTAAGTTGATGTAATTTCCTGCTTTCTGTTAAATTTTATGTTTAACACACAAAAGTTCCTTAGGAGGAACAAACTAAATGTGTAATCATACTCAAGTACTGTGTCTACTTGATGAACTTTGCAAATTGTTGTTTTATTAGTAGGGCTGCAACTAACGATAATTTTAATAATCGATACATTTGTGGATTATTTTAATAACTAATTGATTCATTGGATAAACACAAAAGACTCAATTCTCAAAGATCAGTTTTTAACCCAAAGCAATATAGACTGCAGACAAGTCACTGATGATCATATCCCTGCAATAGCTTCGGGTTTAGTTAGCGAGCACTAGCCTGCTACCTAGACTTGTTATGGCTAGAGACTAGCAAGCGATAGTCTTCAACAAGCTCCTGTTATAGGCTATCAAACTAGCATTGTAGGTATTAGCTCCTGTCAGTGATAGGTAATGTTTGTCTGGTTGCCTGATAAACAGAGATGGATGAAAACATTATAATAACGATGATAATGTCTAACTAGCTAGCGGGCTAAGGTAACCATGACACGTAGGCTATCTTAAGCTAGGTTTACATTATGTTCCTGGTGGCCACCCGGGTTTGTTACATAAACGGCGCACTACATTTCAGCCAAACGGGGCTGCTGTGGCCATCGCGAACAAAATGTAAACCTGGCTTTAAAAATCTGGCCCGGCATCTGAAGCCTCGGCCATGCTGCTCTGTGTTTTCCTCTGTTACACAGCGCGTGGACATGCCTCAATACTAATGTACTCAAGACCCAGCAAATCGACTGCCGAATTTGTTGCCAGCGCTATTAAGAATCAATTTGGATCGATTTAATCGATTAGTTATTGTAGCACTATTTGTTAGTAACCCTTGTAACTTAATGACATGATAAAATGGTGAACCTCAAGACATGTTTACAGAACCAGGTCCTTTGACAGTCCTCTTGGTTTAAGCTATGGAAACCTTTGTTAGCCCTGAAATAATATTTTTTTGGTCCTTAATGGAGGAATTATTTACAAAAGCAGGTCCGAACTAGAAAAGCACTCGAAGAGCGCAGACCTCCGCCAAGGAAGATCACCCCCCCACACACCCCCACCCCGATCACCACCAAAATGTAATCATTTATTCCTTGTGCCAGTATCAACATTTCCTGAAAATTTACTCAAAATCCGTCCATAACTTTTTGAGTTATCTTGCTAACAGACAGACAGACAAGCAAACAAACAAACCCTAATGAAAGCATAACCTCCTTGGTGTAGGTAACAAAGTGAAGGCGACCAGAATGGCTCCTAGAAAAACGTCTCGGTATAGTACTTCCAGACAGAAGTTCAATGGAAGCCAACTGGAGCCAGGATCTTGCAGGCTTTAGTGGTATTACACCTGCCTCCAGACACAGTTGTTGTCTCGTACATATAAAATATGTTTAAAAATAATCCTATCTTGAAATGCACGGTGATCATATCTTCACAGGCCAAATCACCGCCGTGCTTTAAGGACCTCCGCGTGCCCTCAAACTCCATTCATGTAATACACGAGCAGTTCAGGATACAAACAGCTTGGTGTTGTAAGTCGATCCTGACGGAGTCTCCTAATCCCAGCGTGGTTATTGTAGTGCTCCGACAGGATAAGGATCCTGGCTCTGTGGTGTTGTGATTCAGACGAGACGTGGTGGGAAGCGAGGTGTGTTAGAGGTCAGCACAGATCCAGCCGGAGCTTACACAGCAGAGTCAACAGTAAATAAGATGGTGTATTACCATGCAAAAGCTGTGCTCCGCTTAATCGCTGGAGGCTGCATTAGAATAAAGAGCTTGCTGTACTGAGTGAGAAACATTCTGAAAACTATTTCAGTATCAGCAATATGAATGTCAGAGAGAGGAAGCGCAGCGTGTTTGGCTTAGTATGGATGCTCTGGTTATCACACTAAAAAGATACATGCTCTCATTTCAGGCTTCCCTCCCACCCACATGTCACCGTCTCACTGCATTTCTGCCTCCTGTTGCCATCTCAGCTAGCCACGAGCATGAAATCCGCCTCTCTCTGAATCATCAGGACTCCCCGTAGTTTCTTCTCCAAAGGTGAAAAATTGCTATTAAGTATGAATGAATTGAAGGAGCATTATCACACTTCTGGCAGCAGGCTCTTCATTAGCAAAGCTGTCTCACAGATGAGAAAACAAATAAGGCGGGGAATAAAACAAAACGCAGAGAGATAGAATCATTGATGGGTCTCAGGCCTGTCGCTGCAAGTTTGGCAGCACAACTGAATTGGACAACGTCTCTGTATTTTAACAAAGCGATGATGCTTCACGGGGGAGTTATTGCCTTTTGTCTGTGACTGAAAGGAGAAGAAGGGAAAAAAAAATAAACGCCTTTACAGTGAGGCAGAATGCTGAGTTTGGTGTGATAAGCTGTGGATTGGTGGCGACTATAGCTCCTGGCAGACAATACAGTCTGACAGACTTGTCGTAATCACACAAATCATGCTGGGTGAGTCATTCTGCTTTTAGGGCCGTATTTAGAAACTGGATATCACTGTAAATTTTGTTGCACCAAAAACTCCAGCGGGGGAAAAAAAAAAGCAAAGAAATCCACAAGGGTTTAGAACAGCCAGGAATAAAGAGCAGGAGGTATGTTTGATCTTTATTTGCTATCACCTTGTACTGGTAATATATCAGTTTGCTATTATTTCAGTGAAAAAGGAAAAGAGAATACACTGTAGTAACCAACACAGTAAAAACAGCCTGACCCTAATGAAGGCTCCAAAACTGATGGACATTATGTTATGTCATACTCACTACTTTGCTGCAATTTTCCTGTTTGTATTCTCTAATAAATTCACAATTCTCCTGCGTTTTTGATATTACTGTGCAGACTGACAAAAAAAAAAAAAAAAAAATCCTCTTTCAGCTGTTCTAAACTCTGAACAACAGTGACTGACATTAACAGCCAACCCCTTATGATGTGTTTTATTCATAGTGGAAATGGAGTGACCACAAATTCTGGCATGAAAGAACTGTTATTTAATATTAAAATGCACTACTAAAAAGGGAGAAAAAATGACAGGACTTTAAAAAGTTCTACTACAAAGGCTAATAAAGGGTTTCATTTTACTTCACATCTTTTTTGTAATAATTTGCTAGAGGTGAGTTTCCAAAAAAAAAATATTGTGTAACCCAGAAAATTCAACAAAAGATTTTGCTTTTTTGTAAAATGCATTCGCTCAAAATGGATGAACAATCACCAACAAAAGACACCTTTAACAGATGCGTAGCAGTGTTTTTTTTGTCAAGCCGCGTGGTGTAAGCTATGTGTGCAAGCTTTGTAAATGGATTTTTACATTTTTATGACATTTTTCCATCAGACTTTTTTAATTTTTTTATTCAGACTTCCCCTGTCACTACCCTCGATGATGACAGACTGGAAACACAGATGTGTGATGTGCTGCCAGCTGCTGGTTCAATACTGACACAGCTAAAAAAAAAAAAAAAACATACAAAAAAAACAAGTGCTACTTTTGTGACAGTTCCCAAATGAATTTTCTCTCTATTTAACCTTTTTTTTAAATGATTTATGACCATTTATTATAATATTATCCTCTACATTTTCCTTGTTTTCCAGCGTGAATCAGGTATTTTCCCATTTCTAATTTACCAATCACGTAGATGTTCATAAATCTCAGTTTAAAGCTGATTGTTATTATATCAGAAGCAGAGAAAACTGATGAAAAAGTGACTTTTTCCAACAAAATATATCATAAACTGTATATAAACCAATTGTCTCCATCCACTGTCATTGATCCAACTCCGTGGGTTTTACTGGTGAATCAATGTTGCAGAAGATGACGGTGTTTCCACGGTAACTACAGAGCCTCTGAACGACCAAATGGGTCATATCTGATGACCGTGAAAAGATGAAGAACTGTATTTTACAGCAATTATTTAAATGTATTGACAGGATTAGTGGATGAACAGCTTTTGAACATTTTAGATCAGTAGATGATTTTAGTTGTCAGTGGCTGTTTGGGTCTTTATGGGCTAAGTTTCACGTTGATTTTACTTTTTGGATGAAGTCTTATTATTTAAAAACATCACGTTTTTTTACACAATCTTTTTGACATTTCATTGATTTTCATTGCAAATCCATTCGTGTCCTCATTTTCCCGACAGTAACCTTCATACAGTAAATGTAACTGTTTTTTCTGTAACTGATCAGTTACTGTGTTTTTGTTTCACATTAGAAGCTTGAGATTCCAAACCTTTTACTGTACATCTCAAGCAAAAAAATACCATTTCAGTGACTTCACACAATCCATTTTTACAAAAATACATCATCACTTATAATATATCGATAACATCTTGCATGTTTTACATCATTTTTATCTTTTATGTCTTTATATGTTGCACGTTGTCCGTCTTGTGTCATTTTTATCTTCATCACACAAGGCTTTGCTGGTGTCAAAATGTATACCAGAGGACACTCATTCTTTTTTTAACCCTTTCATGCATGAATTATGAGAACCTTATTATTTTTTTTTCCCTGAGTGTTTTTCTTCCTCTTTAGGCATGAAAAAAATAAAGAAAATAAACTTTATGAACCTATTTTTCACATAGTTACAAAAATGTCCACTCAGCTGGACACAATGCGTTCAATTTTAGAAGCAAAGAAACATGTATTTACTGATATAGTGTGTGGAAAAGTATGAAATAAAAAAATGTAATGCTGCTAATTTGATGTTTTCTCTCATTTTAGCATACCTGCATGGAGATAATATGCAAAATAAATAAATAAATAAATAACTTTTTGTTAAAAAAAAAACAAAAACAAACTGTTAAGTACAGTCTAATAACAACTAGCAAGTATTTACACTCAAACATGTTAGTGCAGATCGGGTTTATCTAGAACAGCAAGTTTACAGTAATGGTATGAATTACAGTGCATGGGATGATGCATAAGCGTCCACTGTGTTGGCTGACATGGAATTAAAACAACAAAATCCATAAAAAGACAAGCGAACACCTTTGAACAGCTGTCCACTGTAGTGACCACTATGCATTCATTAGGCACCTTCTTTCACATGCTCATATTATTGCTACATTTTCCAGTTGGTGACCCAGTAAAAACAGCTCTGCAGCTTCGTAAGTGTGGGAAACGCAGGCCTTGATAGAAGAGTATTGGTTTTCATTGGGAGTTTATTGATTTAACACCAAAGAAAACAACAACCGCTGCATCTAATTATCCGACAAAAGTATCTGCTGACCAGAGCAGCAAAGTGATAGGTGTGTTTGCAAAACGTACCGTACATTATTTTGCATAATTTAGGTTTTACTTTTTCTTTTCAGTCCTGCAAAGAGCTGAGTCAAATTACTAATGAGGACATCCAAAGGAGGACAAAAACTACTTCTAGGAAACCTAGCATTTTACTTCCCAAACTAAAGCACACACTAAGCAGGATTATGGAAGGAACTACTGAGCCAATATGAAAACCTGGTATAAGGGCATGGGCTACGGATGAACGCAGTACCTTTTGAAGCAGTCCCATTAAAAAAAAAAAAAAAAAAAAAAAAAAAAAGGGGGGGAGAGAGAGAGAGAGCATGGATATGTTTTCTAATACTGCTTGAGTTGAGATATAGGACTTTGGTTGACAGCTAAGTATGTGTTCAAGTTCTTAAAGCTGCAGTGCTTAATAGTTTGGACCAAAAAAATCCTTAATTACCTTTCAGCATTGTATAATTGAAGCGGTATATGAGGACATGAGAGTTCTGCATCTGTTCCTTACTTGTGTTTTCAGGCTGTGGAGAAACTGTCTTGTAATGCAGATTTAACTGGAGCTTGCAAACAGGTTCACACTGCATCAATTGTATCTGCTTTACCCGGCCACCATATTGATTTTAAATTGCAGTTTTGACTTTTTAGAGCGGTACATGGACGAGTCCCACAATACATCTGTGATCTTTTAACACCGCGCTTTTCGGGTCGATCACTCAGGTCTTCAGGCCAGAATCTTCTGTTGGTACCTAAAACATGTTATAAACCAGAGGTGAACTGTCATTCCAGTCTGTCGCTCCTCATTTGTGGAAAATCTGACCGACTGTGGACTCGCTAAAAAACAAAAAAAACAGCTGAAGACATGGTTATTTAGACAAACTTTTACTTGACGTTTTAGTCAACTGGTTTATGTTATTTTAATGTGATGTATTTTAAAGATATGTTATTTTAATTACTCTATTTGTGTTTTACGCCACATACTGCGAAGCAATTTGTGATTTTATTGGTGAAACGTGCTATGGAAATATAGTTTACTTACTTATACTACAGGGTTATTCAAAAAGAATGAACCGATTTCATGACGCATTGCTTCAGTTCTCAAGCATCGTCATGGAATGAGTCAGTGACCATTTAAAAGAGGAGTTTTCTAAGTTTTCAATGGCTAACCTCGATGACCTTAAACATCGAATAACAACAGCGATCAACTCAGTGGATCGTGATCTGCTGATACGCGTCTGGGAGGAATTCTCTTATGGCATTGACATTATCCATGCTGCAGGTTTTGGTCACACTGAACACTTTTAAGACAGGAAATAAAAGTTGATTGTGAGTCGAATACTTGTGACTTGGCTGGAGTTTTCTGTTGCTTTTCCTTATTAAAATACCGCGTAATGAAATCGGTTCATTCTTTCTGGTTATCAGACAGTTATAGGGCAAGTGTGTGATAAATAACTGTAATTACCAATCACCAAAACATAATGCTTTAAACAGCATTAAGTTATTACCCCACCACCCGAAGGGGAGGCAATGGGTTTTGTTTTTGGCTCGGTTTGTTTCTTTGTTTGTTTGTTAACACTCTAGCAGCAAAACTACTAGGTAAATTCATATCAAATTTGGTTTACATATTGCCAGTGACCGAGAATAGATCATATTACATTTTGGGAAAAGTAGGTCAAAGTTTACAATTTTTAAGATTTTTTTTACCGTAATATTTTTTTTCCCATTTACTTATAATAGGCAAAATTTCACATGTCTGTCGCAGCAAAACTATCAGTTGAATTCATACCAAATTGGGTTTATAGATTGCCAGTGACCCAGAATAGATGTCATTACATTTTGGGAAAAGTAGGTCGAAGTTCAGATTTTTTATGAATTTTAAAATCTTCCCATTTACTAATAATGGGTGAAATATGTGCAAGGGGCGGGGTTTGTTGTGCCTAGCACCACTTGTTGAGCTTGATGTTCATACGTATAACCGATGCTACCAATTTATCATATATGTTACATTTTTATTTGTTTGTTTTTATTATAATCAGTTGTCAAGATCAGATGTATTTACTCCAGTAGCAAACTTTTTTCATTGTCCGGTGGTGTTGAAAAGTAACATTTTGGAATAAGGATTGGATGTCAGCATACACTGTTGTCCATAATTCTGTTGTTAGACACATTTCTTTTTTTTTCCTATTTATACACACCAGAATTACCTTTGTAGAAGCCAATAACGTAATATTGATTAGAGTCCTGGTTACATTTTATGTATCAACAATAAATCACATTGTCACAGTCATTTCATGAGAACAGGTACAAATATTTCATTCCTCATTCTTGGAGGGAGGAGGAGGAAGATGAAAACTGCTGGGATGCGCTGTTTTTTTTGGGGTTTTTTTGTGTCTTGTTTTGTTTTTTGTTTTTTTTTAATGTAAAATGATGTGAGGGTATTTTTAGGACTCCGAGGTACTTTTGTTGTTTGGTTTTGTCTTTCATTTTTTTTAATCAGTTTTTTGTCTATCCTATGTTTATTTTTTTGTTTTGTTTTTTCTGTCTAGTCTCTTTGTTTTCTGTCTATTGTCTTCTAACGTGTGTGTAGGTATATACACATATATGCATATTTTGTTTATTGTCTTTTTTTTGTCTATTGTCTTGGTTCTTGTCTATTGTCATCTATTACTTTTTTGTTTTTGTTTTTTCTTGTTTTTCCCTCGTGGCTATTGTCTTTATTTTTGTTTGTTTATCTTTATTATTAATATTTATTTCTGGTGAATTGTAGTTTCTTGCTGTGATTTTGTAAATAAAAATAAAAATGATGAAGAGAAAAAAAATCATTCCAACTTTATGGGAAAGAGTGTAGATTTATTTTGCAAAATAGAAGTTTACACCGCATATGAATAGTTTACATTTTTGAAGCGAAGTTAGAACAAAATACAGCATTTATGAAAGAATAATAAGGATGACCATAAGTTAAATGAATAATTTATTTTGCTTTTGTTAAATAAAATATGTGTACTCAACACGCAGGTTTATAACAGATTTATTTGCGGACGTGTCAAAAGTTCAATGTGATTTTGATGCTTTAAATCAGCCGAACTGAGGCAAAAAAAAAAACAAAAAAAAACCTCCCAAAGTGGAAGAGCAACAAATATTTAAACCCATTATTTTGTAATGATCATGTTTCTATTGTTCAGCTAAATCTGGCCATAACTCACGTAAGGACACAAAAACAAAGAGAGCCTGTGGGTGGCATGGAGAGCTCGCATCGCCCACCTCTGTGGCGGCTCGGCCAGGTGCTCGGCTCAACACACCTGGCAGCATCTGTGTGTGGGAAGCAGCCAGGAACAGTCTGAGCAGGACCCGCGTGCCATGTCTGAGGGGAACAAAGTAACATGGACCACCTCCGGGCCTCCATGTCTCACATCGTCCTATATGCACCATTCCAGCAACAATAGTCTCCTATAATCTATGCATGCAGCCCACCTCCTCCACTTACGCCAGCAGACAATAGCAGATTCTTTGATGTCATCACGCTTCAGATAAGAAAGAGTTCATGGAGAGGAAACCAATTTAACTGCCACCTTTCTCGAGAGCACTACAAACTTCAGACATAATTCAGTGGGGAGGAAGGAGGAACAACTCCATTTCACCTCCTGTCTCTCTCCTTCTCCCCTATTGTTTGAACTGAGAGCCTTCTATCTGTGTCTGTCTCTCAAGTAAACACTCCTGGTCGCATCCTCTCTCAGGGAGAAAAAAGGAAATGAGAAAAAAAAGAAAAAAAAAAGAAAAAAACAGATACTTTGCCGCATTCTGGATTTCAAAGCCATCAGAGCCCAAGAGGGTTTGTTTTTTTTTTTTGCCAAAATGTCAGTGTCAGTGATTCAAGAAGCTATAAGAACATGGGTGTAGTGTTTGCTTTCACCTTTCAAACGGGTGTCTCTGTTGAAGGGAGATTGGCATGAGCTTCCACCCCACAGCACCCAAAACAACACTAAGTCGGTGTCAAATCCCCCAAAGCAGCCGCCTGATCCAGGATAACTGTCGACGTCTCTGACATGCACCCTGCACCGCAAACTCCAAACCACTGCAACCCCGACCAAACTCCGATTGCACAGAGATTTGCACTTTCCACTTGTTCAGCATTATGTAAGCAACATACAAACAACCGGTGGCCTCTGTTTCACCCCATACCCACTGACAGCATTGTATTTTAAGAACCTGCTTCTTATTTACATCATTTCATTACAGTTGGTAAATAGGTTATTATTCAAGCAGTTTAATTTTCTTAGAACGATAACACAAGACACAATTTTACAAAACAATTCCTACGAGCAGACCAATCTCCAATATAGCCTTATTATCAAAATTACAATAGAATAATCATTTAACTGCAAAAGTCCAAGTGCATAAAGTGTAATTCCTCTGCAGATGTCCACTGTATCTAATGCAGTGGTTCCCGACCTTTTTTGGCTCATGACCCCATTTTAACATCACACATTTCTGGCGACCCCAGACATTCAAAACGGAGACTTTTTTTTTGCTATAATTAATTTGTTTTTGATTATGTAATAGTTTGCTATACTATGTTGCAAATAAACATTAATTTTAGATGACATTTAGTCTATATAATGTATATTATT
>JAPQRP010000003.1:25827596-25837875 GCA_037367295.1 Apogon hyalosoma
ATATTTGTCCAAACAAATGTACCTTTAGTTGGACCAGGCATTAAAATGAACAAGAACTTGAAGAAAACAAGGGTGGTCTAACTGTAGTTCAGATCCTTCTATTGGATAGATACTGCAATTATTAGTATTTTTTTAAGTTGCCACAGGTTCTTTAAGTCTAACTGATGCAGTGAGTAGCTTCTCATTTCTTAAACAGCTGTCGGTTTGATAGAGGGAATCAAGGTTAGACTGTGTTTCGACGAAAAAAGGTCATGTGGTCTGATGAGTCCAGATTGACCCTTTTCTAGAGTGATGGACGCATCAGAGTGAGAAGAGAGACAGATGAAGTGATTACCCATCATGCCTTTTACCGACAGTATAAGCCTGTGGGGGCAGTGTAATGATAATGATCTGGGGTTGCTTCAGTTGGTAACTATGACTAAAAATTATGAAATAAATGTTGTGACTGCATAAGGTTATCAAAATGATGCCATGGTGAATTTAAATTATAATCAGCGCTAAAAGTAGCCCGTGAATTATTAGAGTGTAGGACTTTCTGTGTACATCCTATGTATAAATGCACTGAAATGAGCTGAAAAACATAATTTCAACAATTCCAAAGTGGATCAACAACTGAAAAACAACGAAAAAATCTGGAGGGACCGACGGATTAAAAATATGCACCAGCTGCAAAATTCTTGATATGGATATTGATGTTAGTCTATTTTAGTTTTTGTTGTTATTTAGCCTCTTTTAGCAATTAAATCGATATTATAAATGTAAGGAAGGAGGTTTAGTTTAAAAAAGCAAAGGGTGAGGACTAATGTAAAGCAAATGTGTATTTCTGTCAGAATGTGGAATTCTCTGGCAATGGAAGAGAAGAGCTGTACAAATATTTTTCAGTTGGTTGTATGAGAGAATAGAGAAGCTTTATAAAACCATGTAATGAAGTAATTTTACATACGGATTTTTGAATTTGTTTATTTTTATTGACTGTCACATAAACTGTTTACTGTAATAGCTGTAATGGCAACTTATCTGACGTAAGCAGATGTTTTAAGGAAGGGGCAGGTATTATAAGTTTTCTTCATCCTGCTCCTTTCCAATCATTTAGATTGGAATGAATAAATAAATGAACTCAATTAAGAATAGTTACTATTTTAAAGTCTTTTAGCTCGACATCACAGTGTCTTTGGATGGTCACGGATACAAACATACAAATGCACGAGAAAAAGCTTTAATGCACATGAGAGATACATTGTTGGTAATGCACTCAGTTAAAAAAACAAAAAATAAAACATCTTATTTGTGAAAAACATCTTATATGTCAATACCGCCACTGGCCAGATGTCATCAATATAAACATGCATCCCTAATGAATTATTAATATGTTTGTCAAGTATGGTCTCTTTTCCTTTTGGATTTTCACTTGTCATTGTCTTTTTAGTGTCGAAATGTGATTCCCTGTGTTTGTACAAACGTCATGTGAATATAATCCATTAAAGAAAAAGATTATTTAAGAAATTGTTGCCTTTTCTCAAAAAGATCAAACACGCTTTATTTAGATTCATGTGTTTAAAGGCATCTGTATTTGTGCTTGGATATTTTGGTAATTTTGCCACCTCTACATGAAAAAGACACACTGTGCTATCTTTATTCATTACGCACACGTGTCCCCAGTGTACTGTGGTGTGTGGAGGCCTCCCACACACCGCCATTGACTGATGATGACTAGAAACAGCAGCCAACTACAGAGAAAACAAGAAGCCCTTATAATATAATTAGGACAAATCTCAGAGCTGCACAACCTCAGCAAAGCTCCAGGGACAATGAAGTCGAGTGTTCCCATCTCTGTTACTACAGGGAGTGAATTAACTGGAGTATGTAGTGAAGCAAATGGCTACCCTGCTAAAACAGATAAGCTGAAACAAAAAGGCTCGGGAAGGGAAGTGGAAATGTTTTCTGTTTGTGAGCAGAACCATTAATGCTTGGTGTAAAAATCCGCTTGTAACCTGTCACCCGAGACAGAGCGCACACACATACGCGCACGCACACACACACACACACACACACACACACACACATGCACAGAAGAGCTGAGGTGTGCATTATACATAGCGGTACGGAGGAGTGTTTGAGCCAGTACACGCAAGGTGGTTAAATCCAGCATGAATTATGAAAAGACTTGTCGTGCTACATGCTTACAGCTGGCTTCCCGCTGGGCTAACAGGAGCCAGGAGACCATGAGAATGTGATACTGCAGGCTGAATCCAATAGCATAGCAACCACATGATACAATACAGGTACAAAAGCAGGCAAATTATTTACACAGCAAGCAATTCTGTGGTTAAAATCTTTGCAGAAATTTGATGGATCACTTTTCTTTCTTTTTTTTTTTTTTTTTTTGCATTCATAGCCATCTGTATCAAAGGTGTCAAAAAAATGAGCCTTCCCAGCCAGCATGTCCATGTGGGCCCCAGAAGGATTACATTTGGGCTGCACATAAGGGTCCCAAGTGGGTTTGTCCGCAGTTTCCACATATGTTCGCCCATATCAGAATCAGAATCAGATTATCTTTATTGTCATTGTACCGAGTACAACAACACTGAGGTCGAGCTCACAGGTTCAGTGCAAGAATTTACCGACAGACAACAAATATCAGTAAAACAACAACAAACATCAGTAAAAGGCACCGTTATTGAGATTAAAAAAATAAAAAGTATTGCAAACTAAGATATTTGTAAAACAGAATTTTAGTTGTGCAAATGACAGGTAAATATTATGGGATAAATAGTGTGGAAAAATAAATAATATAATAATATAATATAAATGAGATATTCAGATCTCAGATTCTGATATGGGCAAACACATGTGGGGGTCACCATGGAAACTGTGGACAAACCCATTTAGGACCCTTATATGCAGCCCAAATGTAACCCTTCTGGGGCCCACGTGGACATGCTGGCTGGGTGAGGGCCTGAACTTAAAAATAAGCAAAAAGTCTGGCAACTTTAATATTGCCTCCTTTTTCAAAACAAATCTCAAGCGTCCGTAGCAGGATCATGTCCTGTCAGAGGTGGACTGCTCATCCATTTGTAAAGTCACAAAGAGAGTAAACTCTAGTGCTGTAAAGTTCTAACCGTTAGCAAGAACGGTACACACAAATAACGGGGATCTACTCTGAATAAACTCTGCACAGAACTCTGCAGAGCTTTGAAAAACAAAACAAAACAGTATTATATAATGTGCCGACTATTGAAGAAAGACAGCTTCTCTTTCAGATACAGTATGGGGGGAAAATATCAGGACAATCTAAACAAGAATCAGTGCTTTTGGTACATTAGATAACAAGCTATTCTGTGTGGTAAAGTTATAATGACCACAAATATGCATTTCTCGACAAAACATACAGAACTTAATAGTGAAGCTTAACAGAACTGTGCTGTTCATTACAATAAAATTCAGATGATGTACTTTCTATCTGCACAAGGTTTAAACTTGACGGTCATTGCTAATTGGATTTTCGAGCACATAATAAATAATAAGAGAATAACTATGTGTCTGTCAAATGCCATGGCATTTGGATCAGGTCTGTAATGACATATAAGCCACTCAACAGATCAGTTTACCACTGAAAGCCTCAGACGTCACTCTGATGGAACCAACAGAAGCAAAAATGTAGCTGAACAAAGAACACAGTGTATTAAAGAAGAGTTATGTGAGGTGTTTGTCACTCTACCAGATGGTCTGTACAACAACTTAGTGAAAGTTTAGAAGCAATACTCAAAAGCCCATGGTTAAAAGACTGTATTCTAAAATATATTTGATGAATATAACCGCAATGTTTGGGTGTGTTTTCACAATCTACCACAATGAGACAGCCACATCTTTGTATTTATTTCTACAATGTATGAAAAGCTATTACATGGCATTTGCATTGTATTACACTGAACATCATTACTGCAAAACCTGCAGAAATTGAGGTCAATACGGAATATATGCATACTAATACAGTATGGCAGGACTGGACAATGAAAAAAGTACCTTACAATAGAAAAATAATTATTTTTCATATTCTAAGTGTATTAACGAAAATCAATAGCATAAAAGGAGAGAAAAGAAAAACTCATTGTTCTTAGTGGCAGCACGATTTGCTTTTTTGCTCTGCTGTAAAGTCAAACGAATTAGCAGTAAATGTGATCAGAAATGAGATTTTTCTTAGTAAAAGAAAGCAACAACCTTGTCATCCAAACAAAAACCGTGCAGAAGTCACTAAGGTTGCAGGACTTTGAGTTAATAATCAGCAACTTACTCTTATGTCAAGTCTACGGAAAAGAGAACTTAGTACTGAAAACAGCGACGATCAGGCCCTCGGCTGTAGTTGAGGGGCTTTAAGGCGGCGTTTTAATGGCAAAAAAAAAAAAAAAAAAAACAAACAGGAAAAAGCATACTGAAGCCCAAATTTCTCAGTATAAAGAGGCTTTTTTTTATGAAATCAAACTTAACATGTGTCTGATAAATCTGTTAGAACTGGATCAAAACTCATACTTTGGTTTCAAATGTTAAATTTTAAGACACTATTAAGTGATTTCTGGTGAAACATCCAGATGTGTCAAGTTGTTTGTGTTTTGTTTATTTAACTTGTGCTGTGTCCCCAACTTGAATGAAGAGAAAGAACGTCTGCTGGAGGTTTAGGTAAGTGGGCCTCACTGACAAGACTTCACAGGATGACTTTTTCCTCTTTTTCTTTCTTTTCTTTATTAAAGTTCAGAGGCACAGGTCCCTAGTCATTTGGATCAACGCTGATGTAGCAGCAGTAACAAAGTCTGTAGTCTTTATTTTTAGGTCTTTAGGTGAAAAACTTTTAACCCATTAACGCCCAGTGTGACTTTTGTGGCAGTTCCCAAATGATTTTTTTCTCTCTATTTAACCTTTCTTAAGTGATTTATCACCATTTACTGTAATATTATCCTCTGTATTTTGCAAATTGTCAGTGAAAATCGAGTGTTTTCTGATATTTAATTTACTGGTTATGTAGAATGTTCACAAAAGCTCAGATTAAAGTTGAATTTTATTGCATCTGAAACAGAGAAAAATGAAGAAAAAATGACTTTTTTAGCATGATATGAGTAAACCAAGCGTGTTCATCCACTGTCATTGATCCAACTCTATGGGTTTTACTGGTGAGTCGATGTTGTAGAAGATGACAGTGTTTCCACGGTAACTACGGAACCTCTGAACGTCCAAATGGATCACATCTGCTGACCATGAAAAGACGACAAACTGTATTTTACAACTATTTACATGGATTGATAAGATTAGCGGATTTATTAAACAGTTCAGATGCTTTTGGTCGACAGTGGATGTTTGGGTCTTTATGGGTTAAAGAAAAGAAGTTATTAATTTACCTACAAATGTGCAACCCTGCCATAATCTAAATGTGCAAGATTTACAATATGTAGTATATCAGTACTGTTCAGGAAAAAAAGTCGGCAAGTTTTTTGTTTTTTTGTTTTTTTTTTTAATCACAAGGGTCTTTGGATGAAACATATCCAGTTTGAAGTCACTTGTGTTAGAAGTTACTTTGAGTAGTACGAACAGCTCAAAATGGCCAAAAGGAGACAAAAACTGCATGTTCAATTCTGCATGGAGGACTTCTTATCAGGTTTAGGGCATGGGTTCAAATGTATTCGTTCGAAATGAAACCAAATGCAGGGGCTTCATATCTAATACTACGTTCCTACACTTCGCTGTTTCTGACACACGTTTTGTGAGTTTGTGAGCTTGTTCAAACTCAAAATGTGACTCATTTCATAAAAGTAATAATCCTTACAGCGTCAAGAGCCTCCTAATTAACATAGAAGTCAAGTCTGCTGGCCAGTTTGATGATCTCGCTTTTCTCTTTGTCCCTTTTCTTTTGTTTGCATTTGTTGACAAACCCAAAACACTCTGCTTGGTATCTATAGTCATTATAGGAAATCTTCACATTGTGTAGGATGTTTCATCAGACAAAACACAATTAGTGAGGCGCCTGCAGACATCCATTTGTTCCTTGTTCCCTGCTTGCGCATCCTCAGCACCGATATAAAGATCCATAGGCTAGCCGCTACCTTTTCACTCAGAAAACACGACTCATCTAATTTCTGGGCTGCTGTGTTGCCTCTGAAGGGTAAACACCGATTCAGTTTGAGGTGATGTGAGTCGAACAAAGCTGTTTTCACCCAAACCATTCAAGCTGAACATTTGTGGTACGCTATAATTCAGAGTGCTGCTATTCTATCAAATGAAGGCAATGCATGTCTGAAAGCCGCACAGCTGAGGTTGAATGGAAATCATTTGTACAACTTAAATGTATAAGTGTAATTTAATCGAAACCTCTTCAAAAAGAACAAATTACAAGCCATTACTTAGTCTTTGTTCCGGTTCTCTGCAATCACTTTGAAATAGAAACACTCTTTCCATGGCAAAAATATGCATTTCTGAAAAAAAACAAAAAAAAACATACTGAATTCTAAATCATCCGCAGCCTTTAGAGTAAATTTAGATATTTAGTACAGAAAATGGCTGCTGAAAAAGATGAACTATGTAGAAGAGCAATGTACACTTAGGGCATTAAAATCTTTTTCATCAGTTTTGTGGTCAAACATTTGTGTGGGCCATAAATGTTGAACTCCGATGCACTTGATAATCATGACCCCCTACTCTTCACTTGAAAGTTGTAGCTAACTAGAGCACATTAACCACAGTGGTTCTCCCACTCGATCCCAGCTAGGTACTGATTGCTAACTTACATAAAGAAAAAAAAAATAAGTGGCATTTAACACTTGAGACCGCCGTTTTCCTGTATATAAAGAGATTTCCAGTGGGGATTAGCTGATTGAGTCCTGAACGTAATGTAACCTACAGCTGTGAATGTAACATAGCATATACTGTCCAGACTATGTCAAAAGGTGGCAATAACCCTTCAGTTTAATCATGTTATTTTAGTCCAGAAAAAACTTTCAAATGAGAAATTAATAACTTTCTATGATTTTTGTTCAAAGCCAGACTTTGTTGTTTTGTTTGTGTTGTTGTGTGACTTCAGTGTTTTAACTTGTTGTAGATGGAGCCGCAGTGACGTCACCAATTGGTACTCCATTTGAAGCCTTAGTACGCGTTTCTGGTGTTAGGTTTTGGAGTTAGAAGTGACTGTTTTAAAACTAAAGTGGAGTGATTAGCAAATTAATGGTAAGTCTACGACAAAGTACAATTGTAAACTTGATCAAACATCTGAGTAACACAATTATTCGATGGCTCTGTCTATTGCTTACTTAGTAAAAAGAAGCTCTAACAAACTTGAAGGCTGACACTATGGACGTCAAAGCTTCTATTAGCCTCAAATGTCATGAACGAGGAAATGTATTTAACAAACTAGCTGATAGTTTGTTGGGATCCAGACAAAACAACAACTCCTGTATCCTGCAAGATGAAATTCCAGTTCTTGTCTAAGGGCTCTGGTGGCTTTGAAGAAAGTGATAAAACATCGTCGGCTTCTTAGGGGGCGTAGTGGTTAGCACTCGCACCATTAAAAACAGGAATATATAGGGGAATTCTCCTGTTGGTGCCCCTGATCAAAGCGCTGATGAAGCTCTAGACTTGTTCCCCGAGCAGCTTCATTTGCAGCTCACTGTTCCTGATGTGTGTGCTATGTGCTAATGCTAATGCTAGGTACTGTGTGTATGTTGAAGGATGGGTAAAAGGTAGAAACCAAATAGCCCAACAGGAATAATGAAGCGAGTTAACCTTCCCCTTCAGAATGGTAGAACATGGCTTATTTTTTCCTGATTCTGAAGATCATTTTACTTATTTCCCAGTTTCTTTCGTCTTTTACATTTGACTGGGTAGTTAATGTCAGGAACTTTAAGAATACCGTGGTAGAAGCGGACATTCAACCGCACCTGAGATGTTGGTGGTGATCTCGGTGAGCGCCGTCTGACCAAAGCCTTTGGTGGTTCGGGCTCGTACCGACACCAAGTATGTGGTTCCTGGATGAAGGCCGGAGAACATGTGGTAGGTCTCGTTCCTCAGCTTGGACACTGTGCGGCGGGGACCTGGTACGTTAATGCCCGGATCTGATGATTCAATACTCTGGTAGCTGATCTGGGAACAGGAAGAAGATGCAACCGATGCAACAATTTTGAAAAATCATCAAAACATTTGGTAGCATGATTCAAATGAGGTCATACAGTAAACTCTCCATGGTACAGTATTTGCCATTTTCTGGCCTGAATAGATACTGTATCTGCTTCCTATAGCTTATTTTTCACTGCCTGAAAGATTGAAGTTAGAGGGCATTTTATTTAAAGGCTCTCTCATGAGAAACTCTTCTCAATTAATCTTGTGACTACTGAAAAAAGATGTCGCCTCCCAGCGCAGATCTAATAAATCTTCTGCTGCATTTAGCCACTGATTATCAAACTCAGGTAAGCTCTGTGTCATATCCTCATTCTACACAACAGCTGGCCTGATTCTACACGGCTTTGTGGATTAGTTATTAATAAAAGGAAAACTTGATATAACACAGCAGTTAGCAAAGATGACAAGTATAGATGAAGACCAGCATGGCGCTGTTGTTTTTACTGATGCTGTTTGATGAATGTTTTCAAGTCTGTAAATCTAGATGGACACAGCTCAGGAAATCAAACAAGGCTGCTTGTGAAATTGTCCATTCTTCATTTTTGGAAGGCCTGTCTTCTGCTAGTTTTCCATCAACACTTTACTTTCAGAGTGGCGCGGTGGGCTGAATACATATGACAAGAAACTCAGCCCGGAATTGTGACAAGTTTTGGGGTCTGAACCTGACTCAGTTGAGTTTCTTTTGCTAATGTCAGTGTGGGAAAGGAAACTCTAATGGGTAATTCTGCCAACAGAGTATCTAGGCGTTGCTTAAAGCCTGATTTGCAGTTATAAATTGGTAGGCTAAGAGGGAGGGATACATCCTACACAAGTGTAATGGAAAGCCAATGCAGTACCGGAATATAAAATCACGCCTGTATTGTCTTATTAGAGGCATGGTGGTACATACTGGTCAGACCTTTCTTCAAATCAGTGTCTTTTTCATGTATCAAATAACGCAAAATTAAAAAAAAACAAAACAAAACACAATCGCAAGGAGTTATAAGGGGTCAAACTTCCTCAAAATTAGGAACCATAGCCGTGCTGATCCATTTCAAGCCCCTAGGGCACTTGCCAGTAGGTGATCGATATACTGCCCTGAGCTGGGACCTTTGGGACTTAAATCAGCACCTCTAAAAGTTGACTCATCCATGTGTGGAAGCCATCACCTTCAGTTACATTTCATTACGGATGACCATTTAGCTAATTTATATTCAAATCTGATGTTTCGGCTCTAAAGGCAATACAATAAAAATAGAAAATACATTAAGTAGAAGGGTATTCACAGCAATTTTTTTATATAACATCTGTATCACATGTTTGAAAAGTGTCAAAACTATCAAACACTGAAGTGATGTAACTTTATGTAGATGTGCATCTGTACAGATACTCAGGTTCATGAGTTATTTGACATTTATTCTAAAGAAAGACAATGTTCATGCCTTGTCATCTTTTTATTAAAATTTCACCTTTGCACCTCCATTGGTTTAGTTCCCACTATTGGTGTGAAAGCATAAAAATAATCCATCCATCCATTTTCTGAACCCACTTTATCCTCACTAGGGTCACGGGGGTCGCTGGAGCCTATCCCAGCCACTTAAGGGTGAAGGCGGGGTACACCCTGGACATGTCGCCAGTACATCGCAGGGCTAAAAATAATATAATATAATAATAATGATTTAAAAAAAAAAAAAAAAACGGAGGAAAAAATAGTGGGGTTTCAATACAATCAGTACACGACCTGCTAAAAAAATTCCGTGTAAGATTAAGATTTATTTTTATTATAATATGGAACTACTGCCCTGCCCAGCCTCAGACAATGGCTCCGTGATTTAATGGCATGTTTCTACCTGGAGATGCTGCGTGCATCTCTTGGTGGCTCAACCAAAAAGTTTTTTTTGGAATTTGGCAACCTTTCTTGTCTTATTTCCACAACACTCAAACATCAGGTTAAATTGAGTTCTGACTTGGTCTAGTGACCCATACAACACTGACTGGCTCTGTGGGGTTGACCCCACACTGGAAAAAATTCAAATCTTACCAAGTGTAGTTTTTCATATTTCTAGTCAAAATATCTAATCACACTTAAAATAAGACATAATCACCTAAAGAGGAACTTTTCAGTGAGATATAAGAACTTATTTTT
>JAPQRP010000003.1:25865974-25888430 GCA_037367295.1 Apogon hyalosoma
CTATTTTTGTTGTTATCATTATATTTGACCAAACAAATGTACCTTTAGTTGTACCAGGCATTAAAATGAACAAGAAAGTGAAGAAAACAAGGTTAGTCTAATAATTTTTTCTGCGACTGTACATCCATCTGGTTTACTCAAAAGATCCTTTGAACCACCAAGATGGTACAAAGATGGTGCTGTCAGAAAGTGATCATTTTCAACCAAGGGCTCGACCTCACTACCGACAATAGCAGCTTCAACAGTACCAGTCTGCATTCTCACTCACATTAATCCAAGCTGGTCTGACTGACCTGCACACTTGGTCCTGCTGATCAATGGGGGTCCGGGCGCTCCGGTGCCCCCTTCGCCAGGCCGGGTGAGCAGGACACTGATGTGGTACTCTGTGTCTGGCTCCAGATGCCACACCTTATAGGTGAGTGAGCCGACACCATGAGTCTCCATCCACGTGGACTGGCTGGCCCGGTACTGAATCTCCCGTCGAATAACCGGTCCGTCCCCGACGATGGAGTTGGTGTTGAGTTGGATGATCAGATAGGTGGGGCCTGCCCGAAGCAGCTGAGGGGGGGCGATGGGTGTCGGGGGCACTGCAATAAGACATTATTATACATCGAAATGTTTAATCAGACTGTAGTTAATTCAAAACTTAAAAAAATAAAATAAAATTGTAATAAAAACATGCCCTTGAAAACACTTATTAAACCAGGCCACATAGTCAGTTTCAGCAGAAAAGAACCAAGTGATGCGAGTAAAGGAGAAGTCAAGGATTACTGTCATGGATTTTGTCTTTTGTTTTACACTTTCAATAACATTATTTCTGCTCCGCTAGAGCGTTAAGTCGTAAAAATCTTTTAATCACATCAGTACCATGAGAGCAAGAAAGAGAGATTCTGAATGTTGTGAATTCCTAATTTTCACTATAATGACGCTGAATACAGGCTTATTTGCATGAGAAATTGCTAAACTAATTCTGTCGTAACCCCCCACCCCCCGCCTAAAAAATAAAAAAAAGTACAGCGTTGACAATTAACAAGACACTGATTAATCTGGTGAACATCTAATTAATTCATCACACAATGCCCTGGTAAAGATGAGTGCATATATCAGGACCAGAGCTGTTGTTTACTAATTCTGACTACACTGTCCTTATACCTACAGCTCATCTTGTAACCACAGACCAGATTGAAAAAAAAAAAAAAATGGACATATACAGTAATTCCACTGCCATTGCCTGATGTTTTAAAAATTGATGTTGTGCAGCCTCGGGGTAGCTTTTGGCCACTGGCATCTTGATTTATTGGAGGTAGAAGCATCCATACTTGGATAAGAATGTAAAGAAATGAGTGAGATATCAAAGTCACAAAGCTAATGCCTGAAACTACTGAAAAAAACTGACCACACTGCTAACTAACACCAAAATATTAAATGCCTCAAAATTATTACAATCCCTAATGGATCAATATGCAAGATTTGTGTATGCCTGTATGCTTTCAAGTTTGATTTTCTCTTGTGTTGCTTAAAAGTTTACTGGACATCATTTATCGGATGTTAGCTGACTCCATTTTTAAGGTCGTTAATTTCTGCGTCGATAACTTAATGCTAGCTTGCTCCAGGGCTCTTCTGTTGTCAATATATGTCTTCTGCTCTTCTACATTATCATTAGCTTAGAAATAATTAGTTAGCATCAATAAAATAAGCATACTGAACTTTAAATAAATGTTAACACACGCTCTACACAATTTCATGTGATTTTTAAACATGCCAATTAGGCCTAGCTGGTCTAACTAGCATGCTGATGGAATCCAGTACCCCGTTAATGCTATCAGTGGCTAAAGTAGCAAAGCTTCTTAAGCAGTAG
This sequence comes from Apogon hyalosoma, assembly GCA_037367295.1. NCBI lineage: Eukaryota > Metazoa > Chordata > Actinopteri > Kurtiformes > Apogonidae > Apogon > Apogon hyalosoma. The sequence goes on from JAPQRP010000003.1 coordinate 25,867,833, forward strand.
TGCTGTTTGTGAAATAAAATGTTTAATTCATTAAACAGACACCCTAAAGTATGTTAATTTTGTTTATTTGCTGATTAAATTATAAAAAGAATCAATGTGCTACTTAGTTAGCTTAAGAGCTAATTTTAGCCACATGATGGCTTTGAATGTTGACTGGCTAAATCCCCCCCCCTTGCCTCCAAGCTTTATGCCAAGTTAAGAGAGTGAGAAAGAGAGAGGAAAAGGAAATTACCTTCATGAGTGAGTGTTAAATTCAGTGTTTGGCAGCAACAATTTTCAAATTAACACTTCATAATATGTGACTACTTTTGTTTCATCCAGATACAGTATCGTTGGCCAATAACATGGTAGTAGTAGTAGTAATATAAGATAGTATTAATTATTACCATGAAATTATGTAAAGACCGACCTATGATTGAACCCCCCCCATTCACACACACAAGCTAATATGGCAACATGTGAATCACAGTTTTCAAGTTGTTGCAAGAGGACTTTTCCTGAACTGAGTGTTTTCCAATGAACACTTGCAATGCAATACGCTATACAGTCTTCGAACCACCCCTGTGCATATATGTATGCTAGTTATGTTTTTAACTGCAGTTTGTGATACACAGTTCCTCTCTACAGTCATTTTGAGGCGAGACAAAGATTCTCTCTGGTAAAGATGGATGCCCAAAAGAAAAGAACACAATTCTTGTTTGAAGCAGAAACACACCTAGTTTGAAAGACTATGAAACAGCTTTTTGGACATTCTTAAACACTAAAAGTCAAATATTTCTCATGGTCATGTTTGAAGGAATGAAAGAGAAAGTCTGATTTACACAGTGGAATGTCTGCCACCGAAGGAAAATTTGAAAAACAAAACACAAACAAACAAAATCTATCTAACTGGCATATGAGTGGTTGGAATATACTTTTCCTTACACAGGCAAAATCTATCAGATAAACTGCATGCAAACATTATCCCTGAATATACTGGCTACATGGTCCTTTATATCATACCTCTGACGATGAGTTCACCAAAGTTGGAGACCGCGGCACCCCTTAGTGACGAGGTGATGCAGCGGTACAGGTCCTGCTCCCCACGCTCAGCCTCCACCTGGAAATTCGCCATCAGTCGCTTGTGGCTCAGGCGAGACAGCATGGATGTGCCCAGCACAATGCCGTTTCTCCGCTGACAACCAGACAAAGACCACAGAGAGAAATCTGCCATGAACACACCAACCCAAGCAGAAGTGTTTACCTGAAGTCTATTCAAGTGATTAAAAACGAGCATCAGGCTGAGCAGAGGACAGGAAGACAAAGATGGGTTGAAATTAGCTACATGGGAGGGCAAGATAATAAATACGTGATAAATGTCACTGCCAACAATGGTGTTTTTTCTCATGAGGCTGGTGACACAGCCCTCCTGGGTTGTTGTTTCTCAAATGGGGACTCGATTTGACATCTCCTCAACTCTCGCCATGCTAATGTGTCAGTGCTCCAGGCGCACAAGCAATTGGCTCAAGCGGTGGAAAAGGAAATCACAGGCCAACACTAGGAATGAGCAGTTCCAGGTGCGGGCTACAATATATGCAGCTCTCTCACAGAATAAGCAGATTATTATGTAAGCTGTCGCCTGCTCACGCTTTTCACAAGTAAGTGGCTTTGACATCCTCGTGTTTGAATTGGTTTAGTGGGATAGAAAAAAAATGCAGTACTGGGAAAAAAAACGTGAAATCATATGTACAGTGGCTCTTTGCTACTGCCTGAAGCTACAGATTACAGTTCATTTTAGGTTTAACTCTCACATCAAGAGAAATGTTTTTTCTTATCTTTTATATTAACTTCAAAGATGCATTCAGGGTACACTCTTAGAAGTATTCCAGCAGGGTTCTTCCTGAAGGGTTGTGGTCCTACCTAGAACCTTTTTGCTCTGTTTAAAGAGTTAAGAGTCTTTGAGTGTATGTGTTTTTTGTGTTTTCTTTTTTTGTCAGATATAGAACCCAGAGAGGGATTTGGGTGGGACCATTCACACTCTGTTCTCAGTACAATACTTTACAGCAGTGTTTCCCAACCACTGTGCTGCAGCACATTAGTGTGCCGTGAGAAATCATCAGGTGTGCCGTGGCAAATTATCCAATTTCACCTGACTGGTACTGTAAGTGAGCAGTGTGATATAGATACATATGACTGCACGCACCAATGATCCACTCTACAACAGTTTGCTGTTTCCCTTTGCAAAATGAAAGTGAAAATGAAGGCCCCCCCACTAGTGATGTGCGGATCAGCGAGTTACCCGCGAACCCCGGGTATTGGGTTGGGGTGGGGGGGATATGCCTCGCATACTATTATACAACAGACCTCAAACCGGGGGTCCATCCAAGGGGTCACTGATGCACCAATGTCGCCCATGCACCTCTGATGTGCACCCCCCCGCCCCAAAAAAAGAGAGAGACTAAGAGCTGCTGAGGAAGATTCGTGTGTTTCTTTCTTCAATTCCTGCGAGAATATCAGCTTTGTGTACATTTAAACAGGCACAGTTTTCACACTAAGTAAATTGAGACTAGATTTGCATTATATTTCAATAGATATATTTTTTGTGACATTTTTATTGGTAGTCTGCCTTGTGATTTTTCTAATGTAAAATATGTGCCGTGGCTCAAAAAGGTTGGGAAACACAGCTTTGTGGTGTCCAACGGAGCATTTACAAAAGGTTGTCTTATGGGTACAAACCAAACAATCCTCTGTGGTTTTAGTTTTCACCCATATTTCTAGAAATGTTAGTGTAATTTTTTTGGTCTTGTCCACCAGTCTGAAATGATTTGTCACTGCACAGCTTTTTGATGCCAGTCATGTGGTGAAACAACAACAACAAAAAAAAGTGAACTTGCAGGCCTTTAAAAGGCATCCATTTGCCAAGTTTGCTTCCATTCCTTTCTGGCACTGGGCCCTGCATCATATTATAATTAAGAGCTGAGGTTTAGACTGGGGACATGTTGATGCTAAAGATCTAAATAACATCTGAGACAGCCGTCTGCAGTTCGGGCCAGAGAACGGCAGAGGAAATATGATGTTAATTGATTAAGAAACATTATGCTAACAATTTGTTTAGACTACTTAAAGGGAAAAAGAAGGGGAGTGGAGGAGAGAGGCTCCATCCTGGTCCAGGGAGGACCTCCATGATGCCAGATGATCAGAGAAAGCAATTAGCACATTCGCTGTTGATGATCAAACAGGACCTGAACAGCAAATGGAGGAACAGAAAGCTATAATGGTGTATGATATATCTTAATTTTCTGCTGTTTTTAGGTTTAATGAGAAACGGTGAGAGTTCGACTTAGGCGGTGAAGTTCAGTTCACTGCAGTGCATTGTCAAGTTCCGAAAAGCCCTGATATTGTTTGTTTGCATCTTTAAATTTTTCTGTGACTGTGTGTGTGTGTGTGTGTGTGTGTAGCTCTGTCAACAAACTATGAAACTGACAAAAATGGCTCTTTCACATGCCAATGATCTTCAAAGGCTTCAATTCAGAGAAGGGAGAGGGGAGGAGGTGGGGGGCATGAAATAAAATCGGGCGGAAACACAAGGGATGGATCACCAAGTATACCGAGATCTCATTTGCAAAGCGCCTTCTCCCTGCTGCCATCATTTCAAAAGCACTTAGATGTGCAGGCTTCAAGGCCAGAGGAAGAGTGGAGGCATTCAGGGATGGATTTTTGAAGACTAATATTAGCTCATATTCAAACTAGGAAAATTGAAACTATTTTCAGTTGGTGCGTGAAAGGAAATGACTTTAGGGGGTTTAGTAAACTAAACGCCATCACAATCAAAAAGCTACAAAAGCAGAGGCACAAACTTAATAATCTTCCAAACCCTCAAGTGACTCATTCCTGGCAACAACACAACATTAACACTTTGAGACACATTCCATTATTTAACAGTTAAATTACAGAATTATTACTGATATTTTGTCGATGACCGGGATAAATGACTTATCTAGAAACACAGTTAATCAAGCGGTCAAACCATGTAAATTGATAAAAAGAGATGTAGGATTATACTTTTATCGAGCTGGTGAAGTCGTATAAGACTAAAAATAGAAATGTTGAGGCTGACATATTCTGCCTTTAGGTGCTTTATATACTGCCTTCAGTTCAACCTCACTTCCTATGATGCAAACGGTGCATGTGCTGCATGTTCTATACGTACCATCTAACCCTTTAAGCCTGGTAAACACCCACGCCTTTCATATTCTGTGCCCTCAGCAACTAATGAAGCACTGTCAAACGGAAACCTTTACCCTCCAAGGCCAAGACGGCATATGTCAAGTGAATAATTTCTAGCAGCTTGACGAAGCACCTTCAGAGCCTGGAACGATCTCAGTCCTCTACGTGACTGGTAAAGGCATCTGAGAGTGTCAGGAAAAAGGAAGAACCTCTTTTACGTATCCACACAATGCTGCTGTTTGAGGCGTTTGGTCGTAACGTCAGCTCACGGTTCAAACAGATGTGATTTGGTGGTGGAATCAGCATCTGGGTTTGTTATATTTACAGTAGGCTGTCTTCTGCTTATGAATGTTTCATAACGCTGCTGTATGATTTGAATAATGGACGGCTGGCATTAGTTTCCGTGTTTGTCCTTGTTAGCAGATGCATATCATGTTTATCAGAACAGACAGTGCTCATGGTGCCAGTCAGGTCATTCTTCTGCCATCTGAGGCTGATGAATCAATTGGGTGTCATTTACATTACAGTGATCTATCCTCAATGGAACATTTTCTGAACAAGTCAAGACTGTTCCTTGTCTGATGTAGGAATACGTTTACATTTTTAATTAACATGCTTTTAACCCATAAACACCCAAACGTCCACCGTCACCGCCACCAAAACCATCAACTGATGCACTGCAAAAATCTAAATCTTACCAAGTGCATTTTTTAACTTATTTTTTAATAGACCTTGAAAATCTTATTTCAATTGTTCCATTGACAGATTTTTTTTTTTTTTGCTTAATTCAAGCCAAAAAAAAAAAAATCTGCCAATGGAACAAGTGAAAATTATCTTGTGTCTAAATAATAAGTTCTTATATCTCACTGAAAAGTTACTCTTTAGGTGATTATGTCTTATTTTAAGTGTGATGAGATATTTGGACTAGAAATGAGAAAAATACATTTTTGTAGTGCACCTGTTGATCCACTAATCCTATGAATAATTGATGTAAAATACAGTTTGTTGTCTTTTCATGGTCATCAGATATGACCCATTTGAATGTTCAGAGGCTCTGTAGTTACCATGGAAACACCTTCATCTTCTACAACATTGATTCATCAGTAAAACCAATGGAGTTGGATCAATGACAGTGGATGGAAACACATGGTTTATGTTCAGTTAATGATATATTTTGCTGAAAAAGTCCCTTTTCTTCAGTTTTCTCTGTTTCTGCTATAATAACCTTTAAGTTTACGCTGAGTTTTTATGAACATCTACATGATCAGTGAATTACATATCGAAAAATACTTGTTTTTAACTGAAGAAACACAAACTAAAGATGATAATATTACAATAAATGGTGATGAATCACTTACAAAAGGGTAACTACAGAGAAAAATTAATTAATTTGCCATGAAAGTAGCACTGGGTCTTTTTGGGTTAATTACAGACTGAGCACCTCAAAAAAGCAGCAGTGACCTAAACTGAGTTAAGCTACTTTTCTCGGGGCAAATATCAGATCTGATGGTCAAGTGTTCTTAAGGATAAGAAAAGAACATACACAAGCAAAATATAGCCTAATGATTTAAATCCATCTTGTAAACATCTTCAAAGGGAGACTGTTTGTAGCGGCATCGATGACTGCTGACGACATAACAGGTCTCGAAAGGTTGTCTCATTTTATAGGGGAATGTTTTACCCCTACCCCTTGTCACTCCATTTCAAGGGGTAGTGACAAGTGCAGGGGCCAAGGGGTGAATTGGGTTCGGGCCATGGAGTCAGCATGAGACCTTGATCTGCTTCATTTATCAACAAATAACCAAGGAACAGACCAACAGGTTGTCCAAGTACTTTTGAGGGTCTGATATTGTTTAAAATAGTAGTAATTCCTAAAATGCGATATTTTTGTTGAATCCCTTGTATTAAAGCTCAAAGTCCATACTTCAATCATGCCTTTTTTCTTCATTTCACATCCACTGTGGTGGTAAAATCACAAAATTTGTCTCAGTGTCCAAATATATATATATATATATATATATATATATATGCACCCGACTGTACTTCAGCCTCTGTTCACTGCAAAGATCACAATCTTACCAAGTGTATTTTTCTCATTTCTAGTCAAAATATTTCATCACACTTGAAAAAAGACACAATCACCCAAAGAGTAACTTTTCAGTGAGATATAAGAACGTATTTTTGAAAATCTTACCAAGATCATTTTAACTTTTTCCACTGGCAGATTGTTTTTGCTTATTTCAAGCAAAAAGAAAAAAAAAATCAAGATCTTCGTTGCTTAATTCAAGAAAAACAAAAAAAAAAAAATCTGCCAATGGAAGAAATGAAATTTATCTAAGTAAGATTTCTTGAAATAAGATTTTCAAGATCTATTGTCTAAAAATAAGTTCTTCTATCTCAGTTACAAGTTACTCTTTAGGCGATTATGTCTTATTTTAAGTGTGACGAGATATTTTGACTAGAAATTAGAAAAATACACTTGGTAAGATTTAGATTTTTTTCCAGTGTTATAAAGGAACATTACTTTTAGGTTAGTACAGTTTCTGGCTTCTCTGTCGACCTCTGACTATGACCACTTCTGAAAAACCAGGTTTTATTATGGATTTTAGTGAAAATGATTACATGAACTAATTCAGATTCTGCACAAAATTAGAGTCATATTTTTTTTGTTAAAGCATGACATTAAACAGCGCTCATACTAATTACTGCCGGGACCGTTTCGGTTTTGTCCTTTGTGAAAAATATGTCACTGCTTGATTCAAGGTAATAGTTAATGTGTTTATCACTGCACGACTACAGACAGGAATATTCTCTTTACTGGTTTACACTCCGTCACAGTATGAAAAGCTCATGTAAAAAAGCAACCTGAATACATCTTTAATGGGAGTGTTTCTAGCAGCTGGGTAACACTGTCAGCTAAACACCGAACCTCTGAAATGTCTTTCACTTTATCCTTTGTTGCCTCTTCTTCCCACAGCCTGCAGTCCCTTCCCATTACCCAGGTGCTGACATTTGGAAAACACAAAAAAAAAACCAAAAAAAAAAAAAAAACCAAAACACACAGCCTGGCTCTCACCTCCAGGAGGAAGGGCTCTGCCTCCGAAACTTTGCCTGTGGCGACACACTGGAATGAGGCGTTCTGCCCGGCGTTCACCTCCACGTCACCCAGCCGAGAGAAATGAGGCACCTTGTCTGTGGAAGGAGGACACACGCAAACACACAAACACACACACAATGATGAAAGTAGCACATCTGGAGCCGAGCAGCAGCGTCTAAATATATTAAATGCACAGATGTGAGGTGTAATTTATTTAAAGGAGGGGGTACAATATGTACACATCTAGGCTCAGATAAACATTACAGGATATGAATGCATGTATGTAACATATGTAAGGAATAGTGTACTGTATAATCATAATAAATACAATAACAATTAACCCATAAAGACCCAAACATCCACTGTTAACCAAAACCATCCACTGATATAAATGTTTAATACCTGTCGATCCACTAATTCCATCAATCCATGTAAATAATTAGTGTAAAATGCAGTTTGTCATCTTTTCATGGTCATCAGATATGACCCATTTGGTTGTTCAGAGGCTCCGTGGTTACCGTGGAAACACCGTCATCTTCTACAACACTGATTCACCAGTAAAACCCATGGAGTTGGATCAATGACAGTGGATGTGAATGCTTGGTTAATGATAGGTTTTACTGAAAAAGTCACTTTTTCTGTACTTTATCTGTTTTTGATATAATAACTCTCAACTTTAACCCATAAAGACTCAGTGCTACTTTTATGGCAGTTCCCAAACCACATTTTCTCTCCATTTAACCTTTTTAAAGTGATTTATCACCATTTATTATCATATTATCCTCTGTATTTTGCACCTTTTCAGTGAAAACCAGGTATTTTTTTCCTATATTTAATTTACTGATCATGTAGACGTTCATAAAAGCTCAGATTAAAGTTGAAGGTCATTATATCAAAAACAGAGAAAACTGTAAAATAAAAAGAAAAAAGTAACTTTTTCATCAAAATATGTCAATAACTGAACATAAACCCAGTGTCTCCATCCACTGTCATTGATCCAACTCCATGGGTTTTACTGGTGAATCAATGTTGTCGAAGATGACGGTGTTTCCACGCTCACTATGAAGCCTCTGAACGTCCAAATGGGTCATATCTGATGACCATGAAGAGATGACAAACTGCATTTATCACCAATTATTTACATGGATTGATAGGATTATTGTATCAACAGGTATTAAACAGTTGACATCAGTAGATGATTGTGGTCGACGGTGGCTGTTTGGGTCTTTATGGGTTAATCTGAGCTTTTATGAACATGATCAGTGAATTAAATAAAAGAAAATACCTGATTTTCAGTGACAAAATGCAAAGTATAGGAGATAATATTATAATAAATGGTGATAAATCACTTAAGAAAGGTTAAATATAGAGAAAAAAATAATTTGGGAAGTGCCACAAAAGTAGCACTGGGTCTTTATGGGTTAAATAAACAGCCTTTACGCTGCAGTTGAATTACATTTTGCTTGAAGAATTTGGATTTTAACCCTTACAGACCTAAACCAAGCCAGCAGCCAAAAACATCTACTGATAGAAAATGTTTAATAACTCTTGAACCACTAATCCAATCAATACATGGAAATTAATCTGATAAAAATGCAGTTTCTCAGCTTTTTAGCAGCATCAGAAATGACCCGTTTGGATGTTCAGAGGTTCCATAGTAAACATGAAAACCATCATCTACAAAACTGATTCACCGTAAAACCCACGTAGTTTCACAAATAACACTGTTTTTTTTTTTGTTTTTTTTTACATTCAATTAATGATACATTTCACTGAAAAAAGTCACTTTTTCTTCGGTTTGAAAATAATGATCTTCAAATTTACTCCGAACGTTTATGAAAATCCACACTGTCTGCAAATTAAATATAGGTAAACATCAGATTTTCTTATTTTCACGGGGTAATATTCGAATAAGTAATCATAAATCACTTAGGGAAGGTTAGCTACAGAGACAATCACCACAGTAAGTTCATAACAGCAGTTAATAGTAGGTGTTTTTACGCTTCTCTTTGTTAAATGTATATACCAATGTGAAGTTTAAAAGTTACAGCTTGTTTATTTTCACCCCTGCACTCAAAAACAACGAGTGCACACATACAACCCATGTAACACGCATCAGGAAAAAAAGTGCACACTATTCTACACAATATGCTTTTTGCATTCTTATTTCATTCCTTAACAAGCCAAGATCCTTTTTACGTGACCTTATTTCTCTGTATTTTATTCCAGCATCAATGTACTAACAATCAAAAGAAATCAAAGCATAAAAGCGGCAGCGGAAGGAAGCCGAACCTTTTCCCAACCAGTAACAAAGTTTCCGTTTGTGTTATGGAGACTAAGTAACTTAATAAGAAACTTATTTTTTTTTTTAGATAGACTGTAACCCCCCCCACTCACAAACAGACACATAAATTCTGCATTGAGTTTGAGAGAGGCACAGTTGTCTGAGATCACAGAGAGACATTGTTTTTCTGCCGCATCAAATGCTGTACTCTCCAGGCAACTGCAATCTTCTGAGTCTGAATTACATTTAAAACTGCGATCAAAAACACAAGAGAATCCCTATTCTGCGTCTCTGCGACAGCTGAAGAATACAATACTTCTTGTCATCATTTAATAATATAATTCAATGAAATATGGAATAGCAAACCTGGGATTCAAAACAAGACTAATTTTGCCAAATGGAATACTATATGAGGGGTGTCTCTGAAAGCAACGTGACATCGTGAATTGCGTAAATATACGCGCCGCTTTTAATTGCCGTGATATCTGTACGCATTATAAGCGCTCCGCGTGTATGTCCGCGCCGCGCCAAATACCACACCGTTAGCGGTTAGGGTTAGGGGTTATGGATATGTAAACCGGAGATCTTGGCGTAAATGGACACGCGATCAAATGGCGTTGAGTGACACGCGAAAGGATGAAAATGCGTACGTACAGCACGCCACATGCCATAAGAACTGGCGTGACATACGACGCGATTTCATGAGATCAGTCGGGTGAAAGGCAAAAAGTACGTAACATATAGGACATTTGTGAACCATTTATATATGACCCCTCCTCTACTGTCAGAGAGCAAGGGGGTGAGAGTGATGGTCAAGCTAGCAATAGACTGAATAGGGAGAGTGAGAAAGATATTTAAAAAAAAACAAAAACAATAATAATAATAATAAAATAAGTGGTTCCAGGCACAACAAACCCCACCCCTCACACGTATCGTAGCTTATTCTGGCATGGATCCAGCTGATGTCATCATGTCTATGCATGCGCTCATGTCAGCATATCAACTGCCTCTATATATGTATCAAGTTTGAAGTAAATTGAAATAAAATTGATGTTTTTATAGATATGTCAAATTTTGCCCATTTGAAGTAAATGGGAGAATTTTTTTTTTTTTAATTCATAAACAATTTGAACTTTGACCTACTTTTCCCAGAATGTAATGGCATCTATTCTGGGTCACTGGTAATCTATAAACCATATTTGGTATGGATTCAACTAATTATTTTGCTGCTAGAGTGTTAACAACAAAAAGAAACAAAAAAAGAAACAATCCGAACCAAAAAACAATACCCCTTGCCTCTCCTTCGCGCGGTGCGGTAATATTAAAAAAATGACTACTTCCTGATTCTGTCACAGGAGTTACATCAACACATATTAACACACCCACAGCATTACAGAACGCTACACGATGTTCTAGTAAAGGGGTGTCAAACTCATATTAGTTCAGGGGCCACATTCAGCCCAATATGATCTCCAGTGGGACAGACCAGTAAAATAATAACACAACAGCCTATAAATAATAATCCAAATTTCTCTCTTTGTTTTAGTGTGGGAAAATGAAAACAACATCATGAAAATGTGAATAATCTGAACAAATATGAACAACCTGAAATGTCTTAAAGAAAATAAGTGCAATTTCAGCAATATTATGTCTCAGCTGATTAGTAACACAACTTTTCAGATCATAGTGGATCTGCAAATGCACAAAACATTTTGTAACAGGCAGGATATTGTCAACATTTCTCATATTTTTCTTAAGGTATTTCAGGTTTTTTATATTTGTTCAGGTTATGCACATTTTAGTGTGAAAGGATATGATTAAATATAAGTATTTTCTAATGTAATTGAACTTTTTTTTCCACGTTAAATCAAGAACAAAATTTGGAGTTGTCGTTATTTGTCGGTTATGATGCTATTATCTCACTTGAGGTCACACTGGTGTGTGTATGACCCCTGAACTAAAACTAGTTCCACTGCCTTGACTGTGAATGTAATTTTTGCATCGAAGGGCCGGCTTTGGCCCGCGGGCCGTATGTTTGACACCCCTATTCTAGTACATAAAGCACATCCTCTTCATTTCTACTGTGTGTCGCCAACAGGTCTGTTACTTATTCTCATTATTTATCATTTATCCCCATTTGTAAAATAGAACAGATGCGTATTTTTCAGTGTGAAATAAGCCGCTTGCAGCTAAAATACTCAGTGTAAAGGGCTTTTGGTAGTCAAATTCACACCATATCACTTATATTTCAAATAACTGACACCTTCTATTATAGTCTCAGTCCAAACAACATCTGAATGTGTCTCAGACGTGGAAAAAAAAGTATCCTGCCGCCTTCTTTCTTTTTCATGCTCTCTGTTGCTTCGAAGGTTGAATATAGATCACGAACTCTTCACTTTTCTCGGAAACTAAATTTATGGTGAAACTATTTGCAACATATTTGCAACAGGTCAAGGACCCTAGCTGCACTTGTTCTATAGAATCACCCCTCATACCTGTATGTTTTTTGTCCTAATACGCCATTAGCCAGGTAGACTCCCCTTGCATTTCTGCCAAAAGCCACCTCTCATATAAGCATTTTATGCCTTAATCCATTCAGCCCATTATCGGTCAATCAATATGTGGATGTATAGGGTTGGTTGCTTCCTTGCAATTTTTTTTTTTTTTTTTTCTCATGTCTTCTTTCAAAGCAGTTGGCTCTGTATTTGTTGAAGGCCCTTGATGAAGGACACACTGAAACACGCTGGTCTAAAATCAGAGTTCAATAAAGTTGCTCTATACAAGTGCTGCTGGAGTTCTTGACCTGTTGCAAGTTTTTCTTTTTATCCTCCTCCATGTATCATAAAGTTGTACCATAACCTTCTGCTTAGAAATGAAATCATTTCGAAAGGTTATGCTGGTCTACGAGTAAGTAACTCCAGAATTCAAGCAGTGAAATTTCACCACATTTGGATCAGTATAGTAAAAGTATTGGGTTAAAATGTGAGATTCTGTGAATTGATGAAAGAATGGCTATTACTCAGAAGGGATGTTTGTCTCAGACCTAAAAACTCTACTTTAAAACAAATCTAATCTACAAATCTACTTTAAAACAAATAGTTTAGGAGATGTGTAAAGTGTATCTGTTATATAAAAGGTATGTAAACCAATGTATACATATATGCAATAACACTTAATCATATATTTTGAATATATTTTCTCTTTCTTGTAAAAATAAGGAAAAGCTAATAAAGTTCAAGTCCCAAAAAAATCATATATTTTGAAAACATTAGCTAACCAGAACCTTTGGAAGCAGTTTTTACAATGATCGTATCAAAGTATGAAAGATTTAGCACAGTTTATCTCTGAAGTAGAACATTTCCAGCCACAGTGTAAATGGGAAAATCACTGTAGAAAGTAGGGCAGGCAGCAGCAGAAACACGCAACCGATGAGAACATGCACATGACAAAATGCAACACCGCAGCGAGGCAGACACCACACAGAGGTGACGTAGGCATTAGGCTGAAAGGTGCGTCCGGAGCCACTTTATTTTCCTATTGCTGCTGCATGATTAGGATTGACTGATTCAAAAGACAAAGTCACTGCCTGAAGTTTGATTCCCAGAAATGTCCCATATACAGCAAAACCAGAGGAAAATAGAAAATACAGCATCAAAGGGTGGGGTCACTGTAGGTAAATACACCCCCATACATTGACAAACAGTCAGAAGTGATGATTTAAGGGGAGTGTATTAAATATTACTTTATGTTACATACACTACATGCAAAAAAGTAGAGGGACAGATTGATGAATGCAGGTGTTTCATTGCTAAAATGATAATGATGAATGTCAAAATCTAACATTATGTTGCAAAAATTAATTTTTTATTTCATATTTAGAATTATTTAGACATATTTACCCCTGCCCCCCTGAAGGGAAGGCAAGGGGTAATGTTTATGGTTCGGTTTGTTTTTTTTTTTTAACACTCTACCAGCTGAACAATTGGTTGAATTCATATCAAATTGGGTTTATAGATTTCCAGTGACCCAGAATAGATCTGATTACATTTTTGGAAAAGTAGGTCAACGTTCAAATGTTTAATACATTTTTCAAATCTTATTTTTTTCTCATTTACTTATAATGGGCAAAAATTTAAATGTCCATAGCAGCAAAACTATCTGTTGAATTCATACCAAATTGGGTTTATAGATTACCAGTGACCCAGGATAGATGTGACTACATTTTGGGAAAAGTAGGTCAAAGTTCACATTTTTTATGATTTTTTTTTTTTATATATTTTTTCCCCAATTTACTTATAATGGGCAAAATTTCAAATGTCTATAAAAACATCAATTTTGTTTCAATTTACTTCAAACTTGGCACATATATAGAGGCAACTGATATGCTGATATCAACACATGCTTGGACATGATGACATCAGCTGGATCGATGCTAAAATAAGCTACAATACATACGAGGGGCGGGGTTTGTTGTGCCTGGAACCACTTATTAGAATTTATTTACATTTCTACTTGTATACAATGTGTTTTTAAGGACTAAGAGCACACAGGCATCTATCTGGAACATATTTTGTTGGATTTTTCACTTTTTATCCTGAAAGCTTGAGTTTATTTTCTCCCAAAACGTAGAAGGCAGTAATAGTGTTTTTAAAAAACAAAACAAAAAACATATGTGTAGCGTATTAAATGACCCCAAACACACCATTACGGTTGTTTACTCTGCATGTGTTGCACCATATGGGAGCCCATATAGACTCTTTGCCACGTATGATACTATTCTACCAACTGGATTTTCAGTGAAAAAGGAAGGAAAAGAAAAAAAATAGCTGTGTTTATATTCAGGGTCTCTCACTGAAAACAGCACGGTCTACATCCACGAGGTCTGGTTAAGGTGCGATGAATATATTTATTTTCCTTGTTTTTACACAGTCTGATATTTTTGCTCGAACTGATGGAACGTTTCAATTAGTGGAAAAAAAAGAGCAAAATGAATGGAATCGGCTGGTTTGGGCGGTTCTTCATCATTCTTCTGCTGCTCTGGAGGTTGAGAACGTCACTGGGCATACGGAATAACGATTTTGGAGATCTAAAAATGGTACCGTTTTCAAAAGCACAGTGTAAAAATGTGTCTGTTTGCCAGTTCTGTTTATTTCCAGTGTTGATCTCCTGTTGCATGATGTAAACTCCAGATGGTCCGTCTTCATCTTTCCTTAATCAACATGTAAATCACAATCAAACAGGCCATATGTAGCATGTTTATACTGTTTATCAGGTGTGTTTTATCTGCTGCTATGATTTCTACTCCCTCCAACAAACACAAACATCACTGATACTATTATTTTTTTTTTTCCCTTCTTATTTTAATTCAACTCTCTACACGCTCTCAATAATACGGCATCTATTTTATAATGGTACTTAGCAATTTCACTAATGCCTTACTTGGCTATATGTCAGACTTGAAATGAATTACTTCACTTAAAATTGCTGTGATCTTTAAAAAAAAAAAAAAAAAAAAAACACAAACAAAAAGCCCTCTCAGCCTTCACCCAGCTCTCCAACATTTAAAAGTTGGCCCTAATACTGTGTGCATAGCAGTGATTCTTTGACTTTTAAAAGTGAATATGCTGCAATTATTTTGACTGTGAGTGATCAGTAATTCTATGTTAGGCAGCCGTAACTGATTTTTTTTGTTTTTTTTGTCTTATTTTAAGGTTGAAAAACAGCAAATAGTTATTGTTCCTCTCAATAATGAATATATTTGGCAGTAACATATTAAGTCCTACTTTATAATAGGATATTTTATTAACTGTTTAAACATTTGAATTAGGCTACATCATTGCAAATTATTTATTTCAAACATTCATTTTGCAAATCAAGGTAAAATTATATGATATTCTTAAATCAAACCAAATTCTTACATCTAATCTTGTAGTAATAAGTAGTAGCCAAAGCAAGTGATGTTATTCATTTAAAATAGAGTATAAAATTGCCATTTTAACATCTAGATGTTTTTTTTGTTTTTTTTTTACACTGAGCCTTTTTATATTTTGAAATAAAAAGGCTTAATGACATACCTGTTTATAATAGAATATACTGATGGTATGCAACATATAATTATGTTCACTTATGCATAATAATACTTAGTACAAAGTTAAGAAATATAACACATAATAGGAATGTAACGATACATTCAACTCATGATTCGATATGATTTCTTATACTGTGTTAACAATACCATTTTGTCATGATTTTTTTTTTTTTACAGAATGAGCTTGCAGACATATTATGACTGAAAAATATTCATTTAATTATTTCTCTGACATAAAATACATTTCTGAGGTAGGGTGTAACTGCAAAACACAAACTATGAAATGCAACTGAAATTATATTTTATCTTAAATAACAAAAATGAAATAAAAAATTGGAATTTTAAAACAAATCCCACATCAAAATACCTAAAGGAATAATACAAATAAATAAAAATTTCTTCAAATAAACAAACTAAGCCTTGCATGTGTTCATAGTTTGGAATCTACACGTTTTTTTTTTTGTTTGTTTGTTTTGTTTTTTTTTAAAGAAAGGTCAGCCTGTCAGTAGATCAGTGGGTTACCCGCGGGTTACACCCTCTGCTGTTTAAAAAGGCGTCGTGATTCATTTTTCATCTCAGCTGATTTGAATCATCGCACATTTTTATCAATTTTTAACTCTTGCAATGCGTCTTCACATCCCTAACACATAAAATAACAAGTTGTGGATTTACATATATTCACTTAATTAAAAGACTTTATGTTAAAAGGTCCAAACTTTTACATTCTATGTGTCCAATGTGTGATTGTGTAAAATATACAGAAGGGCTGCAGCTAATAGTTATTTTCAATGTTGATAAACCTGTGGAATATTTATTGGAGTAATTCATTAAATGTTTGGTCAGAGGACGGTGATAAATGCAAGTCAATGTTTCCCAAAACCAGGGATGTTTTCGTCAAATATTGTGTTTGGTCCAAGACCTCAAAGATATTCAGATTACTGATCACAGAGGAGGGATGGATACTCATGTTTAATAACCGGGAATCATCGAATTTTTACTTTTTCATCTTGAAGAAATGAAAGTGATTATTATCAAAATAACTTAATTTAGTTCCCGATTAACTGAGTAATTGCTGCAGCTATAGTACACCGGTCACTATTAGAATAATTTAAGTGAATTACAGCACACAGGTTGACTTAGTTCTATGATTCTACATCACATGAGTATAAGTCAGACCATCCAAAACAGGACCAACAGTACAATACTGCCCGAATTCTCCTGTGGCATAAACAGAATGTGCTGTATGGAAAGTATCAGACACCGATGTAAGGGGCAAAATTGAATTTGGGCACAAAGTCTGGAACTATTCCGACAGCACACACTTTTATGCTTGGTTTCCACAGTAACCGGCAGCGACATGTAGCTGAAGATGGTATGATAGAAATTGCATCTCACATTTTACCTATTGCTAATTTTCTTTCCTCTCTGTCGGCCTTTTTATGCTCCCTCTGTCCAATAAGCAGAGTGCAGAAACTCATTTCCACTGTTGCATCTCTACAACAACACCCGTCACGGTACTCATGTACAAACCTTGTATGCATTACAAAATATGCAGACCAAAAAGAGCTGCAGTGACCTTGAGGATATGAAAACAATTCCAGCACCCTGAAGACATTTGTTGTGGTGCCAGCCGGGGGCATTCTGTCTGGAGGAAATGATCGTACGTTTAGTCATCATTTAAAGACAAGAGTTCACAGCCTCAATTATAGAAGTCATTGAAGATGAGGCAATCGCATTAATAGTTACTGAGGAAATTTAATTTAGAATCTAAATGTCCAGTAGTGTGGATATGTGATTTAATTAATATGGCGAAACATCATAGAGTCAAGGTACTTTGAGTCCCAAATGTATTCCGACTGTTTGAGATGTTGTTTTCTCAGATTAGTAACGCTGCCTTGTAGTCTTGATGCAAGGGGAGATTGGTCTTGACTGAAACATGTGTTCAGAATAAAGACGTGGTCTTCAGAGAAAAACGGCACAAATGTCAAATGAGTGGGAACACCAACTGATTTACTCTCTTCTTTGACTTTAATCTTTCCTTAGGGAGTATGGATTCATTCTTGCTGTCTGTTCAGAAATTTTCCCTAGCTTAATAAGTTTATAAATGCTATAATATTGTGGACATGTGAATTTGTGTGTATATGTGTGGTGGTGTACACTGTCTGGTAACAGGGGTTAATAAGTCTCCAGCCTACAGGTCGCAACCCAATAGTCCAAAGTAACCATGGAAACACAAAAAGTACCACTGAGGACATGGCGGCATAGGGTAATTGTTAACTATAAGTAAGGCTTGGGATATTAAAAAAAAAAAAAAAAAAAAAAAAAAAAAGCTGTGCTGGTTTAAAAAGGGTTATTTCAGTTCCTTTGTCAGCCTCCCAGTGAGGGTTCAGTCATTTAACACGCCGCCAGCCTGATTTTTCAGTACCGCTAGAGCAAGACATCTGAATTTCATGAGGTCATAAATAAAATACATTATCATTCATTAACATTTTCTCACACTTATATAGTTAGAAAATAATATATGGTTTCAGCAAAACACAATGGATAAAATGTCAACGTTTGTGAACCAGTATATGTTTAGTTTCTTCATATTTAGCATTTCCACATTTTAGGATTTAGGTAGACAGGAAGACTGAATGGGTGTGGATAATGGATAAACAAAATCCAACATTTTGCCTCCAGAGACAGGAGTTTGCTACAACTTTGTTAAGATTTTAGTTTGGGGTAATAAAGCACTGTTAGTATGAGGGAAATATTGAAGTTACTAAGTATAATATAACTCCTTTTGTTACATTTTTGGACTTTGTCAAATGTTGATATGCTTTCATAACCCTACAAAAAGTGCTGTTTATGTCTAATCCTAAGAGGAAATATGTCTAAGAAAGGTTAGGGGGTATTGAAATTATTTATTTAATTGGGGTTTTGCGTTTTAAACAATGTGAAAATAACAAAACTGAGATTGGAGACATTTTCTTCTGTAAGAGAATATCAGTTTATATTAATATCCATGTTAGTGTTGGCTAAGGTATTAGAGTCTCTATGAAGTGAAGATGGGCAGAGGTTTCACCAATCTGGGAAAAAGTTGTTCCCATAAGGCAGGGGTGTCAAACTCATTTCAGTTCAGGGGCCACATTCAGCCCAATACGATCTCAAATGGGCCGCAACAGTAAAATAAAAACAATGAAAAAAGTGAAATGACATGATGGAAATGTTTAAATCTACAGTTTTATTAAAAAATGTGAATGACAAAAACAACCTGACACATCTTAAGAAAAATTAGGCTGCGTTCGGACTGCAGGCAACCATATGTGACCTGTATCTGATCTGTTAAAGACAGTTTGAACAGCATAAATCCGACCCAGGCCACTTTCATATGTGGTCCTAAATCCGATACGTATCCGGTATTTTGCAATGTGACTTCAGTCTGAACGGCCAGGTCACATTTATCCGACCTTTACGTCATTAAGATGCGACAAACGTCACAATTCTGTGTCCCAGGAGAAGAAGTGGTGGGATAACATACTTCTGTAAACACAGTGCGTGTGTGACTGGTCATGTATTACATCAGGACGTCTTTTGCACGTGCAGATCACTTCAGGGTCGCATTCAGTTCATACTCAAAACTGATAGAAGTCACATTTAAGGGGTAATATGAACGTGCACACAAAAAAAAAAAATCAGATTTCACCCAAAAATCTGAACTGTGCATTAAGACCCGCTGTCTGAAAGTAGACTTAGTGAGTTTTAACACTATCATGTCTCAGTTTATTGTACATTACATCACACGTACATTACAACTTAGAAATGCACAATATATTTCATAACAGGCAAAATATTGGTCAAATTGCACTTATTTCTCTTAAGACATTTCAGGTTGTTGATATTTGTTCAGGTTATCACATTTTTTTGTAAAAGAATAGTTGGTAAATGTAAACATTTTCATATAACTTTACTTTTTTTTTTTTTTACTGTAAAACAAAGACAAATTTGTAGTTGTCATTATTACCCCGCCCCCCCAGTAATAATGGGGTTTGGTTTTTTTGTCTGTCTGTTTCTGTGTTTTTTTGTTTGTCAGCAACTTTACGCAAAAACTACTGGACCAATTTCCATGAAATGTTCAGGAAAGGTACGAGGTGGTCCAGAATAGATCTCATTACGTTTTGATGAATGTAAGTCAAAGGTCAAAGGTCAAGGTCACCAAAAATGTGTTTTCACAATGATAAGAGATAGAGCAAATCAGGTAAAACCTTTGCTAGGGGCGGGGTTTGTTGTGCCTGGCACCACTTGTTTATAGGTTATTTTCATAGTATCTTACTGGTCTGATTCACACAAGATCATTTTGGGTGAAAATGGGTTTCACATCTTTGATTAGTAATATCTTCAGTGCCATTTTCCCATCTCACACATTCGTCCCCACGGGCCGGATTGGACCCTTTGGAGGGCCGGTTTTGGCCCACGGGCCGTATGTTTGACCCCTGTGCCATAAGGTCTTAACACTTTCATTCAGAAGGTTGATATTACATGCGTGACTATTTCACGCATTCGTGTTATTAATTTGTCACACCCTCAGTGTGCAAAGGCCTTTAGAAGTGATGTGTTATAGCTGCTTGTGATATTACACTGCTTTAAATTCGGTTTGAATCATGTATAATTCATGTTTTATCTAGATAGCATGTAAAAGAAAAGTGGTATTGTGAAAAAGATTTAATTTTCCAACATGGACAAAAAACACAGAAGAAAACCATCAAGATCGGAGAAAACACTTGAACGTGGATATAAACACACAGTCGCGGAAAAATGAATTAAACCACCCTTGTTTTCTTCAGTTTCTTGTTAATTTTAATGTCTGGTCCAACTAAAGGTACATTTGTTTGGACAAATATAATGATAACAACAAAAATAGCTCATAGTAGTTGAATTTCA
>JAPQRP010000003.1:25909804-25924102 GCA_037367295.1 Apogon hyalosoma
TCCACAACTACCACAAAAGACTAACATCTGTTATTGATGTTAAAGGGGCGGGGCCAATACAGAGGATGAAGAACTAGAATGTAAACTTATGATCAGGGTCATTTGGATAGTTTCTGTTGTCAGTAGGATTTAAAAAGAGCAAACACATTTGTTTGTTAATAAATGGCTTCACCAAACCACTAGCCACGAGTGAAAGAAAGGTTTTTGTATTATCATTCATATTCTCTGAAAAATGGACAAAAAAACCCCCCACAAATTCTGCTGGGGTATGTAAACTTATGAGCACAGCTGTACATCAACACTGACTTCAGCCGACATAGATGAAACGTAAACACATAGAAAAGACGTTTCCATGGTGTATGTCACACATGGTAAACGTAACAAGAACGAAACACAAAATAATATTAGAGTCAAATGGACGACGAGACAAAAATGAAGTACAAGATGTAATTAAATCAAACAAGACAAAAATGAGATAAAAGACTAAAGACAAAACAGAAAGGGAGACTGGGCTGCACAGAAAAGGAAGGTGCCATAAAGATTCAAACACTGTTGCTAACACTGAAAAATAGTTACAGTTCATTATTTTCAGTATATAGTTTTAGTTTTCTTTGAACTTAGAATGGTTTGGCTTCACATTATATTAAAATAACTGAGGTTCAGTTTGCCTTGCATACAGAAAGCTGGAAGAAATGTGCTTCAGAGCCTTTTTTTTTCCCTCTGCAATTAAGAAAAAAAAGTTTTGCACCTGTTTCTTTGTATCTATTTAAAGTGTCTGTACTTCTGTGTAGGTGAAAAATGTATACTGTGTACTTTGCCATCTCTGCTTTTATGATGAAATCAAGACTGTTAAGATATTTTTTTCTTATATGACAATACTGCTGATGAAAACCCATAAAAAATCAGCCTATTAGGTTCTGCAAACAACTCAACTACTACGTTCTGCATCAGGTAAACCTTCAGTGACTTTCATTATTTCATCATTTTCACACATTATACTGCATGTAATCAGTCAAACTACATCATATCCTTCTCAACACAGGAAGATGTGACTAATTGAGCTGTAACTAATGGTTGTCTTCATTATTATTTCATGAATTAATTATTTTGGGTAATGGATTATTCATTTATTCTCCAAAAACATTATTAAAATACCCATCACAGTGAGTCAGAATCCACGGTGACTTTACTTATGTTGCCTTATTATCAACATTACAAGGCTGTAACCAGTATATATTAAGTCTGAACTGCAAAAACAACCCTAATATTCTTAAATATAACCTAATTATACCACAAATTATGCCAATCTGGTAAGCAATTTATTTTTTTTGGCTTAATTTCTTAAAGTCTTGCAACAGAAAGACCTGAAAAATAGAAGAAAAAAAAATCAGAATTTAAGAACATGGTACGTGTTCCACTGCTCAGATATTAGGCAAACCATTATTTTAGGTTGTTACTGATTAAATCTAGCTTAATATTAGTTGGAAAATGTTATGTAGACAATTGCATTTATTTATTTTTTATGTGAAAAATTATTAGAAAAAACATGCTTAACAGTACTATGTTTCTCAGAAAAGAAATCTAAGATATATTTCCAATAAACAGCTTATTTTTCCTTAGCGGAAATAATGAGTTCACATTTGGATTTTGCATGACCCTGGCCTTCGTTATGATAAAGTGAGTCCAAGTAGAAGTGAGTGTACCAGATATTTGCCTTTATTTCTTAATTTACTGATTATCTAAAGTAACTAGTGGCAGACGAGTAGAAGAGTCTTTATGTTCGATTTGACGATGTTTAACGTCCTCTATGATATTAGACGCTGAAACTATGGAATTTCAGCAACAGAAAATCTGTTAAATTATGTTATTTATCTACTCATTCATTTCATATTTATCTTATACGATTCTTTAACCCACTGTTGTGCTTGTTTCTAGTCGAAAGCTTGTTTATATTAGATCTAAGGGTGTTTATGTTGAAATTGTACGACGTGAGCTAAGAAAAAAAGCCAAATTCCTCGTATGTGTTCACATACTTGGCCAATAAACCTGATTCTGATTATTTTTGTAAATAGAAAAGTGATCCCAGCAATTATTCAATATGACTTATTTATAAAAGTAATCACATTTGAGGAATCTATAAGATATTGTAACTTACAGTGAGACAGATTTATCCAGGAACAGAATTGCAAAACCTGAAAACCTGCATGATTTTTGCACTTAGTAAGATTAAGTGTGAAATACAGTATTTTTTTTTGTTGCTTTTAATAAGCACAGCATGCTACTTTTTGGGCTCTTTATTCATTATGTTTATTTATTCATTCATTTATATTACTTTTTTGGAGGCAAGAGTTTTATTCCTGTTTTAAGAAAACTAGCCGAGATTGGTATTATTGTCAAAGGAGATTTATTCCACACAACTGAAGGAGTCCACACAGGGACAATAGACAAAAAAACAAATTAAAAAGACGATAAACAAAAAACAATCTGTTTTTAGTCTAATTTTTTTCCCCTCTTTTTTCAGTTCTTGGCTATTGTCTTTTTTGTTTTGCTTTTTGGCTATTGTTTTTATTTCCGGTGACTTGTTCTTGCTGTTGGGATTTTGTAAGTTAAAAAAAAAAGGAGTGTTCTAATGATGTCATGATGATAATGACAATGACTAAGAACAGGTGAAATCAAGCAGAACGTTATGACGCACATCAGAGGTGTTCTATGATAATACAGAACACTAGAATAAAAGAATAGAAACAGGGATTTTCACAGTGCTGGTGTTTAGGTGCCTTTATTTTCTCCTTTTTCATTCTTATTTGTTTCCTCCCCCTCCTCCTTCTTCTTCTTCTTCTTCTTCACTCTTTTCTTTTTATCCTTTTCCTTTGCTTGTTTTTATATGTGTACATTTATTTCTATTTGTTTCAGTAACTATTGACCACGGTTTAGTTTATTTTGCATCATTTTTGTACAGCACTGTGTATCTGTGTACAAAATTAATAACAACAAAATAAATTAACCTTTATTACTCAACACCAGCCAATTTATTATTCAGCTTCTCTGTAATAGGACTGTTTTTATCATGCAAATTCGATACATGCTTGGTCAAAGCCTTGATACTGTATATTAATGAATAATTTATGATCTGCGTAAATAAGTACATTCAGAAAGTCACTGTGGACAGACTTTGATGAGTATTTTAGCCATGTTTAATTTTCTTCTGAGGAGTAAACAAACCCAGTAAATGTTTTTTTTTTTTTTTTTTTTTTTTTTTTTTTGAGTGGGGGGGTGTTGTGGAAAGAAAGATGAAAATAAGCTCCATAAGGTTCAGGTCTGTGGTCGAACATCTAACTGAAACCCTATTCATGAAGGTCAAAATGCGAACTCTCTAATTCATGCAGCATTCGGTGGGAGCATTTGACATTTATTTTGTGAGAGACAGAAAAGACAATTAATGACACTAGACAAAACTGTGCAGCGAGTCCAGATTTGCATAACATAAAAACATAACCTTTGATAATCGCCACAGATCAGCGTCCTCTACAAGCTCACCTGGTATTCACTCGGCCAGAAGGTGCTCACCGCCAGCTCCACCTGGTGCCACTGGCGGCCCTGAGAACCCGACACATTCCACACAGCGCTGCCTTTGGAGCCCCCGTTGACCCGGATGTACACCTGCAGGTCCCCGGGGCTGTGGCCGTCACGGCTGTACAGGAAGTAGCTGAACTGGATGCAGTGGGTGTCGTTCTCACTGAGCGGCAGAAGCAGCAGCTGAGCCCGCTGACCCCCGTAATGCTGCGACGAGTTCACCATCATGAAGGAGCCTGAGGAGACGGAAAGGAGGGATCAGTTAACGCTTAACTCTTTATCGGCAAGTGACTATTTTCAGTCATTTCTGCGCACGTTACAAGAAAATGACAGCAACAGTTCCGGTGAGGACAGTGAGTCAACGATCTGAGGTCCAGTGTGGTCTCCAGGGTCTGTAAGGTCCACCTGGGCATGAACAGTGAGTGGATCTGCTTTGTTCGGTACCATGAAGTAATGGTACTATGTAATGTAAGGAATGATGTTCAAAGGGATCATGTGGATGTGGACAGGGGTCTGGATTAGCACTTATGATGGTCTAATGTTCTAAAAGGGATGTTCTAATGTTCTACAATACATGATCCTTTCACCTTACATGTATTTTTCTTGTTTTTTTTTTTTTTTTTTTTTACATATACCTCTTGATTTTTTTTGTGCCACTTAACAATAATAATAATAATAATAATAATAAGAATAAGAATAATAATGATAATAATAAGAAGAAGAACAAGAAGAAGAAGAAGAAGAATGGATTAGATTTATATAGCACTTTTCTATGAACGCATACAGTGGATCCATTATTCACCCACTCACTCATTCACACTCTGGTGGTGGTAAACTACATATGTAACCACAGCTTCCCTGGGGCAGACAGATGGAACCCACTCCACCTCCTGAGCCACGGCCACCCCCAGCTTATGGGTAAGGAACCAAATATGGTAACTTCATTGACCTTGATTTTTATTGAAATGTATACCTTTTAACATTTTAACGGCAGTAGATTAAAGGCTGTTGTTTGTCCATCATCTTTTAATGTAATTTCTACCTTTTTGGGATTGTAATTTTATCGTGTATTTTATTGTCTTTTGTGAAGGACTTTGTGACTTCTCTTGTCTGTGAAAGGTGCTATAGAAATAAACTTTGCTTTCCTTGCTACATAACAATATAAAATGTGAAAATTTTCACAAAAGTAACGACAAACCCCGCCCCTTGCACGTATTCTCATTATAAGTAAATGGGAAGTTTAAAAAAAAAATAAAATCATAAAAAAATTTAACTTTGACCTACTATTCCCAAAATGTAATGACATTTATTCTGGGTCACTGGCAATCTGTAAACCCAATTTGGTATGAATTCAACCAATAGTTTTGCTGCTAAACTGTTAACAAACAAATCGAACTAAAAACAATATCCCTTGCTTCCCCTTGGGGGGGGCGGGGCAATAAAGTCCCGTGATGTCCTCTAATAACACTCTAAGGTTGACATTTTGTATTTCAGAGTATTTCTATGAGTGTCCTATAAAGGTTTAAGAACATACAACTACTTTGTGGTGAATTCTAAATTAATTTTTTTCTATATTTACTCTAGTAAATTCATTCAGTCTGATATTAGCGTCTGCATTTTGCACATTTCAGTGAAAATCAAGTATTTTAGTAATCATAAAGATGTTAATAAAAGCTAAGGAAAATACATATTACTGTATATTACATCAAAACAGAATAAACTGAAGAAAAGATGACTTTTTAAGTGAACTAGTTTTTACTGTGGAGTCACTGTTGTGGAAAACAATAGCGTCTCTATGTTCACTATGGAGGCTCTGACCTTCTAAATAGGACATGTGTGATGACGCTGAAAAGCTGAGAAACTGCATTTTACCTGAATTATTTCAATACACTGATGGCATTAATGTCTCAACAGCTAGGAAACATTTGTATATGTGCTTTTGGTCACTAGTGTTCGCTTAAGTCTGTTAACGTTACAGAACTACATGTATTTCTGTTACATAAGAGTCAACTACGAAGATTTTTGTAAAGCAATAAACATTTTGAACCATTCATGATAGGGACGAGTGAGAAATTGTTTATAAGTTTTCCTGATTGCAGCATTTTAAGTCTATATACTCTATATCATTTCGGTATCATCACTGTAATGTGCGCATTAAGCCAGATTAAGTCATGTTCCTACTTTTAACAAAAAACACACAGTTCTTGCGTCCAAATAACCAACAATGAAAGTCTGTCTGAAAATACATGATTTACACTAATGTGAGGCTGCTTGGAAACACATCATCTCCTACAAAAATCATCTTATTCATTCAAGGATGATTACTTCTTTCTAAGCAGAGCAATCCAAGATGCTCGGTGGAAATTGGGGTATTTTGTTCCATTTTGCAATATATTTTGCAGGGGGGAAAAAAAAATCATACAATCCTGATGTCTTTCAAATGGTCTGGATGATTTACGGTCCAGAGTATTTTTTTTTTTTTTTTTCAGTAAAGAAAAAAAAAGTCATACATACAAGCTTTAAAG
The DNA here is from genome assembly GCA_037367295.1 of Apogon hyalosoma. NCBI lineage: Eukaryota > Metazoa > Chordata > Actinopteri > Kurtiformes > Apogonidae > Apogon > Apogon hyalosoma. The sequence goes on from JAPQRP010000003.1 coordinate 25,915,903, forward strand.
TATTACTTAGAGATTTTAAACATTACCCTACTTCACACCTGTATGTGTTTTTATTATTTCATTCTATCATAAGAGACTTAGTCTACCACCAAATGATCCATCCTCCTCAGACCCAGGAAAGTGAAAGATTTAGCTTTTTTACATTAAACAATTGTCTTGATTAGAAACTGCATAATGCAACAGTTTTATCAGATACATTTTGTTTTTAATTATTTTTGTTTATTTATGTATTTTTTTTTTTTTATTAGAATATCCTTTGCAATGGACAGCATTTTTTAAAGTAAAAATGGGAATTTTTTCTCCCCTACAGTGGACAAAAATGCATTGCTGGGTCTCAGGAGGTTAAAACAATTACCTATTAGCTAAAGGCTGCGTCATTAGAATAAAATATTTTATTACAGCTTAATTTAATGACTTTAATGTTTGCTGTTGTATAATTCTCATTTTTAGTGCATTACGAGTTACTAGGTTTTTAGTGTTCAAGTGCATCTCCTAGTGTCATAATGAATGAAGAAGTGGTGGAGCTTTTGCCAAACCTGTTGACTATAGAGTTATTCATACTTTTGCATTTCAAATTTCAAAGTGCTTTCATTTTTCCTTGATGAAATGTGATAGAATACCATAAAATCTTTCAACATTCACTGACATATTATAATATATCTGCGTTCCTTTGTCTGTGTAGGCTTTTAGGGGTTAAAAATACAGTTTTGTTTTTTTTTTGGTGGCAGACTCACAGGAAATATATTACTCGAACCCACGCAGAGCACATTAGAACTTTTATATGTTAAAGGAAGTGACCTTGACGGAAAACTAAAAAGTTTTCTTCCAAAATAGCAGCTTCTTAAACTTCACCAACAAACAGCAGCTTCTTACGCTTCCCTAACGGCAGCCATTTCTGCGTTTTCAGCTGTCAGGCTTTAGACAGTGACCTGGAATCAAAAATAACAAGATGCAGCTCTTTGGGCTTCACCTGTAACACCTCAGTCTGGGATAGATATGTCATGTTAGTTTTCAACCAGTGAGAAATATCTGCCTTCGTTTTTTTTATTTTTAACCCCCCCTCCACAAAAAAAAAAAAAAAAAAAAGAGCCTGAGAGCCCAAGTTGACAGGCTCAAGGTTGTTACCCGGAATATCTGTCCGATACTCTCTGGCTATTTGTCTGTGTTTGGTCTGTGTCAGCCTCTCTCTGCTTCCCACTTTCCATCACTTTTGCAGCACTGCTCTCAGATCTGCTCTGTTCAAAGCCCGAGCGCCGTGGTGTCAGATCGCGCTTTGATTTTGGACGGAGGTTCACAGAGTCACTGCTGGCTGTCTCATCCCGGCAGCACAGTGGAAATCTCCTGGACATGAGAGGAGCGCCACAACGGAGAATAGCAGGAAATAAAGGGGGAGCTTCGCCTTTGAATGTGGCCTTCAGTGCAGTAGGACACTCCGTTTAAAGAGGAAAAAAAAAAAAAAAACAGTGTAAACACAAATGCCAGTCAGAGAAGGATTTTACAATACCCCGAGCCATTTATTGTCATCATATATAACTCACTTCTTAGATTCTGGATTGTGAACTAAGACTGTTTCCCCAAAGGTGCTTTCCCACCACACACTGACATTATTCTAACCTCAACCAGACAGTTGAACTTATCGCTAAATTAAGCTCTACCTCCGACAACTGAGACATGATGAAACAGACTTCGATACGAGGCCACAGGCGAGAAAAAAAAAAAAAAAAAAAAAAAAAAAGAGAGAGAGAGAGAGAGAGAGAGAGAGAGAGAGAATGTTATGTTTTAATAATGACATATTGATCAGTGGAGACATTATTTTTAAGAGATTTTCCAGCTTCAAGTGAAAGCAGCAGTGTTGAATGTCAGGATTTTCAGTGTCCTCAAGTCTCGATTTATTCTCCATAACCAGACATTTTATGTAACCAACAGTCTGGTCCAGAAGTATTCAGACACTGACACAGGTTTTGTAGTTTTGCATATGTACACCACCACCACCACCACAGTGGACGGGAAATGAAGCAATGAAAATGTGACTGAAGTACGCAAAAAAATGTTGGACTAAGCAAAGAAAATCTGCCAGTGGAACAAGTGAAAATGATCTTAGTAAGATTTCTTGAAATGCGATTTAAGATTTTAAGTGTGATGAGATATTTTGACAAGAAATGAGAAAAATACACTTGGTAAGATTGTGATTTTTGCAGTGAACACTAAAAATAAGACATAATCAGCTGAAGAGTAACTTTTCAGTGAGATATAAGAACTTATTTTTAGATAACAGATCTGGAAAATCTTATAATTTCACTTCTTTCATTGGCAGATTTTTTTCTTCTTAATTCAAGCAAAAAAAAAAAATTTTTTTTAAATCAAGATCTTTTTTGCTTAATTCAAGCAAAAAAAATCTGCCAGTGGAACAAGTGAAAATTATCTTGGTAAGATTTTTTGAAATAAGATTTTCCAGATCTATTGTCTAAAAATAAGTTGTTATATCTCACTGAAAAGGTACTCTTTAGCTGATTATGTCTTATTTTAGGTGTGATGAGACATTTGGACTAGAAATGAGAAAAAGACACTTAGTAAGATTTGGATTTTTGCAGTTTAGATAGTTGTAGTATATCAATATATGGCCTCATAAGACATATCCTTCTTGGAATCAAAAATTCAACTATTTCTGAGTAGGTCTATGAAAGTGGGCCAAGTGGGAACAGAAAGGAGACAAACCCAATGACTCACCAGCAGCAGAAGACCTGGAAGAACGGAAGGCAACTAAAGCGGATGATTTCGGTGGTGAAGAAGAACCCTTTTACAACACTGATGCCTGTTAAGAACACACTCACGGAGGTACGAGGCTTCATTGAGCTTCTTTATATGACCATACAAAGCCGATGACCGGGAGTAATCAGATAATTGTAATAACCAGATCCGATGCGTTTACATGCACTTCGGGAACGTGATAATCGAAGAACACTGGTTCAGGCGATTATCAGATTTCATTTGAAGTATGTATGTACGCCGTGACGGTTGACTCAAGTCTATTATTGTTTTCTGGTCACGTTTGGGTACATCACTTTTCTTTTTCCTTTCTTTTTTTTACATATGCCCTGATGTAAAAAATAAATAAATAAATAAATCAGATTAGCGGGTGTTCATGCATGAAGACGTGAAAGTATTTGGGTTAAATCCAGGTGTGTTAATCTGATTTCTCATGATCCCATTACTGCTGTTATCTGATAACGTATATCAGATTATGGGGTGGCTGTACATGTGCATTAGTGTCCATGTAATCGAGCTCAGCATCAAAGTCTACAAGGCACGCCTTCATGAATGTAAATACAGAAGGTTAACTACAAGGCACAGGGGTATATGGTGTGGAATTACTATTTTTGGGTTTGTCTTATGTCACGTTTTTTTTTTTTTTTTTGGTTTTTGTTTTGTTTTTTGTAAGTGATGTGCTGTATTATCGTGGCTGTGCGGATTGTCAAAACAATTTTCCTGTGAAGGACAAATAAACATATTTATATTTTATCTGAACCACTGGCAAAATTCAACAACAAGCAGAACAGATTAGAATTTAACAGAAAATATCTAGAAGATTTTCTGGACAGATGAACCAAGGTGAGTCCAACATGTTGGAGGCAGTGGTATGGTATGGACATGCATGACTGCAACGGAAAGATGAATTAAAGCCGAAAGTCCACGCTTCAATGTTGATTTGTTCATATTAGATCCACTGTGACTGTTACGCAGAGACAAAATTACAAAAATTGCATCGCTGTCCAAATTCTTAAGGACCTGGCTGTTCATGCAGATGCAAAAAGCACAAAGTAAACCAGAGTAAAACGAGCAGTGCTAGTCACAACAAACCCCGCCAACAAAACCCACCCCTACTGTATTTCACCCATTATAAGTAAATGGAAAGATATTTAAAAAAAAAAAAAAAATCATAAAAAATTTGAACTTTGACCTTCTTTTCCCAAAATGTAAGCAGATCTATTCTGGGTCACTGGCAATCTATAAACTCAATCTGGCATGAATTGAACCAATAGTTTTGCTGCTAAAGTCTTAACAAACAAACAAACTGAACTAAAAACAATAGCCCTTGCTTCCCTTTCAGGTAAAAATGCAAAAAAACAAGAATGTAAAAAAAACATTAGAATTATTATTAAGAAGAATTGCCTGAAACTAAAAAAAAAAATAATACTTATTTCAGCTATTTTTTTAAAAACATGAAACAACTTTAAGGTCCATAAAAGCCCTAAAAGGTGGTATTATTTAATCTAACTTATTCTCTCATATAAACAAATTAATTATCTTATCTTCACAAGTTCATTTGTCTTGCAGAAGCAAGATAATTAACTTGATAAAAAAAAATCTTGATGTAAAAATGAAAGTTTCCACGCATATTAGATAACAGCAAAAAAGAGCATGTATTTTATGATTCGTATCTATTTATTCTATTGTCTAAATGTATCATGTATTTGTCAGTTTAATCTATTTTATCTCAGCGCGTTCGGTCTTATTTTCGGCTGGTGAAGCACTTTGAACTTCATTCACCCGTGTCGAAAGTGTTCTGCAAACAGAGCGCAACACAAAGAGGATCTTCTCAGGAATCTGCTCATTTCTGTTTGATTGTTGATGAATGCGAAAGTAGAGGAAGGCTGTCTACGCGGATTACCTTGCGGTGTTTAACGTGGCCTTGGGGATCGCACGGTTTCCCTCCTTAACTTCTAATAACCATATCATCATCAGTTAGAGCCGTTTGATGTTGCCGGCAGGAGGGACGCGTGTTAATTGCACGTATAACCTTCACATCCAGTGTAGTGCGGGAAGGCGAGGCGCGGGGATGAGCTAAGCAGATAGCAGGATCGTGGGTATCGTAGTTGCCTAGGTAGTGTAGTTGAGCGAGAGTACAATCAGAGCTTTGCCTCATGCCATTAATCATACTGACACGGTTATTAGGCCATAATGGCAACCAAGGGAATGCTTAAACCAGAGAGATGGCTGTAATACTCGTACACTGACATGCAGGAGGCATATCGGCGCACACACTCCTCATTCACACACATATACCACGGCCCAAAAGCAGATCCAAGTCCCGCTGACCTTCCTGAGAGTGAAGTGGCTTCCTCCCCGCCTGCAGACTTTTCTTTCAACTCTTCCTCTCCGTCACTCACCCTTCCCCCTCCTCCTCTTTTATCACACCTTTGTTTTTGTCCTTGTTCTTGAACCTGGACTTTTTTTTTTTCCACATATTTCTTAATTCCTTCTCATCCTGTTCGCTTAAATGAATGTTCTAATAATCTAAAATAAGCATAAAGAGAGGGTTGGCTCATTTATTTATATATATTTATAAAAAAAAAAAAAAAAAAAAAAAAAAAGGTTCACCATCTGTTTTTCTGTTTTTAAAGTAAAGGTAAAAAGCTTACATCAAAGAACAATATCACTGAAGATACTTTATTAACAGGTGACTCATTTTCATCAAGGAGGAGAAACTGGAAGTAATTGGTGCTGTTAATCTCTAACTTCGAAGAGTGGAACCTGCTGATAAAAAACTGGAAGGAACCAAAAAAAAAAATAAAATAAATAAATAAAAAATCTAAATGATGCTCAGGCGAAGGCAGATGTGAAAATAACTCAATTATACTAAGTGTAGTTTGTGTCATCAAGTAATGTTTCCATTACTCACCCATGACGCAGATTCATTACTTAGCATTCAAAAGCAAATCTGTTTGACGCACGGCTTAGTTTGAAGCCTGGTTGGTCAGTAGATCTGCAGAACCACTGGAGGGATATTTTTCAAGCTACGACTTCCAGCACTACATAAATGAAGTCTGTGTGAAAAACCTGCATTTCCTCAAATTATCTCCTGAGAAAAGTGAATCATTTCCTGTAGAGCTACTTTTACAGCAGAAATAAACATTTTTACGGTCTGGTACAAAGCAGTTATAAAAAAAAAAATGTACCGGGGAAAATGTTACTCAGTGTAAATTGCATTAGGGCTAAAAGTTATTCATAATTAACAGTATTATTATTATTATTATTATTATTAGTAGTAGTAGTAGTAGTAGTAGTAGTAGTAGTAGTATTAGTATTATTAGTATTATTATTTTGCACAAACAACACTATCTGAGAATTCTATGCTACAAATATTCCATGTACTTTAATTTATGCTAGCAGCGTACCTACCTACCATATGATAACACATTACAATTAGCAATTAGCATTAATGTTAGCGTTCATTGTGTACTGGTTTTTATTTAAGTAGAAACTGGAATTACTTTGTACCGTTTAACATAAGAGCATTAAAAGTGTGATTGGTGTTTTCAGCAGCAGCTTTGTTAATGTGGAGAGCAGTGTTTCCCACTATTTTCATCACATATGATATGATTGTGTAATTACACAACACAGACAAAAGTATTGGTACATATTGGATGCAAATGTTTTATTCCTAAAATGTGGCTGAATGACAAAAAAAAAGTCAACAATAAAAAAAAAACAACACATGAAGACAAATGTTATATTGTAATTTGAAATTGTGATAAATATCAGTGGAATAAACATTTTTAATTAGTCTTAAGATATTATTTTGCTTACATGGCTAACTATAAAGAGTTTGTTTTTGTTTTATTTAATTTCACACATTGATTATTTTAGCATTTTTAAAATTCTTTTAGAAAAGTCTTCTAGATTTTTGAAATATGTCCCATTCTGACTATGACTGATCATTTGAAAACAAAGTAACTGTCTGATTTTAAAACTCTCACTCATGAAGAAATTTCAACCCTTTAAACTTAACAGAAATATTCATTTGATATTTATCATGAAAATCATTTACATCTGACATTCCCATTTTTGTCATAATAATAATCCAGATTAAAGTAAACAGGAAGTCCTACTAAGTGTAGATGTGATATGTCCCAATATTTCTGTCCATGTATGTTTATATAAACTCCACTTTTTTACTGTTTTTTGTCAAACCTTTCGATCTAAATAATCATCAGTGATTTAGAACATTGCTCATGCATTGATTCAAGAATTTGAGGCAAAGAAAGAGGACTAGTGATGGGTCGCTGGTTGGGTTTACAGGTATTTGCAGTTCATTCGTGCGTCTGGCTGCTGAATAATCTACTCAGTCTGTCTTCATTCTGCACCAAACAGTCAGCGAGCCTTTGTTATTCTCTTTAATTTAATTAAATCTGACCCAAAGATTTGTTGCCAGGTGCTTTGTGGAGTAAAGGTCCTCAAAAAGGTCTTAATATTCACATTTACAAAGAAAAATCACTCCTTTGGTACCCTGTCTTAGAATTCTAAGTTGATAATGATAAGTTTGGTGAGTGTAGCCCTCACCAAAGGTTAACATGACACTTAAAAAACTAAATTATTGTATTAGTCCAACTAAAACTGGACTTTAAAAGTACACGTAAAAGTAGTAACTTGACTGAAAATGAAGTTTTAATAGTTGGACTAACACACCTAGATGATGTGATTGGAGGTCAATCTACTCCTGCATGTAAACAGACCAGTCGGACTGGACCAGGACCAGGTGTTCTGCACGTGCACTAGAGCAGGGGTCACCAGCCCTGGTCCTGGAGAGCCACTATCCTGCATGTTTTAGATGGATCCCTTTTCCAAGACACTTGATTCAAATAATAAGTCTATCATCAAGCTCCGCAGAAGAACGATAATGACCATCAGGTGTGCTGGAAGAGGCGAACATTGAACACATTCAGTAAAGATATTTGGTCTTTGTATAACCACTAGTGTGACGTTTCCATATGTGGGTCTTGATTCACCTCTTAGGTCCATATCTGGTTTCCCTTAGTTGACACACACACTCATACATAAAAGTTCCTCCAGCTGACTCCTGCTGCTTTTCTCCCTTGGACTTTCTCTCCTCTGCCTCTCTCCTGGCTTCTCCTCTCCCTCTCCTTACTAATGTATCATTCAATCCACGTATTGTTATTTTAGGTGAATAAAAACGTATATTAATATAATCTGTTTGTCTCTAAAGGATCCTCCCTCCACCACAACATCTAACACATGCAGGATAGAAGCTCTGCAGGACCAGGGTTGGTGAAATGTTATTTGAATTCAAATCATAAAGCATTAGGATAAAGTGTTGTTTGTTTGTTTCTTTTAGTTCAACAAGGTTAGTAATAGGTTCTTTATGACCAGATTTCTGTTTTTATCATGTTTTAGTTTAAAT
>JAPQRP010000003.1:25942412-25962616 GCA_037367295.1 Apogon hyalosoma
TGAACGTCCAAATGGGTCATATCTGATGACCATGAGAAGATGACAAACTGCATTTTACACCAATTATTTACATGGATTGATAGGATTAGTGGATCAACAGTCATTTACCCGTTTTATATCAGTAAATGATTTGATCACTGGTGGATATTTGAGTCTTTAGGGGTTAACATCATCTTTGCAGCTAAAGCTAAATGTGACAAATGGAAAAGGAAGGTCTGAGTCTGCACCTGACTTGTATTTATTTCTCATGTCAGGCCTTGAACAATCACTTAACTGCTTTCTTGATAACCACTAATGGAAGTGTCTGAAGCTGCGGTCCTTCAGAGTGAGAAAAACACATCTAGAAACAGAAAAGATTTCCCTCACATGGACATTATCGCCTTCTTGTGAACTTCTAATGGGTGTGTCTCTGTGCTGAAACTGGAATGGTAAGAGCGTCTGTAATGTAACAGGCTCCATCACAGTCGGGGCCCTGAAATATCTCAGAGATGGAATCATACAAAGAGCGAAAGGCAAGAGACTTGAAACATCATAGAAGTGCAAAGCGCATTACACCAATGCAACATGAGGACATGCGCTCAGGTGGAGTAACCTGAGGCTCGTCGATAAAAGCGGGTCCAGAGGAAGAGTCGTCCTCGGTCCTGGGCTCCTGTGCTCCTGTGCTGCTTGGCAAAGACAAACAGGGCTGTGCATTCCCCAAAGCCCATATCTTCTCTAGATAAGCCCGCTTCTTGGCTTCTATTTGCCCTGCGATGATAGAAGCAACAGTGAAGAGTGGGTGGGAAGTTGGAGGCCAATAGCCTCGAATGAGATTTTCATCAGTTGGTGCTGTGCAGCGCTGCAGCATCTATGTGGAAGAAGGAGGGGACCACTGGATATGCCAGGCTGGATCAAGGCCCACTGCAGGTCCCACTCTCTCAGCTGCCCCCTCCGTACACAGAGTGGCTGCGATAAGACCCTATCTGTTACAGTCCTACTGTGTGCCAGTGGCGGATATGGAAAAGTAAAGTGCATCTGGAAGATAGAAACCACCATCTGGTCCGGATCACCTTCAGGCTGCTACGACCAGCCCTTCACTTCCCCACCTGTCCCTCCCTGACCCCCGGAACATCCTGTCAGCCCACGTTAGAACGGGCAAGAGGATGCTAAAATGCCCTGAGTGGGAGTGGAATCTGAAACAACAGCAGTAAAGACAGTAACAGCCTGATGTAGGTTTGAATTGGAGCTCGGATACTAATATTTTTTGGAGTGAAGCTGCTGACAGCTGCGAGTTTATGGCCTTTTCATTTAAAGAGAAAAATCTCTGAATCAGCAATGAAAAGTGCAGAGCTTAAAGGTTAAAAATCATGATAACTGTCTGGTTGACAATTCATCATTAAGGCTATTATGGGACCCATTATCGCTTTCAGACGTCTGCACATTGCCATTCTTTTTCCCGTTCCAAAAGCATCCATTTTGGCACAAGATTAATGTGTCATGTTTCAATTCCCGGGCTGCATTTATCAAAGTTTTAAAATTACATTTAAGAGCCAAGTTTGGAGCAAAAAGTAAAGATTTGAAGGCAACTTATTCAAGAGTGGAGGTTTCAAAGAAGTGAATGGCATGTATGCAAAAGGAGGTACTACCAATCAAGTGCAACGACTTCATCTGAAACAATTTCCATTTTTTTAGCACGTCTGGTAGCTACGTACACATAAATGAATAACAGTCTTACATACAGTTTAACTATACATTAATAACTTGTTTTGCAGTAGTTAGTAGTAGTTAGTCAATCCACATTCATAGTCAATTATTCAAGTAGCTTTAGACATTTTCGTAAATACTGAGTTATTTATGTAATCAACTGAATCTTTATTAAATGACAAATGTACTAAGAAAGCTTGGTTAAAAAAAGTAAATTACTTGGTGTGAACTACTACTTTCATGGGAGTTTCCCCAATACTGCTCATGTATTTAGGTCCATATGTAATGGAATGTATGACTTTTGTAAGATTTACAATTAATTAAATTTTAAAAGCCAGTATAATAATGATAGTTTGAAGCTGTTTAATGGACCGATATTGGTTGCCTGAAAATTTACTGAGACTTTGACTTTAAAATTAGATAAGAATGTGACTGAACATCCAAGTCACCAACACTTCATTACCTATTTTTTTTTTTAACTATTGTTTTCCATCAGAGTCAATAAATCTGGTGTAAACACTGATATTACGGATTTATAAAATGTGAAAACCTACAGGTTGCAAATGTGGTGTTCATTAATTGGACTCTAACATAGAGCGTATAGTAGAGCATTCCTTTTTTTCTGCATCATGTAAATATAAAAAATTTCCAAGTTTTGATGAAAATGTCCAAATGTCAACTTCTCATCAGCAACGTTCATCACTCAACAGGTATTTGGAATTTCAATCTCAAAAGGATTTTATTATTTACCAATATGGTCTTATTTTGTAAAGTTCCAGAAAATGTATCTATGGCAGTCCCCCCCCCCTCAGGGAGTTGTGTACTGAGTTACCTCCTTACTTATTTTAGGTGTTATAAAAAAAAAGTGGGTTACATTCTTCCAACAGGCTTCTCTCAATATTGCAGAATTTTTATATGTCGATTTAGTCCCAGACATTTGACACCATTCTTCCTCTGTAAATTGAGCATTCAACTCGATGTGTACAATATTGATTACCCTCCGCTTTCTCAAAATATAGAAAGGTACTATATATTCTAATATAGTATAGTATAAATATTCTAATAGAAAATACTTCAGATATTAGTGGGATTTATGGAGGTTCTTTAAATAGATCATTTCATTTAGTATAGTTTCTCTGTTATAATATACTGCACACAATACCTACACCTTTCTGAAAACCTGCTATTAATTCTGATGTAAAGTGAAATATGTTCTTCATTTTTCCACTATATTCACGGTTGATGAACTTTAATAGATACGAGCCTAGACTTACTAAACCTCCATCCATCAGTATCAGTTGCAGCTCTGCACTGAGGCCTTCGGTGTGGCACTAGGTGGCACACTAGCACTGGCCGTCAACATTCGCTATTTAAATAACAATGAGCCAGTATGTGTTTTTAATCTCCAACCAGAACACATGGCACCTCCTTGGAATAAAAAACAGGGGTGGTTTAAATTTTAAATGTGCTATTGAAAGGCGGACCGTTATCTGACAGGGGCCTTTTCAGATCCCCTTTGGGAATCCAGTAACTGACTAACGGCTTAACGTACCACACACAAAGCCAGGACTATGCACGGGATTCAAAATCACCCACGCTTCCACACCATTGGCTGCGAGGACACACATAAACGCCCAATAGCCTGGCTGCGGGATTCAAACGGGCCAAACAACAAGCAGACATTACTTACTAGTTCATTTGCTTTCAGTGATGCGAGTACACAGTTGCTCATTCAGAAGTCATTGCTCTGCCAGACACAATTGAAAGGCGTTTGTAATCCCCAGGATCTTAATTCATATCCTGTGCGGCTGCAGTTTTAATGGTACAGCTTCCAGCAAATAAAGCCTTGGAAATTGAAATCAATAGCAATAAATCAGCATAATAAGCATCTCGGCCAAAGTTGGAGGGAAAATGCACGCTGTTCTCAAATCTATCAGTTGACATTTATGAGCAGAACTCTTAATCCAAGGATCCGTTAACGGTGGGAGCAGAGCTGTGTGACTGACTACAAATGATGGCAGGAGAGCAGACAAATGTCCATAAAGGCACTGCTAATGCTGACCTCGCACCAGCTGCAGCTACAGGTCTATAATTACAAGCAAACCCAGAGATGAGAAATCCTGATTAAAGCCCAAAGGGAAATCTCCAAAATGAAGTTACGGCAATTATGTGTATTAGTGATTTTTTTTTTTTTCTTAGAAGAAAGAACAGAGAAGCCTAGTTTATGTTCTCTATTGAGGTGCGATTGACTGCAGGCAAAAAGAGACTTTCCACAACAACACATGAGGAGCTGCAGAAAAAGTACTAGAGGCATCCCAAGATGTCCCTCTCATCAGATTTATTATAGAGACTGAGGGTTTGATTTAGGGGGACAGAGGTACAACAACAAATAAAAGAGAAGGGACATGAGTTTTCAGCCGAGCAGTCAGGGTAATTCCTTGTCTCTTCTCCTTTACTGGCTCTGGGTGCAGTGCACTACAGATGAACTTAATACCAACAACCCCCTAGCGTGGTCCCAAAATGCCAGCAGAACAATGGCAGCAGCAGTGGCAGTGGCCGTTATAGTTGTGACAAGGCAGCAAGTGGCTGGAATTGAGAGGGGAAGGTGGGGGAATACGTCTTTGTGTGTGTGTGTGTTTGTGTGAGTGGTTGTTGAGAGGGGTTCAAAAAGGGAGTCCTGTTTTGTTGGCTGGTTCCTACCCTCCTATGGGGGGGGAAACAAGTAAGGGGGTGGGGTAGGTGGGTGGCAGGGAGACAAAGGGTCCCAACAGACTGGAAACGAGGAAGCCAGCGACACACTAAATCCTCCCACACATACACACATGCATTTTTTACACAATCTCATGACAGCAGCCGAGACGAGGGGGAGCAAACTGGAACTGGGTCAAAAATCCAATTAATCCATGACAGAAGAGAACGTTTGGAAGACAGAGGAACAGTGCAGGAAAACCACAAGAGATGGGAAACAATACACCGCTGACCCCTGACCTGTGTGTGTGCAGGAGAAAGAGTAAGAGAAGAGGGGAAAGTGGGGTGTGTGGTATGCAGCAAGTGCATTCGCTTTGGATCAAGGTCAGGCTGTGTTTGTCGTGCAGAGCAAAGCGTCTCTACAGTCACTACTGCACTAGGGCTTTAAGTATGGTCAGATATCCTATTGGATTTACTGATGCCCCATTTCCACCAACGTGAAACTGCTGCTGGTTTTGGGCTGATGCTAGCAAGGCCACCTGAACTAAGACTAAGACTAGAGCGGATCAAGACTTAAAGGGTCAAAAGCAAGTCAAGCAAATAAACCAGATGCGGAGGAACAGTGCTATAGTTGCTGGGTTTTTCAAAGAGCTACAAAAGAGTATGACTGATACAATCGAGCCAACAATTTCCTTACATCTCACTCAAATAACAACGTAACTACAGACACGGGTAAATGGGTGTTATTCTTCTAAAGTCAATATCCGACACCCACCGTACGAAAGACTGAGTGATTGAATGAGTCACAGAGAGACACTCGAAACACAGAAGCTGAAGTGTTGGATTACGTAAAATATATATAGGCCTATTATTTGCAATTGTGTGTCCAATCTCAAAATTTGCACTCAATTCAAGGGTGAAGTGTGTTTATGGCTTTAAAATACAATCCTCAGTCCTCTTCACCACTAAGACAAGACCTTCAAAAGAGATCTTGAGACCAGGCTCAAGTGCTAACACACAACTAGTTCAAGAACTTCAAAATTTACAAAAGGCTGGTTTGCATTCCCACTGCCACAGCACTGCCATGTTTTAACATCACTGTACGGTATTTGTCTCAATGCATGTCTCCTTTTCAGTCAAAGCAAGGACCAACTTCAAGCACAAAAAAACAAACAAAAAAAAACAAACCAAAAAACAGTGGACTACATGATGTCTTTGGTTTAACTTGCCTACTTTGGCATCCAAACTGCTTTACTGTATTAGTGCTTGTTCTGTCAAAAAATGGCAGTTACAAGTTTTAGTTTTTTTTTTTTTTTTTAAAGTTTTTTTTTGTTACAATAATCCCATCTAGCCCCTGACATAATTAGGTCTTGGTTGTAATCCAGCCAAGAAGAACTGGTGCTGCTCTGGAATCACTTTTCTTTCCTGGCAACGAGCCATTTTTTGGCTGTTGAAACACAAAGAACTAGTTCGTATTTGTGCTTTGACTCTGAACCCTTGGACTTGTGTAAAAAGAGTAAGAAAAATTGTCGACTATCCCAAATTGCACAAGCAGCTCTGGCTTTCATTGTTTCATTCTGTTGATAAATTTGGGTGCTAAAGGCAAATCAAATGATTGCGGTTGGGTTTTTTTTTTTCTCTATCTCTGCCACACTTGTACACCATTCATCACTAATCCTTTCGCACAATCCTGCACAAACCCCACCTCCTTTGGGGAAGTTGGGAGGCTGTCACTACCAAGTGGGAAAAGTGCATGTGTGGGTCCCCTGGGGATCCAAAGATGTTAATGTGGGGTGAATGGGCTGAGGCAGCAGGGCAACAGCAGGGATGTCAGCAGGGCTGCGGAGCACTCACTACGGGTGATAGGTGTCAGCTGGGAAGATAAATAATGTAATGCCTACGGGATGTAGTAGCAGCCGTATGATTCGAAGCGGTGGCACTCCTGGGGAATGCACCAGTCTAATGCAAGATAAATTCACAGCCGCTACCCACCAGAGCCAGCTGCCCACCAGAGAACGAGATGATGGAGGCTAAAGAAAAATGTGGGAAGGGAGACAAAAAAAGACACCCAAAGCGATACACGAATAAGTACCATGCTGCTAAGTTTACCAGTTTAATGTCCCTCTCTGGACTGACCACAGTAGGTGCGTTCCATCAGCTGTTGAGAAATCTGCAGTGCTGTGGGATTCAGTATGGATTTCCCTTTGAAGGCTATGACTAGCAGATTGTGGAACATGATGACCTTAGCAACCCTTTCACCAGAAGTATTTTGTCAGCTGTCACAAAGCTACTTGTCGCCCTGCCAATCTCCAATCTATCAATCACAACGCACTGTTAAAACGCTTACAGAGTGATGCTCAATAGCTCACTGTCAGGCATGGGAAACTCCAAACTACAGGACGCATGCCGACTGTTTTGTGTGTGGAATGACTCGGGTTATTTGCCGTGGGGTAACTAGAGTACACTGAAATAGCAACTGGAGGGAAAGCCAATTCTTTCTGACCAAACTTTGGTCAATATGTTGGGAACTGATGATTCTAGTACAGTAAGAACTTGAGATAAACCTACACTGATGCTGTGGGACTGAGCACCATCTGTAGCCATCTGAAAGTCTGTATTTGAAGACGGGCCTGATCGTTAGCGGAATTTAGACACAAGTAACATACCTTGGCTTGAGAAAATACAGTACAGTACATAATGAGCTGATCCATTAGTAGCAGTTCCATCCAGAGATGCCATCCCAAATGGGTGCCAGTTAAAGCATTCAGTACCCCGTTAGCCATGATTTAGCGTTTGCTCTGCAGCTACTCCTTTTCAAAGTGATTTCTGATTTGTAAAAAAAAAACAAAAAAAAAAAAACACCCTGCCAGACATTTCTGAGCTAAAATACTAAGCTGAAAATTAAACGCATCCGCTATTCGGCTGGCATGTTCAACAGATGGCAAATTACCCAGTTCAGTTTAATTTGCAGAAGTACTTTTTATGCCAATAACCAAAGCAGAGACAAATGCTGGAGTGCCATGATATCTCATGTGGGGGAAATAATGAAATGGATGGGCACGACACTGTTCTAGTTGATATTTAAATACTATTACATACATGACAAGATGTCTATGAATAAACTGTCTTGCAATAACATCTAAAGTAGTCAATTTACATACAAGGAACCAGGCAATTAGTGATAATCATCATTAGCTTAATCGGAGTTTACATCCTGTTGTTTCTGTACATACAAATGAAATGTCACCATATATGAAGAGCGTCAACATGGAAGAGTCTGAAAAACATTATGTTGTGATGAGTGGCTTCAGATGTGTACCAGGAGTTCATACTAAAAAAATGGGGGAAAAGTTATATCAGACTTCATCTATCAGTTCCTCAGTCAAAACCTAAAATACTCCATCCAACTGTTACAGCTGTAACCATGGTGATGATAATAAACTCCTACTTTTTCTAGTGGAAAGGTGCATACATCAGTATTTCCTTGGGTTACATTTGGATGGTAGACTGTCGTAACACAAATGGACTGCAGTTGTGGCTAAATGAACAAACCTATCATCATTTCAAATAGTGCAAAATGTTAGCGCAGAGTACCAAAATTGTGGCTGGACTGCAGATATAATGATCTTGGACACTCTTTTTTAAAAACCAGAGTGGTCAAAATGATGATGAAATTCAGGATAGTGAAGCTACAATATAACCTTGGAGCACCACAGCTAACAATGCCCTGCGCACACAAAGACTTTTGGAATGTGGGCGAGAAAAGGCCTCACTGGGCAATCTGAGAGAGACAGAGGAAGATGAAAAGACGGAGAAAAAAGGTAGGACAGGAGAGAAAGTATCGGGTGAGGGAGGGGAGAGTGGATAAAGGAGAGATGCCACAGCTGCTGGAAGTGGTAAGAGAGGAGAGGAGAAATAAATGAGCAGATGGATGAAAGAGGGGGGCAGATAGATTAATGTTAAGTGCGAAAAAGGACGAGGAGAGGAAGAGAGGCGGAAAGAGAGCAATGTCTACGAGGCTGAATCCTCCGGTGGCGCTCATTTCTGGGGTCGTCTCTGCCTTAATCAAGGCTCTGAGGGACCCATGGGTAGGGCGAGGCCCAGGAATGTGCTCCTGTGGAAGGGTGATCAATCAGAGCTGGTGGCCCCTACGCAGATGCTCTGCTGTACCGTAACTAACACACACACACGCTCGGAAAGCGACAGTGATGAATTAGGAAACGCTCAGACAGTTTAGGAGCCGCTGACTCTCCCAATCTACATAATAAACTGTCGCATGATCTCATCTCATTTTGTTCTTCCCTCTTTTGATTCCATTTCCTATTCTTTTAGCGTGTAACAGTCTGTCTATCAGGTAACCCCAGACAGAGCAGCAGCCACCGAGAACACTTTTTACAGACAGCAACCTCCAATTTGTCCTTTATTTCTGGTAAATTTCCCACTAGAAACCTTACAAAGCCTGAAGTTTTGTGAGACGAAACATGAAGTTACAGTAGCGCTCCTCCAGGATGAGCTGACAGGATGCTATTTTGTGAGTGTTCCCTATAATACAGCTTTAAGTCGAGTGTGACAAAAATTAGAATGCGCCGTCAGTGGCTCGTGGGAACATTCATACTGTGGTATTTCCCTTTGTCCCCGCAGAACACGGGAAAAAAAAGTGCTGTTGTTCCCTTAGT
Organism: Apogon hyalosoma; assembly: GCA_037367295.1. Taxonomy (NCBI): domain Eukaryota; kingdom Metazoa; phylum Chordata; class Actinopteri; order Kurtiformes; family Apogonidae; genus Apogon; species Apogon hyalosoma. The sequence continues at coordinate 25,951,460 of JAPQRP010000003.1, forward strand.
GAATAACCGGGGCACCTTGAAAATAATGAGATCCTGTTGGTGACAAGACACTCTCACAACATCCCATCTGAGCTTTGTTGACACCCAAGAAGGTCTCAAAAACAAGTATGACTCCTCAAGTTCAGAACGAATGGGGGTGGAGGAAGAAGATTTAATACACAAAAACAACAAATGATACCATAACTGTTGTATGCATTTTGTAATGTCAGGATAAGGACATTGTTGGTCCCTCGAAGTTGACTTGTTTTTCCCTAGTGTATAGGGGAGACTGGGTCCAACCGTAAAACACTCAACTTATCCAATTAAAAATAAGTAAGTCATTCAGCCGGTCAGGCATTTGTATTCTCTCTTTTCTCCGGTATGTTTCACAACTACAAATGAGAAAAAGTTTAGAGAGAACGTAAAGTTTAAATACAAAGGCAGCAATATTACAATTTACTTCTGTTGTGTCAAATTTCCATGTCACTTCAATCCTTTTTTTTTTTATTTGCATTTTCCATACCGTCCAAACTAGTTCTTATTTTATTACACCACAGACAAACTTTTCCAATGGAAAAATCTTCTCATTTTTTCCCCCACTTGTTCTTACTGTCATATTAAATTTAGTTCAAAGACTGTTACTAACTCAAAGCCAGGTCAACATAAATAAATATATCCTGGTCCTCAAATACAGAGCAATACACAAACATATGACCAAGGGGCCTGTAGTCCAACTGCATGTTTAAAGACATTATTTGACATTCGTTTGACCTTTTCAAGGTCACTCAAGGTTAAAGGTCATGGCACCAAACGAAAGCCCATTTGTGACTTCCTATCTATTTCCAATAATAATTATATCAATATCTTCAACTGTTTTCAAGTTATAGCACTAGGAAATTTGCCCCATTATAAACTAATGGGGATTTGTAAAATTTCAAAAATTCATTAAAAAAAATTCAAAAATCGATATTTCCCAATTCTTTGAATACACTTGGTAGACCCTACCCCTAACATATTCCACAACAAATATCAAGTCATTCTGAAGAAGAAGAAGAATGTTAAAAAATGGTTTGCGGACAGATGGATGGACAACGGACAAAAAAGATGTCAACTGATATCACTAGTCCAACTGATACCAATAGTCCAACCGATACCAACAGTCCAACCGATACCAAGACCAATAGTCCAACCGATGCCAATAGTCCAACTGATATAAATAGTCCAACTGATACCAATAGTCCAACCGATAACAACAGTCCAACCGATACCAATAGTCCAACCTATACTAATAGTCCAACTGATACTAATAGTCCATCGGACCTTTTGGGCCATTGGACTAAAAACTTCTGTTGCCTAATGTGTAATGATGTGCTACCAGTTGAGCTCAATGTACACCTGCATCAGCTTGATTTAATACATTAAACGATAGAATTCAGCTACTTTCAAAACTTCACCCATCTTAAGTATTTGCATCAGACTGGAGCCACTGCAGGTGTGTGTCTTACTTTTTCACTTGTTATTTGTACAACCTTACAAGTGTGACCGGAATGCATTGTTTTCTCTATAAAGCACAGTTAAAACAATAGATTATATCCACTGAAAAGAGAGTGGGCTTTAATTTTGAAACAGCTAAGGAAGTGCTTATGGAATGTGTATTGCAGTACTTTAAACATCACAAATATGAGTGAATCAAAACAAGCTATCGCAAATTACACCAGCTTCTACTTGTTAAACAGAGGAAAATGAAAACAAAACTCTGAAATTAATATTATATATTTGCCCTTACTAGAACTGTATAATTCATCAGTGCACCTAAGGATATATTTCATGCAGTCTCTGAAATATTTCTCCTATATTAAAAAACGTGGTATTCCAGAGAGTGCATCAATACTTCTGTATCATTTAATATGTTATTTATCTGCAGAGACTGAGTCGAGGCAAGCAGCATCTTGTTTTATGCTCCCCACAATGAGACCTATCCATTCATTCCCTGCTTACATGTATGACTTTTTTTTTTTTTTTTTTTATTTATGACTGCATACAGTGACAGAGGGTGGTATATAGACTCGGTGCATTATAGGCTCTATTAATCACAGCCATGTTCTGCACGCTGAACAATGACAAAGCACAAACTGCTGAGATGAGAAATGGCTGAGCTGAGATGGAAGACAGCAGGTTCATTTCAATCTACTACAGATACAGAGGGCTTTTACTTAGAGGTTATTAACACACACATACAAAAAAAAAAAGAGGCTTGGAATATTTTTATCAATCACACCTCTGGGACTCTGCCTGAGAAGTAACTTAAAGTAAACACTTCAATTAATACGCATTACTACTCAGGAAATGCACTGAGTAAGACCTTTGCGGTTAAATATCCACCGGACCTGTGATAACTGGAACACGTACCCCACGTTTTTGCGTTTGAGATGAGAGATCTCTGTTTTCAGCACATTCGCAGAGGTTAAAGGTTGACTCCCAAAATAATTGATCGATCTTGGATTTGAGATCTGCCTCAAGAAAACTTTCTGAAGATCTCCATCTCGTCTGGGATTCAACTGTGCCTTCATTCAGCCTTGTTTTGGTCTCAAAAAGTACTCTGGATTTTATTTCAACACCGGTCAACATCGATGAAATCAACAGTGGTCAGTATACTATCATTAAACCAGTGTATTGTCGGATTCATTTGTTAAAAACACCACTAAGACTTGATAAAAAAATTAATCTACTGGTAATTTTAGCTAATCTGAATCACAGCCAGATCTTCTGTAATGAAATGTAAAAGCATAAAGTACTCAATAACAGCACCTAGAGCTAGGCAATACAGACAAAAACTGAATTTAATGTTATGGACGATTTATGCATTTAATCAATTGTTTTGTGGTTACAGGAACTGAAACTATGATGTATATATATTCTGGGGCACCGAGGAGAGGGGGGGGCATGATAAATTCATGGGGCTCAGTATTTTTGTGGGACCCATAGAGGAGTGGAGGGGGCCCAGAGGATGTCGGTTTGAAGTTGTGAAAATGTGTGTGATCAGCTGCATTAAAAGAGGCACAGAAGTCGGGTTAAGTTTTGGTTTTATTTTCACGTTATTGTACGTGATGTTGCAAATGGACCCCCCACCCCCCCAGCAATGGCCAGATATATTGAGAAGATAGTCAATTTCTGTAGGGTCCAAAATGTTCCCAACAATTTTCCAAAATCACCACCAATATTCATGCAAACAGGTGATTCACAGAGGCATTTCAACTCCAGTTCAACACTGTGAAAACCTTCACATTGTTCATATTTGTAGGTTTAATAGCTAAAGACAAACTTGAATTATTTTGAATACTATTATTTTATAGTTTTCAAAAGCTTGACCAGGGACAGAGACTGCAAATTAGCTGAAGTTAGACATCTTATATGCATCACAGGTTCCCTTTGGTGACAATGCTGTATGTATCGTCCCTGATAAATAAACATAAAATAAAATAAAATCTTTGAGACCAGGTACTAACTACTTTATCTCAGACATATGGAACATATGTGGTAGAACCGGGACAAAAACTAATATCCTTCTAATATTCAGCTGAAGTCACAAGAGGCCATTATGTTCGACACAAAATGTGGTGAATTTTGACTACTTTCATTTCAAGCAGTTTTACAACAGCATATTTAACGTAATACTTTTAGAAATTTTGGAAATATTCATTACACAGGAGTCAGAAAATTATCTGAACCACATCAGGCATTTTAATAAAAAGGGTGAAATTATGCTGCACAGACGCGATGAGCACTTCTCCGATAAGGCTGCTGTTTTCCTAACGTCACATGAGAGCCTTGATAAACAGTCCTCTTTTATCTGTGTTTCTGTCAGGTGTGAGAAACAAAAGCTCTTTTTGTTTTGTTTTTGTTTTTTTTTTTTTTATCAGAGTTGTAGAGCTGTACCTGCAGGTGATGGGGAATCACACATTATGTTTAGAGATGAGTCCTTTGTCCTCCTTCCAGTAAAATAAGGAATAAAAACATTTAGAGGATCCTGGGTAGCCTTTACTCAAACTCTACTTTTTTTTTTTTTTTTACCTTCTTCCACATCCTCTTCTGATCTCCGAGGGTGGATAGGAAGAACTAGAACAAAAGGAAATGAGGACTTGCACAAATTTAATACTAATTCATTACAGCTTCTTTTGAGATACGGCTAATGCAGCATTCAAAGACCACTTGAAGGCAAAATTACTGAAAAACTAATTCGATGAGCAGCGCCAAGAGAAACTTTTCTGACTTTTAATTACTTTATCACTCTCATTTTCACTATCTTTATGGTATTTTAGTGAGAAGCAAAGAAAAAAATAGGGAGATAGAGTTAAGTGGTAGGCGGCACCAGAGAGAAAAGGGAAGGCAGAGATGGGGGTGGAGGTGATGAATTGTCAAGATGTGGACTGCGCTCAGTCTCTGTCAGGTCTTTGCGGCAGGGTCTTTGAGGCGCCCTGGGTCTGCAGTCCCACGACGAGGGTGGTTACGGACCGTGGAAAACAGGATTACACAACCCTCTCTTGTCCAATTAATTACCGACCTGTTTGGCAAAATAAATTCTCCTCATCTTCCCGTGCCATCTCTGCGGTAGAATTCACCCTGTCTGATAGTTGGGGAATTTCATAGCAACTCTGGAGAATACTGGAGCACACTCTGAAAAGCTCTCCACCAACTCCAATGTGGTCTAATCAGGAGGGATTGTTCCATATCCAATTAAAGTGAACTGAATAAACTGCAGCACTCACATTCATTTAAGCATTTGCTAAAAAGTGAAAATGCTCATTAATTAGTTTTGTGAGGAAATTTAGACATTATTCTCAACTCGGTACCAAGGGGGAAAAAGAAATATTATTGTACAATCTGCATGTAGCAAACTGCATAAATGTATATGCTTTTAATTTCTGAACCAAAAACACGTTATATCAGACAAACGACGTGTATATCACCATCATAGTGGTATCACAAACCCAATCACCAGAAATGTTTGGAACTCCTTTCCTCAGTCTTTCAGGGAGATTAATCTACTGTGTCTGTAAATTGGGAATTTGGGGTCAGTTCCAGTACTATTGGAATTTGGAGTTCCACAGGGTTCCATTCTAGGGTCCTTATTAAGTCATATGGCTGTCACTGCTATCACAATTACTGTGGAAAAATACTGCAAACTGCCCTGTGATTACTAACTGAGTCTATTTTCTTTCTTACCAAGATAATGGAAATAATTAGGACATAAAGTTGTTTTTGTGTCTCTCTGCAAACAGATCCTCAATATTCAGGAGGCGACTGAAGTGGAGGGCAGATTATGTAGATATACTGTACAGTTTAGGGGAAAAAAAATTAAGAGCCCACCACTTTCACCATTTCCAAATATGTATTATTAGATATGACCACTTGTATTGTATAAACTACTGGTATTTCTTCATCATTTAAAAATAACATATTGCCATTTAGAGGATTGCTGTCAGGCCTCAAACCAGACAAAAGAAAATAAGTTAATATTTGGTCTGAAATAACACAATATTGATGTTTACTGAACTTATGAAGAGTTCATAAACCAATATTTGTTAGAATAACCCTGGTTTTCAGCCACAGCATCACACCTCTTGGCATATTCTCCACCAGTCTTCCACTGAAGTCTGCTTTATGCAACTCCCCCAGAGCAAAAAATGCAAGCATTGTCTACGGGTTTGTGACCATTCATCTTTGTCTGCATCACATTGCAAAGGTTTTAAATGGGTTTGAGGTCTGAATAATTGGACTGATCTTTTTTTTTTTCTTCTCCAGGGCTTGAAAATGTATTTTTGGTAGAGAAATGTCAAGATTAAATGTATCAGTGGTGTGCAGAAAAGGCCAACTGCTTTTGTTATGCTTGACCATGTCTACAATCTCAGGGAGTGGTGTGCCAACACATAGTTGTTCAGATGAGATGGTGGGGCTTTTTCTTTTTGCAGCACTATCTCTTTGAGGGCTTTGTTCTTCTCGTGGAGTGCATGGAGAGCAGGAAAGCAAAGCCTCTGCTATCCAAGCCAAGGGCAATTCTCAGGGTCATAACCCCCTATTCATTGCTTCACTCTGGCTTGAAGTAAAACGTGCACAACAACAACCATGATACCAGCCTCCAGCTCCGGCCAAAACATCGCACTAGTGTGGGCGGCCCAATCAAAGTCTTGCATTCTTCTCAGTGGGAGCTGCAGCCCCTGGTTAAAGATAGCAGCGCATCCTCAAGTCGAGATTAGCCCTGCCAAGTGTACACTCCCTCCCTTGCTCTCCTTCTTGTTCTCTTTCTTTCACCCTCCGACGGCTGCTCCAGGAGTGCATGTCAGTTCATCTCAGCATAAAGATCCGCCTGGGGAAAGCCAAGAAAACCCCCATCCACTGTGAGGAACAGCACAGGATCCATGGGGTACCCATGGGTGAGGCTGCGGGCATCATTGTGAGCGGTCGGCAGCCTCGGAATACTCGACTTCAGCTGGCACCATAGGAACGATTGCATGGGCTCATTCAAAGGCAAACAAGCAAACAAGTGCAAAGACAGAAATCCTAGTAAGTGGGAAGTTGTCATAAGATTCAATGCAAGTTGTGGATTTGTAAGAAAATACTTACAAAAAAGTTGCAACTTCTAAACAATTATGAATAGAATCTTTTCAAGGATTTTTATTATTTATTTTTCATTGAGAGGCAGTTCTGAATGTAATAATATAATCACACCTCTACTTCTGTAAAGTTCTGCAGATGTTTCAAGCAAACTTTACATTACATTAAAAAAAAAAAAACATGATCAGTGTTATGCATGAATGGCCATCAGTCTTTTTTTCAAGACTTTCATGCCACTGTATTGACTTTACACATGAAAAATGACGGCAATTTATGTGAGGACTAAAAGCGACACTGCTCTACACATTCCAAACACCGATAACCTTCCTTCTATACACAGTTAACCATCAAATAGAGTTATAAAAATCGTTGCTGAAATTTGAAGTTTTTGTAGCAGCCTAATGACAAAAGGGAGTGAAAAGCAGAAACGTTAGATCAGTAAACTCCTACTATTGTTAAAAAAAAACAAAAACAATGTGCCAGCACTTGAAAACCCTCTGCTTTCAGTCCACGCCAAACATTTTGCATATATGGACAGACAAACAGATGGACAAACGGATAGATGGACAACATACTGATGACAATACCCTGCAGTGAGGTCCGAAGGTAAAAATGGTGGAAAAGTTGTTTAAAACCTCTCAAATATAGAACTTTTTCAAAATAAAAGTTCTATAACCGTTGAAGAATTTGCAATGAAGGTAAAATGTCACCACTTGGCCACAGAGGAGCTAATATTTTAGCAACACTTGAGCAGTTTTCAAAGGATGCGAGATTACGTCTTTCCATTTCCAGAGAGGGCTTTAGCATTTCTGAGTTTGGATTCAAGCAGCTGAGGGTGAAAATATTTCCTTTTGACATCATCATCTTCACTGCCAGCCTCCAATCCCAGCCCTTATTTTCCTCAAACAGTCAGGCGTGTGTAGAGGATGTTTAGCAGCAGCGTTTCAAATTTTAATCCGACAAAACTTTCAGTTTCAGCACGGTTAAGATGAGCGAGAAAGAGCTGGGGAGAATGAAAGAGAAAGAGAGATAGTGACAAGCGCTCATCAGTGGGCAGCTGGTGAGAAGGCGATGAAGAAAAAGAAGAAGAAGCAGCAGGAAGGGAAGCCAATTACCCATGTGGGGAAGCCGAGCGTGGGGACGTGGAGCACCGGGGAGGCCTGTTCTGCGTTCGATAACCCTCCTGTGTCATCCCTCTATGTCAACCAGAATTTTATCTCCAACGGGGAGGGAAAAAGACAGCCTCTGCATAGGCAACAACAACAGCCTGCAGCCACAGAGAGCTGCGAGCCACAGATGGAGACGAGAATTAAGAGAGTCAGGGGCAAGTGATACGCAACATACGAGCTAAAAGGAAATGGAGCAGTGGGGAACACACACACACACTCATCACCCACTGCTTGCTATAAGCAAACAGGAGTATGGAGGAAAATGATTACATAAATATGAATATTGGTTTACTTAGGGACCTGCCAATGCTGCTCTGCTCTGTCTGTTCTTTACCTGAGTATTTATTTTTCTGGCGTTTTCCCTTTACCGCCTATATTCTAAATCCATACGGCACAAATGTGTGTGTATTTAAACAGGATAAAGCACAGATAATGTGTATAGATACGTGCAGATGACCCTTGCTGTAATGTATTAGCAAAAAGAGGTTTAAGAGGGAGTTACATAAACTCTCAGTCAGCTTCTTCTGAAAACTGAAACAGAATGTAGAGTTTTTAACCAAATATGGACTTATGAGTACACATTCACTCATGTCAAAGGTAAAGCCTTTTGCAGACATTGCAAAGTATAGACTGTTGTGTTTAAGAACAGCAATTTGATTCACCTTTATGAATCAAATTGTCTAGTCAACGTGATAGTATATATAAAACAGCCAGATGTTTCTGCCTCCATGTCATTTAAAACCCTTTTAAGTGTCCAGTGAGACCAGATCCTTATGTTTCAGATCATTTTGTAAGAGGGTCTCAAAGGCCTTTTTTTCCCCAGTTTGTTATCTAAGGCTGGTGATGCTTGGAACCGACACAAGGAATAAATCCTGAGACTGAAGAGTGCAGCTACGTGTTCTTTTTGACAAATGTAGTTTTGAGGATAAGATGGCTTTAAAATTTGTCATACACTTCAGTTTTTCATGAGAAACAGTGTCAAGAGTGTGCTGGGGAGCCGCGGGGGGTGGGGGGGGGTTAAGCATGACAAATTCATGGAGCCCAGCATTTGTGGGTCGCCCATAGAGCAGTGGAGGGGGCCCAGAGGAAACAGGTTAGAAGAAGTGAAAATTTCATGCAAGGTCCGCTGTATAATAGAAGTCAGGAGTCGGACGTTGAAAGCATGTAAAGTTTCACTTTCATTAGTTATCGATCACACCCCCACATATGAGCGCCCCCCCGATCAACTAGATACTGAATTTTATTAAGGGTCCACAACGTTTACCTTTCATGTGGGCCAGAATTGGTGGCAGCGCCCCAGAGAGTGTGTGAGATTTGAGCGCACAGACATAAATATTGTAGCAACAGGTTTCTTTTTAGTTTCAAAAGTTTTTTGTTTGTTTTTTTTTACCAGTTGGTAAATGTGGGATAAATGGATGGTATGTGAAGGCCTTTCACTTTTTATTAATGTGATACAAGATTTATCACAAGACAAGCGTTGCACAAAAACAGTACATTTGAGGACATTTTCATTTTTTTTCCCACCATTACTGCATGAGTTCAATCACATATATATTTGTATTCATTTATTTTACATTTTCTGGAAAACAACATTTTCAGCATCCTCTGCTGTTCTGAAATTAGATACAGGTCCATACTGAAATTAGACTTAACTATCCCGAGTATCGTTGTGTTTAATCTTAGAGATATTTTGGCACAAAAGAGCGGCTTAAATGTAAACCCATTAGCATTGGATTTCATTAAAAGTGAAATCCTGCCACCCTGTTTTTTAGTACAAAAGTTGATTATAAAATAACAGAATATATCGTGTGTCTGCTTCTGATTTATTTTATGGACTAACTGTGCAAACTAATTACAGCTTTCTGTGTGTTTCGCTGCTTTAGACAAAATGGAAGAATAGAAGAGATTTCTTAGCTCAACGATATTAAAAGCTCCACAGTAATTAAAACCCTGGCATGTGGAGTATTTACCTTAATAAATCATTCCTGCAATTTGCTGTGACAGCTTTGTTTTGGCACACCAACTTCCCCCACTAAACTTATACGTGTTGACAATTACAGTACATAATTATGAAGTAAAGGAAGACTATTTACACTACCTATACTATGTCACTGTGCCAATATGAGGCTCACAAATAGAATTATCAAGGCTCAAAGGTAACTCTAAGCCTTGCATGGGTTGTTAGTGACCTGATGGATGTGAAAAGGTTAAACCGCTTCCTCCTGAGTGGATACCTGACTCTGATACTATCATAGCACCGAATGAACTGCTTCGACACCCGAAACCTGAAGAGTAAATTTCACCAGCATCAGCACATTCGCCAGCATGTACACAACAGTTTTATAGTTGGGGACATTTTAGCTTTTATGTAGTTTTGACAGAAAAAAAAAAAAATCAGATAAAATAGAAAACTTGAACATTGTGGTAAACGGGCTAATTTCTTAACCTTTTATTGGGTAAGTGACTATTTTTGGTAATTTCTGCACACTTTACAAGACAGTGGCAGCAATATTTACAGTGAGGACAGGTCCAGTGTGGTCTCCAGGGTCTGTAAGGTCCACCTGTGCATGAACGGTGAGTGGACCTGCTTTGTTAGGCACCATGAAGTAATGGTACTAATGTAAGGAATGATGTTCAGAAGGATCATGTGGATGTGGACAGAGGTCTGGATCAGCACTTATGCTGTTGTAATGTTCTAAAATACAGGTTCCTTTCACCCTACATGTGTTTTTCTTGTATTTTCAATATATACTTCTTGGATTTTTTTTTTTTTGCCACTTATGGGCAAAGAACCAAATATGGTAACTTCATTTACCTTGTTTTTGTTTTTTTTACATTACAATAAAAAGTAATAAAGTCTTGTTATGTCCTCCAATAACACACTAAGGCTGATATTTTGAATTTCAGAGTATTTCTGTGAGTGCCCTGTCTGCATCATAATGTTCATTCACTCACTCATTCATTCATAATCCAGCTAATGAAGGCGGGGTACCCCCATATGCCAGGTCGTTGAAAGGCTGACATATACAGACGAACAACCATTCACACCTATGGGTGATTTAGACTGACGAGTTAGCTAATTTAGGGGCATGACTTTGGATGGTTGGAGGAAACTGGTAAATCCAAATACACTGAGAAAAGCAAAACATTGATTCAATATAAAAAAAAGAAAACTTCTTCAATTGGTCACATCTAATACCCATTTGAGTGAACTATTCAGTTTTCATTCAATTCAATTTTACTTAGTTCACCCAACTTAATTTTATTAGATGTGACCATTTGAAGATTTTTTTTTTTTTACATTGATTCAATGTTTTGCTTTTTTCAGTGTGTTTTTAGCACCGTCACCTCAGAACAAGAAGGTTCCTTGGTTCAGGAGTTTGAATGTTCTCCTTGT
>JAPQRP010000003.1:26007598-26017916 GCA_037367295.1 Apogon hyalosoma
CCATGGTGGGATCAATTAGGTCTTATCTTATCTTATCCTAAATCCATGCAGGCTTTTATTTATTTATTTATTTATTTTGGGTCAGGCTGAGTATATGAGACTTATGGACATATAATCTATCACACGGTTTCTTGAATAATTCACAGACATTTAATCTATGTTCCTCGTATTAAGCTACATCTGCTCGTACAGACCATCATTATGGTGTGTAATATCATTCATAAAATCCCAAATTATGGGTGATTTCAAAGTCGGCTGTGAACGGTCGGCTTTATGAGCAAGATGGACTTCTCAGTTGCATGGCACTGGTCCACGTGGGCTGGGATACCTTTGGGTCCTCATTGCAGACACAGATATAATTGCTTGGTGTTTAATTTCTTTTTTCATGTATCAGTCTAACCTGACCTGACACCACTGTACAGATGAACTGATTAAAGTCTGCGCTGCATAATATACCAGCTAGTCAAAGATACCTACAGAGAGAAAAGGTTGGGGGAGATCTATCTCAGGCTTTGTCAGCGCTGAGATGGTGTATAAATTCTCTGAGAGCAGTTTATTTAGTCAGAAAGGAGAGTCACAAAGCAGCCGGCGTGGACAAAGCAGATACTTTTCATTAGGGCAGGCTCTCCTTTCATTTCTCCTTCCACAGAGACATCAATTACAGCACTCCATCTCCCGCAATCTGAAGCTCCTCTCTAAAACCTATCTGAACTGCTTAGCCAGTTAATGCTATTGTTAGAGATGTCACGAGGAGAGGGGCGCATGAATAGGGGTTGATGAATAAAAACAGACCTTGTCCGATGAGGCTCAAATCACGCTAATTAAGAAGACAGGGGGCGGGGCGGCTCCTCGGCACCTGCGTTACGGCACTGAGCCTCTGTCTTGATGGAGAAAGCGAGGAAAATGACAGATATACACTCAACTACTATTACATATGAAAATTTAATCAAGAGTGCTGGAGGAAACACTTTTCCCTTCATGTGGAAAGCTGCTTTAAGTGGTTATGTCAAGTCTTTTTTGTCCCTTTCAACAGAGGAATATTCATTTCAGGACTGACCTAAATGCATTAGTTGAAAGCTTTATATCTCTGTTTAGCAGTGATGTATTCATATTGGAATTTCTTCTTCCTTGCCAATTAGATGTTACATATTTATGGATTGTCTTATGAAAACATGAGGAATCTCTTAGAAGGTGCGGCTTGATGACTGAATTGAAATCAACCTGGAAATCGGAGAATATCCTGAAAATAAATAAATAAATAAATAAATCGCCTGCGTCTATGTACGGAATGCAGTTATGGTAATGGCGTGCATAGATTTACACAACATGCATGATTGCGTTATGTCACAACAAGCACCCGCCCGACGGCTTTTGATGTCGATTTCCATACAATCAAATAGATGCTTGGAATGGCTCAGGGCGGGCTGTACTCATGTCATGGGAAACTTCAAATGAGGGTACGACTCCACTGCAGCAGGACTGATTGCGACGGTTGTTTATTGGCGGTTCTTTGGAGAAGTTACGCGAGCGGTTCTAGTCGCCACGGGTGGTCGGCAGCAAACGCAGAAAGCCCAGTAAAGCGTTGATAATTTTTCATTATTTATTCAGACGTACTGTAAACAAAAAGTCACAGAGAAGAGAGCGTGCATAGAATATGGAGTCGAAATGTGCGGATGACAAGCTTCGCGAGCCCCGACATCACTGCTGCAGCTCCTCCCACGGGTGCTGCCGGCCGCCACGAGGCCCTGAACTCCATTACTGACACGGAGCTCCGACCGCGCACCGTCCCCGCCATCCACATCCCAACAGGCACATGGCTAGACAATACGCTCACCTATACAAACACATCTGCTTCTAGTCATTTCGCTGAAAAGATCCAAGTTTGTTTTACTATTACAATCAAACCAGTGAGTTTTCTGATGCGATTACACAGAGACTGAACCCTTTTCCACGCCGCTTGAAAAGTGTAGAGTATGAGTATGAAAAACAAGCGGCGGAATCGGTCGGTCACACAAGTGTCCGCTCAGGTTAATTATCTAAAAATCGATTTCCTGTATCGATACAGGTTCACATTTGACCTCTGAAAGACAAAATCATAGGATATTTGCCAATACTCATTTTTGAAGGAAACAAAATAGCAACAGACTCAGTCAGTAGATAATTGTAGTGTCTTCAGGTCAGCCCGATCAATTATGCTAATATCAATGTTTTGGGTTTGACTGAGTGACTTGAAATGCACATCTAAATTAAATTGTGTGATATTTAACATTCATCACAGGTTAAATATTACCTGTCACCTGAAGATAATGCGTTTCTACTCCGTGAAATAATACGTACATTTACAAGGACATTTTTTTTTTTCTGTATTTTGCCGGTCTCGGCTGAAAAGCTTGCACTATATCTTGAAAGAGCCGTTTCTATGGAGTGGTGTGCTGCAGGGCTTTTGTTTAATTTATTTTTATCTTTTTTTTTTTTACCCTTAGGCAAGTTGCATGTTCTGTCAGTCTTAAGCTACGTTCAGACAGCAGGTCTTAATGCACTTTTCGGATTGTTTTGGTGAAATCCCTTTTTTTTGTGTGCTCGTTCATATTACACATTAAATGCACCTTCTGTCAGTTTTGAGTATGAACTGAATGCGACCCTGAAGCGACCCCACAGGCGCAACTGACTTTACGGAAATAAGTGTGTTTTTGCCGATACACCTCCTCTTGGGACGCAGGATTGTGACGCATTTCAATGACTTAAAGGTCGGATAAATGCGACCTGGCCGTTCAGACTGAAGTCGTGTTGCAAAATATCCGATACGCATTGGATTTCGCATCGGTAGCATAGGATATTGTGTGTGTTAGCAGGAGAGCAGAGCTTGGCAGGCACACAGTGTTCGCAGCTAACCACTGTTTTCTGCTTGTACCACAGACCTATAATAATCCAACTTAAAATGGTAAATTGTCTATCTCCTTACGAGGACAGTGCGATTGCGGTATGAATGAAGTTGTAAAGTAGCACCACTCATGTAAGTAGCCTACCCAAGCTAACACGAACCTTTCCGCCTAAAATCTAACTTTCCAAAGTAATAAACGCAGTCCTTTCAGTAGCGCAGAAAAGGTCCTGATGTAATACGTGACCACGCAGGCACACACTCTGTTTACAGAAGTAAGAATATTTTTCCCCGATACACCTCCTCCTGGGACGCAGAATTGTGACCTTTGTCGTATTTCAGTGATGTAAAGATCGGATAAATGCAACCTGGCCGTTCAGACTGAAGTCGCACTTCAAAATATCAGATACACATGGGATTTAGGACCAAATATGAAAGTGACCTGGATCACATTTGAAAAAAATCCGATTTGTGCTGTTCAAACTGTCTTTAACAGATCGTTTACAGGTCACATACGGACGAAAAAATCAGATTTGAGCCACATTTGTTTGCAGTCTGAACGTAGCCTTAGTCACTCTTTTTTTGACTGGTTTATTACAGCGATAAAAAAACCAGGAAGTGTAAAAAAAAAAAAAAACAAAAAAAAAAAACTTCCAGTTGAAAACAATTTCCAAATCAAAAGCAGAATCATTTGCCTTTGAGTTTATCAATTCATTACAGGCCTATGGATGCTGATAGAAGCCAACTGTCTTTTATTACAAAAAGAAAACCCTGCCGGTGGGGTAAACAAGTTTGGCTTGGCTAGATGTCTTAAGCAGAATAAAACTCGAAAAAAAAAAAGGCCAAAGAAGACTGGAATAAGTAAGTTGTGCTTATTACAAACACTGAAAGCACAATTATTTTAACATATATTTAAAATCGTCACGTTAAGATGTTCTTTAAATGATCTCACTGTTAACATAAGAACAATGTGACCCCTCTAATATTTTTCTAATGAAACAAAAAAAAAGGGGGTTACTCTCTTGAAATCTCCTTGTGCAGTGTACGCTCTTCTTAAGTATGCACTCACTACACCAATTACACAAAGGGTGCTTTAAACCTTCTGGGGGATGAAAGTGTACAAAATCAAACTCCTTCTAATTTATTCCAACTTAACCTCTGTCTAAGCTGTGCAGCTTTTCCTATATCTTCACTAAATTAAGACATAACTGCTGCAGCTATAGACTTATGTATGCATTTTATAACCAAAGCTAATTATAATATTGTGAGAACAGGGCAAACAGAGGCAGCAGAGTCTGGTATCAGAGATAATAAAGTGGCTGTTTTTACACTGAAAATGTGTATTGGGACTGTGTTCCCACAAAGGATAAGGAATCAATGAGAGAACTGATACAGAATTGGACTGATAAGAAGAATTGAAAATAGTATTTGTAGCAATCGATAAAATCTCATCAATTCCCATCCCTACTTAGTTTTTATGTATTTTCTTGGCAAAATACAACATTTAACATGCAACTAATGAATATATTTATTTGCATATTTCCCACTGGGTATTTTGGACGTTAATATTTTCATCTTCCAGACTGCTACACGCGATAAAGTCTGCATACGGCACCTGATGCAAACCCTGGCTGACATCAAGTCTGGGGTGTGAATATGCAGCTTTGAAGCACTGATCAGAATTTATTTTGCCTGTAGCATGAATTTGCTGCCAAAAAGACCCGGTTGATGTTGTCGTGTCACCAAAGACGTGCATCCCTGTCACACATTTCTAGTAACTCGCAGCATTGAGGGCAATGAATTCCGGCTGCTCTGCAGGCAGAACACAGCACCACCTGGTACTATTGCTAGGTTTAATCTACCGAGTGTATGGAGAAACGCTGCTACCCTGGAGCCAACTGTCAAAAAAAAAAAGTTCAACGAATGCACAAGCCCAAAGCAGCTGTTACCACAAACACAACTTAAAACCAGCTCGTGCATTAAAACAATATGCAAAAACTCGCATAATAGGGCACCAAAACCACAGTGATGAGAGTACCCTTTTGAAAGAGATCAGAGCTCCTCAGAGAGAGTCGCACTGTCTTAGCTTCGACTTAATTACAGCTCACACCTCCCCTCTTACTCTGCACACGAGAGAAGAGAGGGCTTTGATTCAGATGCCCTGTGGAACACTCGATCCTCTCCTTCCGGTGCCATACTTTACACTCCTTTTGTAAGTTGTTTTGTTTTGTTTTTCACCTCTCATCTTTCCCATCCGCGTTAAGTGTTACACTCACCACGCATCAAGCAGCTTTCTAGAAGCAGCCAAAGGTTAAACCATTCATCTGCACATTTACAAACTGTAACGCACAGAAATACGGTGACACACAAAGGGAAGCTCAGGAAAGGAGGCTTTACATCACATTATAAGGAGCACTTCTTTTGGCACCATATACATTAAAATGAACCCTTGTAAAAAGAGGCTTAGCAGTGAGTGCTCTGTCCATTATTAAGATAAAGAAATATTACTGAAATGCCATGATATAATTGCCTCTCACACTTTTATTAGACATTTGTGAGGTACTTCTAACTGGAGAACATGGAAAAATGATGGCGGCAGTTATTTAGAATGAATGCAGTTTCCGTGAAGGAAAAAAAAGTAGATGGAAGAGGGCAGGAAAGAAGAAGAAGGACATGTTCTTTTGAAAATAACTGTAAATGCTGTTCTTTATTCAAAAGGAGGCACTTTAACATGGAATGTGAAAGCACTATATGCAAATGGACAGGTTACATTTACTCTGTGTATGAAAATTCATACACTTCATGCTCATAAAAAGGCTTAGCGTCTGTAACAGCTGAACAAGACGAGGAACAAGTGTCGCTCAGTCAACATAATGTGGGAAATTATGCCGTTCCTTTCATCAGTTTTGGTATAAAATTATACTACATTTATACTGCACTTGAATATGGAGATTCTTTCATGCGTGTATACTTACATGATGTTTGTGTTGCTGTTGTGTTGTTATGACTGGGAGCTGGTCGTTAGTTGACGTTAACTAAGTCATCCATGATAACAGCCCCGACACAGATTTCTACTTTGAATATTCAGCTTTTTCACAACATCCAAGACATTTTCAGTGACTCCATTCTGCTCATCTGAAGTGACAACAGTATAGTTGCCATTACAATAGAATTCACCAGGTGAGCACATGATCATCTTGTATACTAAACACACAAAAAAAAAAAAAAAAAAGCAAAACTAATTTAAACTTTTCACTAACAAAGTCAAACCAATGCAAAGTTTCCAGTTTAAAGCCAACATGCATACGCTATACCACCAAATAGCACTGGCACTTTGCAAAAAAAAAGAGTAAAGAAAGGTTCCAAATCTAAAATCATGTTTAGCATTTGGTGGCAGTGCACAGGCTCCCTAAGAAATAAATCATGACAAACTACATGGACAAGATTCAATACCATGTTATATAAATTCCAGACATTACTGTTTTTCAAATTTTGGTTGTAATATATTAAAATCCAGATCAGGAAATCCTTAAGGTGGAGTTTGTCTTGGCAGTAGTGAAGCATTTCACATAAACACCAACAACATAAGAGAATGAGGAAGACACGGAATACAAACGAACAACATAAGATTTAGAAACTTATCAGCAACAATACATCATATTTTTGGAGTTCATTTATTAGGCTTTAAGTGCTAAACTGGTAGTTTAAAAGGAAGACGCTAAACTACAATTAGAATCAAATCTCAGTCCTCTGATAGATCCCCTTCAGGGCTGTTGGAGTTGTAAAGACGAATGTTTTATATAGAATTAAACATTATGTAAGCCATAAAGGTTTAATGGTTTCCGCTCATGTACCTCAGTTTTGCATATTTTGCACAATTAAAGTGATAATTTATCGTTTACATATTGAAATATTGCACACATTTATATGAAATGAATGGTGACTTTGTATTGAAATTGTAATGGTATTTATTTAACGGATTAACATGGCAACATATTCTACGGACTCAATTTCCCATGATTCACTCCTTGTGTGTCACTTCCTGTGAAATGTTTGGTGAAGGCAATGAATGAGCTCGTGAGGCTGCGAGGTGTAAGCTACCTGTCTGATGCGCCGCAAGGTTTATCGTTTCTTATCCTCACAAAAGCCACTGCAAGTTTGATATCGTTTTATGTTCGACAACAACAACTTGTAACATCCTCTCTTAGTCCACAAGCCGGCAAAAGTGGTATGTCGCGCCTTGTTTGGTTATTATTTTAATAACGCTCAAGGTTGTGTTTGTGTTTCTGAATGTATGACCGACTGTGGTATGTTTGTTTTGTTTGTGTAGTTCTACGTTGTTTGTGTAACTTCCTTGGTGGAGAAATAAACATCAGTGTTAAGAACCTGGGCCTTGGATTTGTGACTAAGGGCGGCATACATTATGTGTGTAAATGTATAATGTATTGCCTATACTGGTTATGGCACAAATTGTAGCTGTGCTTCACCTTAAATTTACATAATTCCATCATAATAATTATGATCATGATGGTGATCAGCGGTCTGCTTTGGTGCGTGACACCCACAGTGACTGAAGTGTATAATGGTATCAGCAATAGGTAAATGTAATGCATGGTAGTGACTTAAAGGGTCAGTTCAATGAGTCATATGACTACATGTCTTGACAGTGACATAAAGAATTGGATTAAATTTTGGGAAAAAAAATTAAAAAAAATAAAAATCCAATGGCACTGAGGTGTTTCTTTGTATGTGTAGCTTTTTACAGAATAAAGGCTAATGACTTGTATCAGCAAAACTCCTGAGTGAGAGCTATTGAGAAGTCGGTGTTTCATTTGGATGTAATGATCCCCTTTGGCCATGTTAATAAGAAGACTCTGCACTGAACTGAATAATTGTGTCTGATAGTCTTTCCACAGAAAAGTGTAGTGACCTCATTCAAATGTGTTCCAATGACATCTCCTCCACCCCTTTCATTGAAAAACCCCTGAATATGTAATTATTGTTCATTTCAAAGACTTGACTGCTAGACACAAGATGTTCTTTGCTCTGCTCCACACGCCCTAAACTCAGACTTAAAAACATGCCTCCTTCAGCAGATGAATGTGAAAACAGACTGACAGCGTCAAACTGCACAGGCATCATTCTGCACAGTGACACACAAACACCACAGTGATGCAGCACGGAAAAAAAAAAAAAAAAACACTTGTTTTTCTTCGCAAAAAGTCACACAGTCTGGCTATAGCCCGGCGAGAGAATATTCTCTTCAACACTACATCATGCATCGCTGCAGCCTCACGTAAAACCTTTGAGTCTGACCGGGGAAAAACTGGATAGGTTCAGAGGTCAAGGCTATACGACGGAATAGAACAGATGAGGTCAGACTGGGTTGAGTATCTGCTGGGCCCTGTGTTATTTATAAAGCTAGGCAACATACTGTCTCCAAGCTCCAAGGAGGTAGATAGAATGACAATGTCTGCGGACAGGATGCATTCCAAACACTCTGCTTCCGCTGGTCACATGGTTCCGTGATGCAATTTATACAACTATCCAATTTAGTCTAACAGGATTGTGGCAACCGATGCAATAACAGTTAGATCACACATTATTTCAACAGAAGTTGATACAGGTTCGCCTGCAGAATAAAAGGCTACAGATATAACATGTGTCTGAGCAAAGGCTTCATGTCTTGACATCTTACTGGCACCAGCTTCTTAATAAATCCAATTAACACTTACTAATACATCTCGCTAAAGTCAGACTAAGATTGCTTTTAGCAGTGTCATCCCAGGGTGTGCAAAGTCAAATAAGGCAAAGTAACTCCAACACAAGCAGCGATTTCATTTGAAGCTTTATGAAAAATTCAAAGTCAGACAGTTCTCATTGTAACTAAAGTACAATAGACATCTGTCCCTTGTAATATTCTGATTTAAGGGGTTTTAAACACAGCTGTCAGAATGTCAGGAGTTTGTTATGAGGGAATGGTATGAAGATTGCTGACAGCAAAAGTAGAAAAACAAAAAAAGGAACATTTGGTCGCAAAACAAAGAGCAATGTCACATATTAAATATTAAATATTAAATACAAGGATGCACAAAGAGAAAAATCTACAATGCCTTCACCACATATTCAATGATGCAATGGCAATACAAGTTATGATAAATTAACAAATATTGAAGTGAGGCATAGCTATAAAGGTTTTGGATTTGCAGGTACACTCTTTAACATAGACACAGAAATCAGCATAAAACACAAGCTCAAATAACAAATGACTAATTCTTTCACATTTCTTTGTTGTTGCATCACTAGCAGCAGAACATACTGGATTTTTTTCTCAGTATGATGCAGCTTTAGTCGGTTCCATTACAATGGTCTACAATTTTATTTATTTATTTATTTATTAGAAATTATCAGCTTCAGAGATTAAATGCGCTAAATGTTAGGTATTTTAATAAGATATATTGGAAAACAAATGACAAAAGTGCTGGTTTGCTGATGGTATATGATGAAGCATTATTACACATATATATTGGTTTATGTACATTTAAACAATAGATTCATAAATCTTCCACTAGATAGAACCTGTAAAGTGAATGTATTGTCATGTGCAGACACTGTTTTGAAGTAGATCTGGTAACTCCGAGACAAATATTCCTTTGGCGTAAAACCTGTTCTCTCGTTAATTCTAAAATTTCACATTTTGAACCAAGACTGTATCTTGGAAAGTTCTGCCAACCACATGGTAAAGTTTCACTACTTTTATTCTTGAAGCATTTTACTTGTAGACCAGTGTTATACATTAAATTCTATGATGCGTTTTTAAAACACATGCATCACTTAAAAAACATCCACTTTTACTTGCATAATAATCTCTTTCACAGAGACACCACAGAATCATTTTTCACAATTTAACACTTACTGCACTATAAGTGGAATAATAAAAAAAAAAAAAAGCAGTCTTACATTCCCTGGATAAGAAAATCTTAGTAATTGTTTTTAATTTATGTAACAGATGAAAAAAAAAAAAAAACATCAGTGATACACGAAAGGTTCCGGCAAAGACGTGAACAGGGAAAGAAAAGAGTATATTTGTGAAATATTATTTAGAGAAAATGAAAAACACAAGGCTCTGTGATCCCATGGTAACCCTGGGAAAAAGCAAAACGGTCCATTAACTCAGCTCTTATGAATGTACCAGAACCAAATGAGCTTATGGTGATTTATGCGTCTTAAAAGCTTCTTAAAGAAATGTATACTTATTTACTGTAGTTCCAGTATGTGTTGCTGTGTTTATTAACCAATAAAGACCCAAACATCCACCGCCGACCAAAAGCATCAACTGATCTAAACTCATCATCCATTAATTCTATCAATCCATGTAAATAACTGGTGTAAAATGCAGTTTATCATCTTTTCATGGTCATCAGATATGACCCATTTGGA
>JAPQRP010000003.1:26038207-26049379 GCA_037367295.1 Apogon hyalosoma
ATTTGTCCAAACAGATGTACCTTTAGTTGGACCAGGCATTAAAATGAACAAGAAATTGAAGAAAACAAGGGTGGTCTGATAATTTTTTCTGCGATTGAACGCTGATGGTATTGGACTTTTAACTTGTTTTAGATACAGTATTTGACCATTTATGTGCTTCTGTTAGATTTTCTGACATGGTTTTGTTGAGCTTTTTACGTTATGTGGATGTATAGAATGTATATATATTTCTATATGCATCATGTAGCATTACCATAGCAACACAAACAGAACTATGGCCGGCCCTAGTACCGGGTCAACCGGGCTTAACCCATGAAGACCCAGTGCTACTTTTGTGTCAGTTCCCAAATGAATATTTCTCTATTTAGTCTTTCTTAAGTGATTTATCACCATTTATTATAATATTTTTCTTTGTATTTTGCATTTTTTACTGTAAATCATGCATTTTCCTATATTTCATTTCCTATATTTAATTTAGACTTCATTAAAGAGTAAATTCAAGGTTATTATATCAAAACAGGGAATAAAACATATCATTAACTCAACATAAAACTGTCATTGAGCCAACTCCATGGGTTTTACTGGTGAATCAATGTTGTAGAAGATGACGGTGTTTCTACGTTCAGTACGGAGCCTCTGAACGTCCAAATGGGTCATATCTGATGACCATGAAAAGATAAACTGTATTTTACACCAATTATTTATAGGATTAGTGGATCAACAGGTATGAAACATTTACATCAGTACATACTTTTGGTCACCAGTGGAGTTTGGGTCTTTGCGGGTTAAGAAGGTTAACTTACATCTGATCAGTTCATACAGACATGAACAAATGGTCTATTTGCACAGAACTAGAACTACCTGTGGACCTCTGGTAATTAGTCATAATTGCAGAGGTTGTCTGTGATCTTAACCCTGTGTGAATCTACCGTGCATGTAATTTGTAAAGTAAAAAGTGCATCATAAATTACCAGCCGTACTGCGGTCCTGTCATAATATTAGTCCAGTGTGACTCTCCATCTCTGTGATTTGGTAGGATGTGCAATGTTTTTTGTGTTTTTTTTTCTGTCATTCATTTATTCAGCCTGTTTCCTGGATGAGCGTAGGATGATGGAGGTTGTGCTTGTGATGATGACAGAATGTTTTATGCAAGTGTTTGTGGAATTGGGAAGTTCATGTCACAAAACAGTATAGATATTTACTGAAAGCACAAATTGAAATACTTCATAAACGATGATGATGAGATGATATGCATGGCAGCTACAGAAATGAACATTTTCCTATTTTTAAGTAGTTATTTGTAAGTGGTGAATCAACCTTTGACATCAGAACCAGGAAATAATGTCAGTAAATTCAAGTGAAAAACAGACTTTGCTTATTCATATGTGAACACATTGTATGAAATACAGACATGGGGGGGGGTTTATTCCCACATCAGGGGTCCACAGGTTATACTAGTCCTGTGTGAAAAGGGCTAAAGGCAGAATTTATACCACTTTCTCTCCATCTGTGGCTACTTTTATCTCAAACAAACTGTCGTAATATACAATACACATTTGTGTGAACGTGTCAATGTCGCCTGAAACTGAATATTCACAACTGAGTTCAAAGAAATGTTGCTGTTTAAAATGTAATCAAGCATGAAATGAAAGGGATTACACATAGTATTAGTATTGTGTTTGAAGTAGGGCTGAACAAAATGGGCAAAGATTGTCGTATGATTTGTAGAATCACAATTTTCTTATAAAATGTTAAGCAAATTACTTCCAAAATATACGATTTTCTTTCGTTTTCACTGGTTTCTGGACCTTCAGGCTGCATGTGACAGTTTTTTGTCATTTTCTGACTAGAAACTCTGCATTTTGTATCATCTTGTATCAGAAATAATACAAAATTCCTATTCAGACAAAGTATAAACTACCCAGAATTGTCAGCTGCAGTATTTACGCTCATTTTCAAAAATGATTGCAACCCATTTTGTCATATAATGAACCAAAAACATGTTCGTAATTTAACATTAACTCTAAAGCATCTATGTAATACATTTTTTTCTGCCATTGCAGAACAACACATTACACAAATTCTGGAAGTTAATGCAGAGTGAAATCAAATACATTAATTCTGACAAATGTTAAAATATTGCTAGAAATGGGCTGAAATAAACTCACAGGCCTTGTTATCAGTGCTCAAATGCTGTGGATTAGCTCAACACTGTAAAAAAATTTTATTACACTGATAAATGGGCTCTTGTGGCACTTATTTTTTATGTATGTTTTCAGTAAAAAGTAGATAATATGACAAATTTAAAATAATAGTCTGAGGCTGAGATCACCAGCCCTAGTTGGAGGTTTATTTTATGGATGCACTGAATCATCCAAACATCACTATCAGCAGTCAGCAGTTTTAGCAGTCCAAAAGAACAACGTTTACCAATGGCAGCGGCTGATGCTCATCTGCTGTTGTACGATAAACTCCCTGTCTGATAGAACTGTCAGATACAAGTCCCATGTCAAATGCAACCAAACAAGTGTGGTCGGTAAAAGTTGAACTATGCCACACTGTCAACAAATGAACAGATCATTCCTAAGAAATGCAAAACAGGAATACTAAAAGAAAAGCAGCACTTTAAGCAGCATAGTAAATATTTTCAGTTGTTTTCAGTGCAAGTATGTAGGGATGCGGGGGGGATGGAAGACTCTTCAGAAATGAGCTGAAGAGTGAAAAACCACTGGTCCAATTCTGAAACAGCTGCATGCTTCGTACCCAAAACAATAAAAGAGGCATCGCCATGAAAAGCAGTTTAACTGAACTGTTTTCCTCTGCCAGACAGGTTGACATTAGCAGACGGAGACAGAGTCCCAGACAGCTGAAGAGTTTAAAAACAAATGACAGCTAAAGTCTCCATTGCAGTTTACTGTTACATCTCTTTTTTTTTCCAGTGTAGCCATCTGTGCCTTCTCTAAAATCCACACTTCCATGTGCCATTTACTGAAGTCAATATCGGGTAAGATTTATCTTACTTTACAAAAAAAAGGAGAAAACCCAAGAGCTGGGTCGACCTGACACTTAGTTGAACAAAGCAGCATCCCCTGGAATCAGTGGAATAGATTGGCAAATCTTCACATCGAGTTTGAGGGAAAAGTAAACTCCACTCATTCTCCTATTTCACATCTGAGGCCATTACCCATCACCGACGAAAATCGGAGGCAGTTTCTCTGAAATCCCAGCGGTTCATGAAATATTCACCTGTTACTGACGGCAAGGTGGCTGGGGTTTTTTAAGGGCAGGGACAGAGACGGGCCCCCGAGGCCCCACGGTGCACAAAGTCACACGGCCTCAATTAATCTTTGTCAGCACTTGGACAATGTGACCTATACCTGTCCCTCCTCATGATGGGGTTTAATGGGAGTAGGTGGCTTCGACTCGGCTGCCATCACCGACTCGATTTATGGATATCCTATAGAAGCTGTTGTGCTGTAGGCCTCAAGGTGGGCCTGAGCATTGATTTAGTGTTTGGAAATACAGCCATTAATTCAGCCATTCAAAGAGTTGGTCTAGGACTACACACCGCACATGGAAAGAGCAAAATGCAGCCTGAGGATCATCTCAAACCAGCCCACAATGTCCTCAAAGGAAAACTACACAACCCCCAGAAAATCAACAAAAGGCAGCATTATGTTAATGACTGGGACGGTTCACTGAGCCTGCGCCACGGCTAAACTTGATCTTTGTGCTGTTTACATTTTGGTTGCACTAAAATAGACCCTGAAGGTGTTGGTCACCTTAAAGACAGGTTGAAAACATCAGGAGCTGTTAGACAGATGTTGAATTTAAGTGTGCTTTCTCAAATGATTTATCAGTATCATAGACCGTATAATACCCTACACTGCGGAAAATACCTTAATTCATAAATGGAGATCAAATGGAGATCTAAGTTGATTATAGTGTTTTAGAGTTTTCCATCATGGGTTATTTGTAGAATTATTATTATATCCATTTTTAATGATTTGTTAGAGTCTTTCAGCACTATTAGTGTATCTTAGTCCACTTCAACCTGCAGGAGTTTGTGCAGTTTTTCCACCACAGAGGAAATTAAGTGACTTGAGCTACACATAAAATGAGTTCAAACCCACTCAAAACAGTGACTGAGTTACTGTGGGCTCTAAAAACAAAAAAACAAATTATACAGATGATTACACATTAAAGATTTTTCTGATTAATATGATAAGTATAAGATTAAAAAAAGGTTTTTAGGTAATTAATGGAAAAAAAACTAGATAAACATAAGCTGACTTCAATCTTATGATTAGTTTGCGATGAATGACCTCTGAATGTGTATGCAACCAAAAATGTCTGACAGGAAACCTATCTATAGTTTAATCAAATAGATTAAACAAAGCCCTGATGTAAAGAATTAGCATTTTTACTGATAATGTTTCTTTGGTAGTACAATTACAAGAGGTTCTGAGGGAATCGATTTAGCTGTAGTCTCAAGTTTCAGCTCAAAGGTATTAAGTTTGATTTGTCAAATACGTTCAAGGAACACAACTTCAAGAGACCCAAAGTATGCTTAGAGTACCAGAAACTACTGGCATCACTGGAAAGAGGAGAAACATCTGTCTAACTTAGTCTTCCAACTCAAACTGTCAGCCAGAACATTTTCAAAAACTCTATCATCTCTTGCTTTTGTGTTTATTTTTCAGGTGGTGTGTGATGACCAGCTCAAATAAAGTTTAAAATACATTTGGTTAGTTGTAAATCCCTTTTTCACAGCAGACTCACACACACTCTGTGCGGCATTAAGTTGAGCCGCTGTGCGGCACTAGCTGCCCGCCATCATTAAAGAGCCCGGCTAAGCAGCCCCAAGAACACAAATAAACAAGATCAAGGAATGAGGTCAATGAATTAAGTGAAGCCTCTGTCACGGCTGTATTGTCTAATGCCGTCTGAAGACACTCAGCTTAGTCAATGTGTGCACAAACACAAAGCCCAGCACCCCCTCACACATTAACTCACACTGGTCTTACAGTACATAAGGTGTCCAGAGTGAAGTAATGAATGTTTTCTTCTCATGTGTGGAAGGGAATCTGTGTTATCTAATTCAGACAACAGCAGGACCCCTGGGACCTGACTGGAAACTCTGCGAAGGAGAAACAGAGGACATTTGGCTGTGTAATGATGTATCCTGGTGTTCAGTGCAAGACCGTGTCCTGTCTTCAAATGAGATGCAACATGCAGTAGGATTAAATCATGTTTGTCACTTGAAGGGAGCTTTGGAAACCATCACATCCCACTAATGGCCTGCCTGTGAAAACAGGCTACGAGGCAGGCAGGGGAAAAAAAATGGGTAGGGACACGCACCGCATCATTATCTGGGTCTCTCCTGCTGCCGTGCTTGAGGTGGTGCCCACTGACTGAGGTTGTACAGTTGGTACTGTGCCACCCCAGAGAGGGCGGGCCTTATGACTACGCCATCCCAGACAAGGCTTCGGCTTCACCTCATGTTAGCATCACAGCTAAACTGGAGTAAAAGGCAGAGGGTCAGTGCAAGGCTGTGCTGGTCTGAAATAATGTTCCAGCATGTGGGGCTCTTCATGCTTAACGCACGTGCTTCTTTAAGCGTCAAGTGCTTTGGTGTGTGTTAAGAGAGGAGGAGGAGAATAAAAGTTGGAGAGAGCAGGACATGCAGGTTTTATAAAACACACAGTGGATTCTCTGTGTGTATGTTTTCTAATCCACTTATGTTTGCACCCTTAGGCTATTGCAGAGTGAAGTTCCAGGAGGGAGCAGCGAGTTTGGCTGACACGCCAGCTACTGCGTTAGTGAACCAGAGAGCAAAAACAAAATGAAACAAAAATACATCTGTTCTAAATGGTCTGCAACTAATGAGTATCTTAATCACATTTAGTTGAGTAATTGTTTTTGATTTTTCTTTTTAATATAATTTTAATATATTCATTTTCAACATTTTACAATGAAAACCAGGTTTACGAAAACAATCCATTCACAAAGACTGAAGGTTTGCAGGACATTTTAGGCCACCAAATATACACATTTCAAACACCTGTCGATAGAATAAGCATGTTTTTGACAGTACTAAATGTTTTCGTTGTTCTGACAATGACACTTGAATCTTCAGTAGTATGTGGCTAGCACATATTCTGTATATTTTACTGAGAGAAAAGAAACCAGAGCAGAATTTAATATCGTATTATAGATTATGTTGAAATGGCAGGAAAAACAATTATAGTAACATTAATTTGTGCTTTGTATGTTTTAAATTTGCATTTCAAGTGTCATCCCAGCTGGACCCATTCATAGCCGCTTGTTGCTATATTTAATTTCTTTGATTTACACATAATGTCAGTGTATTAAGGTAATAATGTTGAACCATGATGCTTTTTTTTCTTCAGGTGTTCATGCATTGCGGTTGGTATCCTGACCCAAAAAAGATTAAATTTGGCGAAGTTGTTTTCTGATTTTAATATAAAGTGTTCTAAACTTTAGATGACTTTGGGTTTTCCATCAGTTCTGCACTGAGCCATATTAACTATTAACCACTTCCAGTGATTGCAATTCAACCCAACTAATCAACAATGACTTTATTTAGCACAGCTACTTTTATTTTCATCACCTTTTCATCATCAATTACACGCTTTAGTCTGCATCTGCCATCATGAAATTCATATATTCTGGGAAAATGAGCAGTAAAAGGAGATGAATTTTGCTACAGGCGGCTCAGTAGTTGTTTTACTTCCAGTCTGCTGTACCCAAAGGGTAAATGAACTATCACACCTTTTGGCCACACGCTCCAAAGAGTAAGGAGATGTAGAGTTGAGCACTATTCCAGTCCCCCTCACATGATTCGTTCTTGCAGCGAAGTCTGAGAGGTGATTTATGATACACCGTGATATCAGTGACACCGTCCCTGCAGCCCATTTGAAGACGGACAGTGTCTTTTCTGTTCTCATTAAAGGAAGGATAATTCATCGCCAACACAATGAACTTGAGTGTCACCGCTGGGAGCAAAGCACTCTTCAAGTCTAGCACCTACAGGAGACTTTGTAGCCTGCAGTAAGGCCTCTGGACGACTTAGCGTTAGTGCCTAATTGTAATCAAAATTAATGATGAAAATGCATGACTAGAAAGACAAGATTGGATCTCAAGAATGCTTAGTCAGTGTGTAGTGCTTTAATATGTTGCTGCGGTGTGGATATGTTTGGACACTTGGGTCAAAGGTCATTTAACAGTGGACCAAGAGGGACGTCGAATATTAAATTATGCAGCTAAATCCTGCATTAGTATGTAAAAGGTATTTTGTTTTAAGACGTAAGTTGTACGAGAAGCCACTGGGTCCACCTGGAAGTCAAAAGGTCTTCCAAACTGGAGTCCGGAAAGTAATCCCAGTCATTTGCCCCGGGTGAACATTATCAGATTCACCTGTTATTGTTGAATAGGAGTGAGACCGGGGACACATAAAGCTAGGAGGAGCTCAGTCTGGTGATAGGGATATAAAGCTTTCTCCAGCCCTGAAGCTAGATTCTTTAGCAGGGCTAAAGTGGATTTCTGAG
This sequence comes from Apogon hyalosoma, assembly GCA_037367295.1. Lineage (NCBI taxonomy): Eukaryota > Metazoa > Chordata > Actinopteri > Kurtiformes > Apogonidae > Apogon > Apogon hyalosoma. Next base: position 26,045,779 of record JAPQRP010000003.1, read on the forward strand.
GAGAATTAGGGCCTCTTAATCTCTTTTGTCACTGTTCCACAGAACTTAGCCAGGAGACAATGACTATTTCACAAAGAAAGGGGAATGATTTTCCACATTAAATTCAATAATGGCACTATGAGCTTTAATTATTTTGTACCCTAAATAGCATAAAAATGAGACACTGTCAAAGCCCAGCAACGACTTGTCAGACTAGAAGCAGATACTTAGCATCTAAATACCCCATTCAGAGTTACAGTGACATGTCTGAGCTGATGTCGTTTAGGTTGTCTTTTAACCACATGCTAAACACAAAAAACGAGTACGTTTCCTCCAAACCTATATGTGGAGGTGGACAACTGAAAAGAGCGGATATGAAGTTCTGACATTAGTGCAGCTTTGTAAAATTGTCGCAGATTCTACAACTTTTACATTTATGAAACATCATCAAAATCTTCCACAGCAAGAAGTGCAGTTAAGGTGGCAGCATCACATCCACACATATAGATATTTCTTATTACCGCTACCGCAAACACAAGCAAGAATGAAGTAGAACTGAGAATATTCTGTCTTTGTAAACATTTCCACAATCTCCTAGTGCTCTGCAGATGCTGCGTCTCAGCAGTGATTAGCATGGCGCACTAGGCGGGTGTCTTGGAGACAGACCAAGATGCTGCCCATAGGGAATGAATGGATGTGATCGTCAGTAATCCCGGATCATCCAGGCCCTGATTGAGGTAAGAGCCAGCTATGTCTCTGCGCATCACCCATCCTGTTTAGCTACTCAGACACATTAATGCCAGTCATGCACGGGAAACAATCAGGGCCTGTGGACATAATCCTCACCCGAAGCTGTGTAAATAACTCAGCACAGCTCAGAGGGGGGTTACAATGGCAAAGTCACATACTGAATGTGACGGATACAGTTTTGGCATTCATGAATCCTGGAGTTCAGCTAACAGTGCTTTGCAGCATAAAAGCTACTGGAAATCACTCAACGTGCATCAGCAAGAAAGATTCTTTGAAATGATCCAATTATAATGCAAACAGCTGTGTGTACTGCACATGTGTGTGTACATATTACTCGGGTATGTGCAGGTTTGAGGGTGTCCTTACTTTTTCCCACTCTGTCAGCACTCTGGGTTGACAGAGAGCTGTAAGTGAAAGGACAGGGCAATATTACTGGCTGTTTGTTTGGCGCGTTTCCCCCTGTCGCTCTGTCACTCCGTCTCAGCATCACGGCGTCTGATGGAGATGCTCTGACGGCTCCTCTGTCACATCGGCGGCACAGGGGGACGGCTGACTGATGACCACGACTGGCAAGAGGTGTAGGAAGGGGGCAGCAAAGAACTAAAAGAACCTGTATCTCCACACTCATATGATATCATTTCAAGATAAATGCATTTCAGCACATTTCCAGACTCTAACACACCTCACACATTTATCACGTGATGGCTGTTAATAACCCCAGACAAGGGAACTGCCGCAAAATGCTTGAATAACACCTCGCCCGCTGTGAATTTAGTCAGTGGGAACGTGATAAAATGCAGAATTTATCTGCACAACAGCTGCTAGCACAGACAATACGGACAGAAACGCCTGTAATTTAGCGTCCATGTTGAATTAACAGCTGTTAGTCAAGGCTGATGTTTTGCTTCCTTCCAGGAACGGTCAACAAAACATAGTTACTATTAAGAGCCAATCAGGCAACGGAGGCAGACGGCTGCGTCATTGTTTCCTAAAGCCTCCATTTTAGGAATGCTTAAACACTAGAGGACTATGGACAATAGGTGTAAACACAGTGAAAGCTGGGCATTTTGGGATGGGAGCCAGATGTGAACTAAAGGTTAAAGGTCGATTCACTCTCTGCATTTTACCCATCCTAATACATCTACCATTAGCATATGCATTAGTAATTAGCATATCTGGAGTAGTAAAGGTGCTCCAACTCCAGAGTTTTATCAGTGTCTTGGTCAAGGGCACTGGCAGCTGAATTAACCCAAATATGCACCTATTTATGGCACGGAAAAATGGGGGAAACCCATGTGGTGAGGAGGGAACAGGTAAAGTTAGCACTGGCCCCAGCTTAGATTTGTAAATATCACAAAAAAGGAAAAAAAAAAAAAGTATTCAAAGCCTTCTCTGGTGCAGTGACTTCTTTATTGGAAAGACAAAACTGCCTCAAGCAAGTGTAAAATCTTTCCATCTCTCAACTTTTTCAAATGCAATACTTTCAGAAAGTATATGTGTGTGTGTGTGTGTTTTGACTTCACTTTACAAATGAAAACAAGAAAAAGACAAAATGCAATGGGGTAAGCTAATTAATTGTAAATCCTCAGTTTGTATTGATCGCTTCGCTGTTATGGATACGTGTGCATTTCTTAATCATATGTGAGGTTGAGCAATCACAAACTAAAAAGCACAGATGGAAAAACATGATGATCTGGTCCTGTTTGCCGTGTTAAAAAAACTGCAGCTTTTACGTACGAGCTCAACACCACTTTAACCTTTTGTCTCTATACAAACTAAAGCTTGGCTGAGATATTAACATATTGTATGAACACTGGCAGAGACTGGGATTGGACAAAAATACTTCAGATTTGTGATCTACACCATAAAGTATTGAAAATGGAAGCACAATAATGTTGAATTTGTTAAAATAAACGTAACGGAAGCTTACACTGTGCTTCTCTGGCAGCATATTTTGTGTTTTTTTTTTCTCTGGCCTGTATATGAGGACCATTTGACGAAACACAGTATACATGTTTATGGAATCAAAAGAGGAAGTAGTTAAAAGTACTAATAGAAATAAATGAAATGCATCAGGATGTGATGATGAAGCTACATTTTTGTCTGCAATGAGATGCAGCGTATGTGTGTGAATATGCAGTCACGTAGAAAGAAAAAAAAAAAAAAAAGAGCTGCCTTTAGCTATTTCTGTTTGTCAGCCTCTGTGATATGCATTTCTGAGACTTCACGCTGTTCGGTTCATGCTGGACTTTGAGCCGGGTCCTGTTTTTTGACACGGTTTATGCTCGAGCTGGGGGGTGGTCATCCAGCCCCGAAGCTTCCCGATCAGTTTTTGCAAAAAGACGCTTCTAATGAGCAGCTGATCGTAGGGGAAGGCTAGCAGAAAAGGGTTTTTCTGCGTGGGAAACATGCACCGCTACCAGTAAAGCTTCATGTGTTATTCATAGAGGTGCTGCCACTGCAGGGTTGCCAACTTTGTGTCTGTGAAAAAGAATATGTTGCACTTCGAAAACTTATGAAGCTCGCTGTATGCATTAGACTTTGAAGCTGCATTAAGCAGTCCTACTCCTATCGACCTCTACTGGCAAAAAAAAAAAAAAAAAAGCCTGAGCCGACGCTGACAGAAGTTGTGATGCTGCACATAATAAGAAATCCTTCGGCTAACTGAAGCTGAGACTCAATAGTGATGTAAGGTTAAGAGGTAATATGTCACCATGCAAAATACTATGATAAATTATGTAATGAAATAATGCTTTGTCACTGTCATTTTTTGGCATGAGAACAAGATATTTTAGCTTTCGTGGCTGGAACTCATTCATTGCATCATCCATCAGTGAGCTGAAAATGCCAGTAGGTGCTAGAGAGGAGGGGG
>JAPQRP010000003.1:26051888-26062200 GCA_037367295.1 Apogon hyalosoma
TTTTTGTCAGTACAATGACATAGATATTGATGGAAAAACTGAAGTGATTTTGGTTATTATCAAGAAAACATGGAAAACGGATAGATATCAGCTCTGAAACTCCACTACTATGAGCTATTTGTGTTGTTATCATTATATTTGTCCAAACTAATGTACCTTTAGTTGGACCAGGCATTAAAATGAACAAGAAATCGAAGAAAACAAGGGTGGTCTAATATTTTTTTCCATGACTGTAAATGTTGAGTAGGTGACTATGTTTTTGGAAAAGGCAGATATGTATAATCTTTAAGTATGCACTAATATACTGACACAGATACTGGTACTGACTGATATGGGCCAATATCAGTACCAGCAGATAAGATGTCTTTCCCCATGGAGGCATGTTATGTTTAAAGATTTATATTAAGCTTAGAGACTTTAAAGTAGACACTATTTTTGCATTTATATAGTGAAAATGTCTTTGCTTCCCTGGCACAAAAGGAGGATAATTTACTATAAAACAAAACAAAGAAACAGTAAATTACATCAATGTCGGCATCGACCAAGAATTTTGCAATGTATATATGTAATGTATGAATTGTTCGGTGTAAGTTGAATAAAATAAACCAGGCAGAATGTCTTTCCTCAGTAGGCACCGGTGGATTTGCAACCAGAGATTGGAGATCGGTGACGTTTTTTTTTTTTTTTTTTTTTTTTTTTTTTTTAATTTTGGAACATCTTCGTGGAATTTTTCTGCTGCAAATCTTTAAGTATTTCCATTTAATGCTAATCCTCTGTATAAAGTTGGAAAAATACCGTGGTTTGCTTTAAGCATTATTTAATCCATTGTAAGTGATGTCTTTGTTGAGCTAAACTTCTATTCAAAGGTCCAATCTGCATGTGGGTGACGTTTGTGCAGAAGTCTGTGTTGTACTGGAAGCTGGTCATTTGTCGACATTAGGTGACTGCATTTCTGAGCTCATGGTGAAGGAGGAGTATTGAAGAAAAAATCAGGAGCTGTGCAAAAACAAATCAACCTTAGTTTCTTTCATACTAGTCAGAGTGCAGGCTGTTAGCTGTTAGCTTAATAATGTTTGTCTGTATCATCAAGGACAGGCTTCCAGCACAACACACACTCTAAAATAAACTTCCTGCAAGCACACAGGCACATGCAAATCTTCCATAATGATCCTATAAATCACCAACCTTAAACCTATACAAGTGCTATCAGTGCTTAAACCTAAGCATAATTTCTGCACCAGAAGCTGTTAAAACATACCGCACGTCTCGAGAAATCATGTGTCCGTAATTGTTGACAGTCCACGCGTCTCTGATTTGCAGAAACATACATTTTATTCTGTCGACTTTGTTTCCGTAATACTCCTACAGGTTTCTGCGAACTGTCCAAACACATGCAGATTAGGTGAATTTAATGTGCTTTTTTTGCCCGTGTGTGAGTAATAACCGCATGCACAGAAATGATGATTAGTTGCCTGTGAAATGTAACACGGTTCTTTTCCTTTTATGTTACCGTGGTGCCATTAGACCTAAATTACCCTGTTTACATTTGAATCCATCTACATAAAAAATGTATAAATTTGTTTACTCCATTTCTACTGCATGGAAACAAACGAGACACTAGCAGGATGTTCTAATCTTTATTTTCTGTACAGAGTGAAATAGTGCTGCAACACTGGATTTGTTCATCATCAGTGAGTCTGGTTTCCATCCAGTAAAAAGAAAAAGGCCACTTTATACATAAAAATATACAAGTTCTGGAAGGAATTCATCTGTATTTAACCCTTTAACAACGGCAATCACAACATTTTGCACTTTACTTCATTTAAATTACTCTAACACCTGAACAGTTTGCGCTATCCACAAAATTCAAACGGCATCAGAAAGCGGAGATCCTGAGCTTTCCAACACTATGTAACACTTTACGGCAGCAACGTGGGATTCTGTTACAAGTAGAAAGCAACTGTTTCAGAGACTTCCGCTCAGGCTAAAAAATAGAAATAACAAAAAATATGAAGCCATAATATGGATACAGAATGTTCAAGACCAAAAAGCAGGTTTGAACAGATGTGAAATAGTTGAAATTTTATTTATGAAAAAATTTTCGTTTTGGAAATTTGCAGTTGTTTCTGATGATAAATATGCTAAAAAAAAAAAAAAAAAAACATCATTATATTCAACAATTGTTAAGATATTGGGTTATGCAATCCCTAAAACATGTTTGTTGATGTATTTCAGATATATTATTGGTAATAATGTAATTAAAAAATGATAGATACGTGTTTAAAATATTATTAGCAGCCTGTAAAAAGGCCATTACCAAAAAAATAGAACAGATTAGAACCACCTTCAACTAACGACTGGCTACAAAATTGTGAATGAAATCTTTGAGATGGAGATTCTGACTCATAGATGGAAGACTCAAGAAGAGCAGTGTCATGATAAGTGGGAGAAATGGACAATTTTCATTTCAATGTCAAATTACCAAAACCAATTTTTTGTCACAAAGGTTTTTTTTTTTTTTAATGGTCAATGCATCGCAAATGTCCCTTATGTTTGTATAGTACAAAATCCAAAACAATAAAAATAAAGTAACAAAAAAAAAACTTTAATTTTTTTTCTTGTTTTAAGCTTTTTTTTTTTTTTTAAACGTATAATGATTATAATTAATGGCTGGATATTGAAAGTTAAGTTCTTCCTGAAAACAAAGGTACAAAGACACTTTTATTGCAAAGAACACACGAAGAAACCTATGCAGCCTGTTAGGGTAAAAACACTTCTTCCACTTAGTTTTATTTTTGTCCTGTTACAGGCAACAGGCCTCCGATAAGATTGGTATTTCTGACATATTTGAGAATAGGCGTCTGTGATCCGAGCAAATTTTTTTGTCCAGCAAGGATTTTCGATGACACCGAGTACATTTATTTTTGGAAAAGCTTTAAAGACGGATTCAATCTTGGATGGAGAAATAAGGTCCCTATAGGAGGTGTGAATGTCGTCTCGGTGACAAAACCGTACAGCGCAAACTGTACAGACAAACGGATGCAGACATGTACACACACATACACACACACACACACACACACACACACAACCTAAATCTCATCTAAGAAGACAGGAGAGACTAAGCCCCGAGGATAATGGGCAGAGAGCACTGTGTGTCTTCTTTCATTCTGGCAGTAAGGGGAAGAAATGAGAGTTAAGACACTCAGGAGACACATTCTTCAAGTAGACAGATCGCTTCTACAAATACACCCGGTTCCCTGTGGAGGAGCACATTCCTCAGAGAAGACGCTTCTGTAAAGATATTCACTCGAATTTACTAGAACATCAGAGAAGAAGGGAAAGAGGGGAAGCAATAACCCCCCTCATAAACCTGTCTTTACTTTAGTGTATTGACTGGAATAAACCCACAGAGTGCCTGAAAAGCAACAGGCAGCGTTCTGCGTTTTGGGATCTCTCTCAGCATGGGCAGCCTACTTAGCGATCCAACACGTTCCTCTAAACCCTTGAGAATGATTATAATTAGAGCCTATTGTATATGAGTCATTGAGAAAGCACGTAATTTATTTGGGAGAGGGATGATTTGCCAACTATCGGCCACCAGCTCTTTTTCCTTAGCCCTGCATTAACGGAAGAGCTGATCTAAAGCAGCAATGATTGCAATGAGTGCTTTTTATTTAAGAATGGGGGCACAGTTTGCAGAAAATGCTCCCAATTTCTACCAAACACTCAATAAAAGTGACGTCTGGGATCAGATTACGGCTATAATTATCATCCAGAAACTTGGCAATCAGCTTTATGTTACATGAACCGTCGCATCCACAGATGATAAAATGTGGTGGTCTCGGATAAACGCTCTTCTCTGTATTTTTGATAATCACCGTCATTCATAGCTCTTTGCAATCGGATCTGCGAGCGTTAGTGGCTCAAGTAATCAGGACCGTTCCATTTGTGTGATCTGCAGAGTCAGGCTTTGCCGAGTAGAATCTGATAAACGCTGCACACACAGGTGCGGGTGTGCTGGGGAATGTTCCGACAGAGAAAAGCGAACTGACTGCGTGAAGTGAAGCAAAAAAAAAAAAAAAAAACTGTTAAATTGACCAAATAGATATGCCAAGTCAGGTGATGCTGAAAAATAGTAGATCAGGACTAAGGTCCTACAAAAAATGGGCATCAGCAAAGGATTGAAACTGAAGGCAATGAATAAGCATTAAGTGTAATACTGCTGACAACCACTAGATGGTGACTCCGAAAGGGTCCCATGTGAATTAATGCTCTCTCTGAAAATACTAATGCCGTGTTTCCACCACATGGAACCGGCTCGACTCGGCTCGGGTACCAGGTACTATTCCTGGAGACCGTTTCCGTTACACCATACTACCAACGTTAGAGTACGTTGACGTCATAGCCATGTGGCGCGTTACTTCCGTGTCGTCTGCTCAGAGTTGCTGATAAACTCACTTGTTGCGTCTTGTCTCGTCAAGCTCACGCTGAATTTTTACGTCGGCCACAAAAGACTGAATCTCTTCGACCGACCGCGGTGTCATTTTTTGGGTTTTCATCATGTGGATTAACCAACTGATATATTTACTGTCAACTTCTGCATCTGTTTTTTGTTAAACGATGGGTCACAGAGACAACTGTCTGACCAATCAGTGGTCTGCAGTGTTTATACGTCAAGTTTTAGTATTGCTTGGAACCTTTTTTAATGACTCAATATATATTTCATTATAATTAAAACACCACACATTTTTCCTAATAAAAATTAAGTTCAAACAAGATGCTGGATATAATATCTGAGAGGGCATATCTTGATTGACCTGAGCATGTGACTGCATGCGTTATTACGCCTCAACCTGCCCGGACACAGTCGCAGTCAGAAAACCGGACTGAACAGAGCCCGCCTGGCCCCACTAACACATCTTCAAGAGAAAGTGAGAAGCAGACACCAAAAAGGTGCATTATATACATTATATAGCCTAAATGTCATCTAAAGTTAATGTTTATTTGCAACATAGTATAGCAAACTATTACACAATAAAAAAACAAATTAGTTTTGGCAAAAAAATGTCCCCGTTTTGAGGCATCTGGGGTAGCCAGAAATTTGTGATGTTAAAATGGAATAAGGAGCCAAAAAAAGTTGGGAACCACTGGAGTGGTGAGTCCCTCTGCCAGTCTCCCATGCCAGGACCCCAAAAAAAACATCTTTTATTGATAAAGAAAGTGATGAAGTGATTAAAGTTAGAGGCACTGTTATTGTTTTCACCTGGGGCATCATAAAGTAAATATGTAAATATGTAAATATGACAAATTCATGGGGTCCAGCATTCCAAGGGGGGCCCATAGAGCAGTGGAGGAGGCCCAGTGGATACAGGTTAGACGTTGTGAAAATTTCATGTAAGGTCCGCCATACAACACAGGTACGGGAGCTGGGAGTCGGACGCCCAAAGCGACAGATATTTTCTTGTAGCAAGGGCCCTTAATGTTTCGCTTTCAGGGGTCACCCCCCAATTGCTTGCAGTGCCCCAGGTTTTCACCACTGGACATAGCTCTACGTTAAAAGAATTGAGTTTGATACTGAAATTTATGCATTTTTTCTACATGGACAAGTCTGATTATGAGGTTTATGAAGGTGTAAAGTTACTATGGGATTGTCTTAAATTTGCCGTCGGTTCAGATTAAACTGCGACAGTTCTGACCTTGTTTTGGACGATTCCAAACAGATCTTTAGTGCAGCTATTGACAGCATGAACATACAGAAAACAGAGGTAATTTGTGGTTTTACTGTGTCTGTTTTCTGTCTAAAAACAGCGCTAAGCTAACAGAGCTATAATGTAAACTATCAGCTGATGCAGCACGTGAAGACGGAATGTTATTTTCCGTGACTTTCAAAATAAGCAGCAATGAGCGTTAGTTTGAAAAAGAAAAATTGATGATACTATGATACAAAAGTGCGTAACAATGAGGTTTATACTTTATTCCGTGGTCGATACGGTCTGTGGATACTTAGTGTTGATTTATACGACGCCTCTGCTGTTGAGAGTTTGGAGTATCAGTACTACATAGATTCCATTTAATTTAGATTTTCTAACTATCCTGGTGGTCCTTTTGTAAACCATTCCTTTGTTTCCTCTATTTTGTTTCAACAAATTCACCATATGCAGGTACTATACTTACTGTATATTATTGCATTTAATACTTCAATACCACACTTACGACCTTTAACCTGGTACTCAGACCATGATTCTGTGTGCAGTGGAAAGTTGTTACAGAGCTTTTTTTTTTTTTACTAATCTGTGTGATTCCTATTAAAAGCAGAGCTTTTGCCAAATTAATTCCATCCTTGATGTAAGATCACACTGAATTATTCTTAAACTGCAAACATCTGGTACCAGAGCTAGAGTTAGGTGATGCGGCCAAAAAAAGACTTAATTTTCACTGATGTTAAGGATGATTTACACTTTTTATAAACTGTTTTCTGGCTGTAGGAACCAAAGAAGAAGAAAAAAAAAACAAAAAAAAAAAAAAAGGACTGAAATATACCCTTTCCTCCCTAAAACTAAATGCCATGTATAACTGGGGAAACAGTCACAATGAATATATTAAAAAAAGGTTAAAAAAAAAAAAAAGAAGTAGTTTCTGCAGTAGATTCTGCAATTTCAGCATTTTGCATCTCAAACCCTTTATTAATTGGATTAATTCTATATATTTGACACCCCTGATGCCCAAACATTTTACATCAACTGCAGTAACTGGGCTATTTATTCCACTTCAACAGGATGAAACAAACCAGTGCACTGAACTGGAAAATGACAAAAGCAAAGGATAAACATTAGCATATCAACGTTATGTATCCACAAGTTGCAATGCTGATTATTGTAATGCTCTTCAAAATCTTTCGGCCAAACCTTATTTCCATTGTGTCTTACTGCGTCAATCAAGATGCACATGAACTGCCAAAACTGACAAAAACTTCACAAACACATCCAGTGGATCTAATATGAGCATGAGGCTGCATACATCAGGCAGGTTTATGAAACATTCACGTCAGATTGTATTTTTCATGCGTCAGCTGAGGACATGTGATGATTGCCAACAGTGGAACACTTACACTTTTGTAGAACCTGGTGCAAAGACGCAGGATATTCAGAAGCATACATAAATGGATGCTTCTTTTTGAGGTATCCTGTCTTTGTGTTTGCACATGGAAACATCAGTTCCAGTAATGCAGATACAGTCGTGAAAAAAATTATTACACTGGAAAAAAATCTAAATCTTACCAAGTGCGTTGTTCTCATTTCTAGTCAAAATATCTCATCACACTTAAAATAAGACAGAATCACCTAAAGAGTCACTTTTCAGTGAGAAAATGTTATTTCAAGAAATCTTGCCAATCTTGTTCTATTGGCATGTTTTTGTTGGTTTTTTTTTTTTTGTTTTGTTTTGTTTTTTTGCTTGAATGAAATTAAGCAAAAAAAAAAAACATCTGCCAAGTAGAGTTAGTGTCGCACATGTGCAAATGGTCAGTTGATCCGGTAGTGACAGGCAGCAGAACCAACCCATAAAGATGGAAGACGCTAAACAGCACGTTGGCCTCTGGATGGAAATATGAGGACAAAAAAACCAAGACGGAACAGTTGTTTCAAGTTTTGTTGAACCTGTTGAAGGTGTTTAATAAACCCGTAAAGCGCATTTATATTCCCTTCTTTCTTGAGTCTGTTTGCTCACGTAAAATGAAAATATAGATGAAAAATGAATATCTAATCGTGATTAATTGAAAATAATCCACGTCGACCCCGTGATTAATCTGATTAAAATTTTTCAGCGTTTGACATTACTAATGTATATCTGACATAATCTACAAAAGTCTGATTCAGTAGATGAGCAAACTGTCAATCACACCTGTCAATCAAAGCCCACAAAGCATTAAGACTTTTATTTGCGGGGTTTATAATTGTGGCTTGAAACCAGTTAACGAATACTTAATGCTGGTTCCTACTGACTTGTATTCTGCAAAGCTGAACAATAAAAAAAAACAAAAAAACTGCCCGACAGCCAAAAATACAGTGTCAGAGAAGATGAACTCAAAGACAGTTGGTAAAACCTACAAACTCTCAGAGAAAACAATTCTAGAGGAGTCGACTAAGTCACTGAGTGAGCTGCTGGTGGCTGCAGACTTCCTGTTCATAATGATCCTGACTTTTACTGGACATCATTTACTTTTTCAGTCAGTAAATATGTTCAGCATTACTCCAAGCTATTGCCTTTTTCCTTCATTTCATTTATCAGCTCGTACAGATTTCTCAGTTGTGTCAATCTGTTAGGGACAGTAAGTTTTAGTGATCTGAGTTTAATTCGAAGCAGGGAAAGCTGTTTTAAAGGAGATTATTATTTGACAAGAAGATTAAATATTGAATTTCAATTAATAAAATTACAGCTGCCGTAGATATCAGGGATGATTCAGGGCTTCTGGTAGATGAGGAGTGAAGTTAAATTATAAACGCCTGAAAAACTGCGCGTGAACAACACTACCTGCCGCTGTTTATATATCTAATAAAAGCTTTGTGTCAGCCGAACAATACATCAGTCTCATATGGGTGACATGTTGCTTTACGCTCCAGCCACTGAGCCTGGAGGTGAGGGATCAGGTCTACACATCATCGATCAGATCTGAGATGTGAATGTTCTTCACGTTCACTACAAGGTCACACTGTACAGTCCTGCAAAATTCTCCATTCCGGGACATAGTCCTTGAGTTGGTCCATTCATCATCTGTAACCCCGGAGCAGGTCGGCAGACAGGCCCATTCAGCTGGTCCCTCATGAAATAGCCCCAAAGCTGCACCGAGTCTACATTGAAGACGAGACTTTTACTACTCTGTGCTACTTGGAGGGCAACGCCGAAGGAGCGATGTCCCAGAAAACCTGCTGAGCTCATCCTCAAGTCGAGAGAGGAGTCGTTAAGTGAACTCGTACATGCAAACAGACACAGATACACAGTGCACACGACGACATGAGCTCATACACAAACTGTTCCCCGTCTCCTGCACCTGCTTTACAAACTGAAGTTTCTCCCACGGGTGTTTCGAAGTCTTGAAGACGGCATAGGACCAAGACGGCAGAGGGCCAAGAAAATAAATAATTGTGCTCTCCTTTCTGTCTGTGTACGTTAAGACACTACGCGTGGATGTTTTCTGCAAGAGGAATTTATGTAGTCCCAGTTTTAAACTATCCGAGGACTCTGTAAGGCACAGTAAAGGCTCAAATCTCTACACCTTTAAAACGAAAACACTTATATTAAAAGATGGGCCTTTTCTTTTCTCGGCAAGAAGCAGAATGAGTGTAAAAAACATTAACAGCGATGTATTTTTCAAAGTGAAATGAATATTCTGCTTGAAATCTTCAAAATCATCCAATTTTTACGTCAAACAATGTCATGTCCTTCCAACCTTTTGTCTTACAAATGAACTCTGTCTACGCCACACTAAAATGGGTATAACCCAGTACAAATCCTCAGATAAACCATCATTTCTGCTGTCCGTCACACTGTGGATACTGGATAATACTGGACACAGCAGACAGAGGCTTTAACCTGTCATGAAAGTGAGCAGCAACAACAAGTTCACTTTAGTCAACTTACTGTACGAGTCGGTTCAAGTTATCAAAATGTGTTCTTTACACGATGTGGATTTGTCTCTAACATCAGTCCGATCCATCTCCCAAAGGTATCGGATCTGACCTCCATCTACTGCAGGTCATGCATGGATTTATAAACCTGGATTCGATGCTGCAGGTGCAGGTTCATTACATAAAGCAACAACAGGCATGCACAAAATGGGGTGTGACGATAAAATTGTAATTTTTTTCAACTTAAAACACCCATTTATAAGTGAACAAGAGACCCCAACAAAACAGAAAAAAATGATAGTTTTTGCAAAATATCTGCATTAATGTGGATGGGGCATTAGAGATTCAGTAATGTTAATAGTGTTAAATACAACAGTGTCCAAGTTAATTTACTTATGATCAAAGAAGTTTTCATCTCCTTAGGACTGATAGCTCTAAAGAGGATTAGCTTAGCTTAACTTTGAGAATTACTAACAGGGCTAGCTGTTAGAGCAACAACAGGGCAACAAATACCTAAACTGGGAAGTCTTGTTAAGTGCTTCCCTGGTGATATAATGACTGATGTCCCCAACCCTTCAATAATCTTGAACTTGATCATCAATTAGCACAACAGCACTGCAAAAATCTAAATCTTACCAAGTGTATTTTTCTCATTTCTAGTCAAAATATCTCATCACACTTAAAAT
>JAPQRP010000003.1:26081677-26101865 GCA_037367295.1 Apogon hyalosoma
GTCTGTTTTAGTCACATGATACACACAGGAGTTAGTACTGGATTGCATAACCATTGTTTTTGATGACTTCTGATGGTCTAATATTTTTTTCCATAACTGTATAACAGCTCTCTGCTATAGAGGTATGCATGTATTGCTCTGATGTATTTTCATACACAAGATCATTTGTGGCAATAAATAAATAAATAAATATAGCACACTGGCATTCCAGCCACATGTTTATTGACCTTCAACGCTGAAATGCTGTTAAAGTGATGTTGTATCTGCACGTAAGCTAATGCTACATCCTAAAAGAAAAAGAAAGTGTTTTGAAATTATGTAATTTCTTCAAAGTGCAAAGCAAGTGTTTGCCTTATATAGTCTTATTATGATCATTATCCTTTTTTTTAAATTTTATTTAGTAAAACTTTGAACCTCCAAATGTTATGATATTTCAACATCTTCGATTTCAGCTGTGAAAAAAACAGCAGTTTACTTTTCAGTTCAAGGTGTTTTAGAGGCTGAATGCCAGTCAATAAAACACCAAGGACAATGTTTTCAATGCAGCTGTTACACGTATAACCTGGTGTGTATGACATGAATTACTGTGTGAGGACGTAGAGGGCTGGTGATTTAACCTCTGCTCTGCTGGTGCATATGTGTGTGTTTGGATGAATGAGACATAATAAAAAGTGCTACAATGGCCAAGAAGGTAAGTATGAGTGTTTTTTTTTTTTCTCTTTTTGTACATTGACATAGCAGCGCTTATAGCCACAACAAAAGGTAATTAAGTGTGACTTAGGGATGATTCAACCTTGATTCATCATCGAATTACATAAATATAATGACTGAAATTCCAGCTGATGCAGAAAAGTTCCATAAACATCTGCTCAGTAACATTTTCATGGGGATGTCCTGGTGGTTGTGAGGTGGGCAGCGTTAATCAATCAACCAATCAAACTTTATTGATATAGCACTTCTCATTAGGGACGCAAATTATCGATTAATCATTAGTTGGTTGACCTGATCGATCGATTAACGACTAATTGATAAGCGGCGATTTTCCTGAGAACCTGAATTTCTCTTTCAGTAGGGTCTCTTCGTATAAAAGCTAAATACTGTTAATATACGTCATGAAAAAAGCATGTCGTATTCCTTAATGATCGATTCATTGCGCCATCGGATACAGTACAGGCAATGACATTTATGTAGAAGAGCTAAATACATTCTGCAGAGAAATTACATAAAATAAATGGATCCGAAGAGGGGCAGTTTAGAAGAAATGGGCATTTCTGACTTTGCATCACTACCTGACACACTGGAGTGGGATTTCAGCGGAGATGCCGTCGAGGAAATTCTTATCGACAATTAACCGATAGCCGATTAATTGTTTACGTCCCTACTTCTCATGCGAACAGAGTGCAACACAAAGAGCTTCACACAATAATAACAATAAAACACACACACATATGGAAAGACTTTGTAGAGGTAGGTACTAAAATAAGAACAGCCTACATAAGACCCCTAATATACAGCATACTGCACTGTATACAGCACATATGTTTGTAGTATGTAGTGGAGAGTTGAGGGGGAGGTGCCAGACCCGGAGCGAAATAGCTTTTGGCTGCATGTGGTTATTTTCCTGCTGGAAGCTGCAGAGAGGAAAGGAAGCAAAAGGAATGCCATCCACACACTTTGGCTGCAGATTTCATCTCAATCTGAAGTGACACTTGCTGACAGCATGGCCACAAAATCATCCCGTAGCTCACCTCCGACCCCGTCCGCTGAATCTGCTGCACAACCGTCTGAAACGGCGGCGCTAACTCAACGCCAGTTTCCTCTCCGCTGCCAGCGTCACAACTTGTATCAACCTGTCATCAGTGGTGACAGGTCCAACCACAGGTTTCATGGCCGGGGAATAGCTCGGACAATTGGTTCAGCCGCAGAGTGTAAACACACCTTCGGCGAGGCTGCACCGGCGATAGAGGAATATTCATAAAGATTATTCATGGCTCGTGTCAGCGGCAGTGACAAATCTGGGAGGTAATGGCAACAGCAGCTGAATGTGACGGAGAGCCGGGCCCGTCTAAATGGACAGGCAGCCGTCACCACAGAACAGTCATGCTCCTGCATATCTCATCCATGTGTCCAATACATCCTTAATACAAGCACCCACTGCTGTCCCTACAACCATCAGGATTCCACACCATCCGTCTCACCTGCCACGACCAACATCGCTGTGGGCTGACAGCAATGATCGCAATAGCATGGGGTGAACATTCCTCAAACACTTCTCCGCTGCTAAATCACATCAGTCTATGATTTCAGTGCAATATTTAGACGGCACATTCTAATTTATGCGTCTAGAACTGGACCCTATTTTTTTAACATCCGCCTTTTTCACACAACTTTAACCCTAGACATCTTCTGCTACATCCTTCTGTACTAATATTAGTCTCAAACACCATCTAAAGTTCAGTCCTTACCTCTTACCTCTGTTAAAAGATGTATGAATATTGATTCTCTGCATTTCTTCAACTCCACACTGCAAAACTCTAAATCTTACCAAGTGTATTTTTCGCATTTCTAGTCCAAATATCTCATCACCCTTAAAATAAGACATAATCACCTAAAGAGTAACTTTTAAGAACTTATTTTTAGACAATAGATCTGGAAAATCTTATTTCAAGAAATCTTACCAAGATAATTTTCACTTGTTCCATTGACAGTTTTTGCTTGAATTAAGTAAAAAAAATCTTGAATTAAGCAAAAAAAAAAATCTGCTGTAAACAAAATGTAAACAAAAGACAAATGTATACCATCATTCTATTTATTATCATGTAAAATGACACTCTGATGGCCTTATGCTTCTGCTGAACGTACAAAGATATCACCATGTCTCACTTCAGCCTTAAAATAAAATGATGTATTTATGAGCAGACTTTTCTCCGGTGTCGAATGTGACAGTTGGACTGTTATCCCAAATGTTTTCTGAAGAATCAACTTGATCCTGGAGAGCAGGGTGCGGCTCAGAGCCCGTCTGTTCAGCAACTGGTTTCAGTAGCTGTGTAACTGATACCCATGTAACAGACAGAGTATTTATATCAGAGCTACAACATTCACATGTGTGCTGAAGCATTCTCCAGATTAAGCAGCTGGCACTTTTACTTTGAGACAGCCTGACAGGGTGTGCGCGCGTGCGCGTGTGCGCGTGCGTGCGTGTGCGCGACCACGGGCACTTTTACCACAACACTCCTGAAAAGACGAGGTTGCAGAGGCCTCAGAAATCTTCAAAAAAAAAAAAAAAAAAAAAAAGTACTTCAGCAAAAACTGGCCACGGGCAAAAGTGGAGAGGATCTTAACTCTTATCTGTGATAGGCTCTGTGGATTTCAGGTTTTCATGCCTTTAAAATCTCAATTTGGCTCTTCTGAGAACACTTCCAAACTCACACAGAATATTTGGATCAGCTGCCAGTGCTTGTATTTGGGGCACAACACTGACATTACTAATTCATCTCCACTGTATTTCCATGTAGCAGCAAGAGAGAAAAAAAAAACATCTTTTCAGTCCCCAATAAAAAATAAATAAATAAATAAATATCCCTACATCAGTAACATCATTACGCAAGACGTTGTATCCATACTATTAACATGCAGACAAGTTCGCAGCCAATTTCATATACATCAGCAATAAAAAGCCAGTGAGGGATGACTTAATCACTGGGATGTCGTTTGCATTTTCGGAGATGACACACTGGGAGTAGATCCACCAACTGAAGCCTCAACAATGACACCGACGTGATGCAGAATATAGTGAACAGACAGTGCGATCAGCTGTCATTTCAGAGCATTTTCTGCACTTTTACGCAGTGATTTGGAGTGGAAATGCCCACTCAGCAGCGAAATAACTGGGCTTTTACGCTAAAGGACGCGTGCATTTACGCACCGAATCCATATGAAAATAGCAAAACGCAACTCGGGAGACAACTTTTCCCCTTGTGAAACCGTCACGATTTGGGCATTCGACAAATCTGTGAAGGGGAAATCAACTTCGCATTGAAGTCCTCACAGGTGCGCACCGTGCGTCAACGTGCCAAACATTTTTGGTTTGTTTGTTTTCTTTTACCTGTTGGTCCTTCCATTCCGTCTGCGTAGATCCTGACGGTCAGCATCAGTAGCAAAGCTGCTGAATACATGTCGGCAGAAGAAGAAGAAGAAAGAAGAAGTAAAGTCCAGCACGTTTGTCACAGGAAGAAAATCCCAGCAGCGGTGGTGGTGTCGGTGTTGGTGGCAGCACAAGGACTGGAGTGAAGTTGTGCGCTCAGCTCCATTCAGCGCTAAATCCCCCCGCACAAGCGCCGTGGCTGCCTGCTCCCTCCATAGCCCGCACAGGGAGCATCTGATCACAAGCTAAAGCTGTTCAAAAAAAAAAAAAAAAAAAAAGCCCCCCCTTTTTTGTTTTTTTTTTTTTCCTCGCAACGGCACCGCTACTTTTTTGCACCGTCAAGCAGGCAAAGTGGAACGCAGGAATGCGGGTCTGCGGCGCCTCCACGTGGCCAGGAGGAGTAGGACGCGTGCCGCATATACGTCCACGTCCACTGAAGCAGGGCTGTCCAACACATTTGATTTCAGAGGCCACACTCAGCCCAGACTGAGCTCGAGTGGGGCTTATTAGCCTGTAAATAATGACAAGTCCTAATTTTTTGTCTTTGTTTTAGTGTAAAATTATGTATCAGGGTCACATAAGGAAAAAAAAAAAACACCTGTCACTACGAGAATAAATTCGTAATTTTTCAAGAATAAAGACATAATATGATGAGAATAAAGTTGTAGTTTAAAAAAATAATAATCATAATTTAATGAAAATAATGTCATAGTTTATGAGATTAAAGTCGTAATATTTCTTTTTTTTTTTTAATCAAGGTCTTTTTTAATTTTAATTTTCAAATGTATAACAAGAAACATACAACTTGAACATGAAACTGTGGAATCCAGTTCCTATCCAACTGCCCCACCCCCACCCCAAGTACTGGACCTTCGTTAAGTTTATATACAGCCGGACATGATGTGCTTACGTACAAAAATGTATAAACCCCCTTCAAAGATATGTAGACGCATATATGTACAAATACATACACAGACATGCATATTTGTAAGTTCACATACACATGAATAAATAATTAAATAAATAAATAAAGGGAAAGAAAATTTTAAATGAATTAATTCAAAAATAAATAAGTAAAAAAGTACACAAAGTCATAATATTTTGAAAATAAAGTCGTAGTTTAAAAAAAAAAATCACGATTTAATGAAAATAATGTCGTATTTTTATGAGATTAAAGTCGTAATATTTCCAAAATAAATACCCAACAGCGCGATAAAAAGTCCTAATTTAGTGTTGATGACGGAGTTTCTGCTTACAGCGAATGCAACAGGTGAAGTATTTTGCCGTGCGTGAACCCCAAATGAACGTATGACCTCACAAAATGTTCCATTATGCGACGAGCGGTTACGACTTTATTCTCGTAAATTATGATACTTTTCCCTCACCTGTTTTTTTAAAGTACAACGTTCGTCTCGTAATTTTGTGGCTTTATTCTCGAAATACGACGGCATTATTTTCATAGTATTATGACTTCATTCTTGTAAAATTATGACTCTTTTTGTGTTCGACTTTTTTCATTCATTCAGTCTTTATCCTCACTGGGGTCGCTGGAGCCTATCCCAGCTACTTACGGGCGAAGGCGGGGTACACCCTGGACATGTCACCAGTTCATCACAGGTCTGACATATAGAGACAAACAATCCTTCTAATATTCACACCTATGGGCAATTTAGATTAACCGATTGACCTATCAGTGCATGTCTTTGGACGGTGGGAGGGACCCGGAGAACCCACGCAGACACGGGAAGAACATACAAACTCCACAGGAAGGTCCCACCCCCTTCGACTGGCGTTGGAATGGAACCCAGTCGTCTTCAGCGTAATAGATGCACTTCACAAAGCCGGACCGGAACCTTCGGCGGGCCGGTTTTGGCCCACGGGCCGCACGTTTGACACCCCCCGCACTAAAGCCTTTGGAAAGTCCTTGTGTTTCTCGGCTCTGGCCTTTGTGTGAGAGATCGCTTTCTAATAGCAGAGTGGTGGTGAATTATTATCAGACTTCACAATGTCCCATCAGAGGGGACGTTTTTCCTCGATGTCCTCTTAAGTGCGTTTTTGGCTTCCTAACAGACTTCTGGCCATTTCCCTCGTCTCCATTATTATGCTAAAAAACACCAAATTAAATTGAGAGTCTTTTGCTGAAGTATTTATGGCAGAGGCTACGTAATCACTGACCCTTCTTGATGACAGTTCATTTTTTTGTGGTTAGTGACTTTTTTTTTTTTTGGTCGTTTTTCTTTGTATTTTCATTTGTGGGTATTTTACTTTATTTTGTCCTCTCTGTTCTCTGCAATTATATGTAAATTCAATACTATCACATCACTTATTTAACCCGTAAAGACCTGGTCCTACTTTTGTGTCTATTTTTAACATTTCTTACTTGCTTTTTCACCAGTTAAGCTAACATTATGCTCTGTATTTTATGTTTTTCAGGTGAAAATCAGGTATTTTCCCATGTTTAATTCACTGATCATGTAGTTGTTCATTAAACCTCAGATTAAAACTGACCTCTAAACATCCAAATGGGTCATATCTGATGAGCATGAAAAGACGACAAATTACATTTGACCCCAGTTATTTACATGTATTGATAGGATTAGTGGATCAACAGGTATTAAACAGTTTAGATCAGTGGATGGTTTCGGGCGGCAGTGGATGTTTGGGTCTTTATGGGTTAAATTTTTCTGTGCAGTTTCCATCAAAATAAAAAATAAAGCATATCAGCCTCCAGAGCCTACAAAATAAAAGTTTAGGCTTTTTTTTTTTTTAACATTAAATAATTGTCTTGATAGGAAACAGCATGATGCAACGTTTTTTCCAGATACATTTTTATTTAATCGTTATCATACATTTTTTATGGAATGTCCATTGCAGTGGACAGTGTTTTTTTTTCTCTCTCTCTCGTCAGGAGGATAAAACAGTATATTTTCACTCTATATTGTAATAATTTTTGTCCTGAAGTAGGTTGTATCTTCAGTTCTAAGTCCAATCCATGCGACACGCCTATTCTGATTCAGTAGCAGCAGCAAAAACACAAAATGCTGCAAGTTCAAGTGGACTTAACACCAGACGTGTACCAACAGACTCTAAAAAAAAAAAAAAAATCCCAACTGTAGAATTATTGCGTTTTGTGAGAGGTTGAGCATCAAAACACCAGTGAAGCTACGAAGTGACAATTCAATATTTGCAAAACACTCATGTTAGTAAAATTTAAGCAGATTTAAAGATAGAATACGCCTACAACACAATTAAAACCGCAGTTGCCCTTATGTCTGACCTCGCCCACGTCTTTGGTTTGTTTTAACTGATGTACATTTGGAAGGATTTGCCATTTTTAAACATTACAGACATATTCCAGATGCATTTGTCTAGTTAATTTACTGCCTTTTGTTAAGAACTGATTTATATGTTTCACAGCAAGAAAAGGAATTTCAAGAAAGTAAAAGCTTCTTTTCTGGGAAATAAGTTTTTGTTTTTTTTTAAATGGGAAAATAATCTTGTCAAGCATGTTTTCTATTGGGAAAGTAATCTGATTTGAAGAACATACCCAGACTTGTCTAAAGAAGATGTTCCAGCAGATACTTTGTTTTTCCTTGATGCTGCTTAAATCAAACTATGTCCTGTGTAGTATTCCAGCAGAGGAACGACATAGTTTTCCTTATTTTAAGACTGAAACTGCACAATTTCAGCCTGAGAATTTTAAATAATTCTAACAACTTTAAGCATGAAATAATAACATTTTGTGCCTTAAGTTTGGGATTTTTTTCTGCATTTTCAGTAGCTAGAGATTCATTATAATTTTAGCTGAAATTTGCACAACACAAAGGCAGTTTGGATACATTTGGGAATATTGCGTTTCTGTTTTTGCAGGAGAAAAAGTTATTATGATGGTTTTATCTGGACTTCTTTGGTTAAAGTTGACTGTTTTAACCTTCAAAGACCTAAACAGCTGCCAGTGACCAAAAAGCATCTGCCGATCTAAAATGTTTAATAACGTCTGATCCGCTAATCCTACCAATAATGTCAGTAATTCAGGTAAAATACAGTTTCTCAGCTTTTCATCGTCATCAGAGATGATCCATTTGGACCATCATTTTCTGGAACATTGCTTCACTAGTAAAACCCTTGTATTCTTACATATGGGTACGTCCTAAAAACAGGACATGGGGCTAAAAACTCAAAACAGATGTAGACTAACGTTATGAAGCAAGTTTGGAAGCACTTTGGCTCTATTTTAAAAATAAATACTGACTGAGATAAAAGAAACTATTTTTCAGATGAAACCCATTTTATATTATTTTTATACAAAACTCCACGTGTAACACGGTCAAAAGGACACAAAAATTATGCACTGCTATTTTATCCAAATATCTCTTTATTCTCTCACAGGTCCTTTTTAGGAATTGAACTAATTATTCAAGGCAGAGCGTTTCACAAAAATGACCGCTGTTGCAAAATCACTCAGTGTGTTTGTGTTTAAATGGGCACGTTCCGCATGTAACGCGAGTGGACATGATTGGTTACACATGAAACCTGGAATGAGACTGCTGATTCATGAAAAACCTGCATGTCTGGATTAGAAAAACATCTAGGATCGACAAATTTAACACAGTATCTTTATTTATAGTGGGATATAAGACCATTTCAAGCCATGTTTTCCAGATCACTGGAGCACTGGCACCTAGGTAGCTTTTCCTGTCCCAGTTTTGGTCCTATTTTTGGTCCCAATATTTTATTAAAAATTAATTAATTTTAGGATGGCTCAGGAGTATCACTTTTTTTGCATTTATCTGAGGTCATCATTAGGTTCATCCTGGCGGGAAATAGGTCTAAATTTCTCTTTTATTATTGGGTCTAAAAAGCTGGAAAAGTTTCATGTACCAAAATGAAGACAGTTTCATAAAATACACATATATGGGTTTGTCTAAGTCACTTTGTCTTCAGTTTTCTCTGTTCTGCTCTAACAATGTTTAAATTCACTTAAACCTTTGGTGAATATTAACTACCATGTTGAGTAAATTAACCCTTTAACAAATGCTGCATTTTGCGCTTCACAGCAAAAAATTACTGTTACTCCTGAACCATTTGTGCTATCCACAAAATTCAAACAGCATCAGAAAGCTGTGATCTTGAGCTTTTCAACACCATATAACGCTTTACAATGTGGGACTTTAGTACAAGTAGAAAGGAACTGTTTAAGAGACTTCAACACAGGCTAAAAAACGCCTGGAAATAATGGAAAATATGAATCCATAATATGGATGCTGAATGTTCAAGACCAAAAAAAGCATGTTTAAGCAGATGTAAAAGAGTTAAAAGTTTATTTCTGCAATCTCATAAAGTTTCATTATGGACATTTACAGTTGTTTCTGATAATAAATATGCTAAAAACTTCTTTTTTAACTAAAACACAGAGTTTTAAGCATTTATTATTTATAATAATGATAATTAATGGCCAGATATTGAAAGTTAACTTCTTCCTAAAAACAAAGGTGCAAAAGAACAGGCAAAAAAGACACTTTTTGACACTTTTATTGCAAAAAAAATATGAAGACACTTAGGCGGCCTGTTATAATGGCAGTCTTAAAAAGGTTAAATATAGAAAAATACCAGATTTTCACAGAAAAATGTCAAATGCTGAGGATAATATTATAATAAATGGTGATAAAAGACTTTGAAAAGGTTAGATGTATGAAGACTTATAATTCTAGGTATTTAGGGGTTAATATTTGCAAAAACCACTTAATAGAAAAAGACTCCTGCGCTCTTATAAAAGTGTCCACTTTAAATGCTCTGACTCTGTTGCATCTTTCTTATTGTGTAACAGTATGGGGCCAGGCAACACAAACACCAATGAAACCATAATGTCAATAAATAAACAAGCTTTGAAAATATTGTGTCAGAAGCCAATAAAATGGGACCACTGTGGAATATAAATCTCTCATTTATGAGATGGATTTTTAAGTGCGTGAATGGCTTTGGCTCTGAAATATTCAGTCAAATGGGTTTAAAAAAAAACAGCCAAGGAGTCATCACAAGGGGAGCAGTTAGTGGAGACCACAAATCAGCAAAACAACATTCTGTCAGTTCTGTTTTCCCGTTCAAGGTCTGCAGCTTTGGAACACCCTACCATCAGAAATAAAATTACAAACTGATTGCAAAGTTTTCAACACTCGAGGAAGTCTGTGTAAACAAGAATCTGTGAACTTTGAAATGCATCTGATTTGGTCTTTACCGTCATTTCAGTCCAACCCACCGGAAAAAATTACAATGTGGATTGGTCAATGAAAAGGCTCAATATGAACATTGTTTATGTAGCTTTTGTCAATACTTAAAAAAACAAAAGAAAAAGTGACATAAGCCAGCAGACGTCATTAACACAGTCTGCCCTGGATCATGTGTTTCTGGTCAGAATCATTTCAATGTGAAACTAGGGCTGTCAAAATTAACGCATTAACGCAGATTAAGCCATCGTTATAATTAACCGGATTAAAAATTTTAATGCAATTAGTCAGACTGACTCTGAACGTCTCTGCCAATGCATTTGGGGCAGTTTGTCCGAGTAGTGTTAGTGCTGTGGATGAACAAATGGTCAGTTGATGTGGTAGTGACAGGCGGCAGAACCAACCCATAAAGATGGAAGACACTAAACAGCACGTTGGCCTCTGGATGGAAATATGAGGACAAAAAAACCAAGACAGAACAGTCAACCGACAAAGTATTCTACACACTCTGCAGGAGGGAGTTTTCTTTTCACCGAAGCATTTCCATCTTAAAATACCACATTAATGCGAAGCATACGTTAGTCAGGGATTCTGTTAGCACTTCAGCCAACGCATCGCCCAGCCAAACACATTACGTGCATTTATATTCCCTTCTTTCTTGAGTCTGTTTGTTCATGCAAAATGAAACACGATTAATATAGATTAAAAATAAATGATATTTAATCATGATTAATTGAAATTAATCCACAGCAACCCTGTGATCAATCTGATTAAACATTCTTATCGTTTGACAGCACTATGTAAAACAAAACAATGGTAGAATTTAAATTCATTTAAAACCAACTTATGATCTTAAAACAGTAAAGGACAGACACAATTCATTATAATGTGACCTTTATTTTTGCTGTTCGTCAGTTTGTTCAGTGAATTTTAATGGTAAAAATAATACTTCTACTGTTGGATCTGTATAGTGTTAGCTTAGCACTGCAAAGCTTGTCGTATCGGTCTGTTGTTTTATCAAATTATTCATGGTCTCGGACTGTTTGCTTGTTTTCAGTATTGTTTGGATTGTGTTCTGTTGTCTGACAGTTGGTTTTGTTGACCTTTCAGGTGATATGTTTCTGGTTATGTGGATGTAAAGCATGCATATACTGCTATAAATGTCATGTAGCATTACCATGGCAGCACAGATGGAACTGTAGCTGTCCCTGTTACCAAGGGCAACGGGGCCTAAGGGGCTACATAGAGACAAACCTTAGAAAGAGGTGGCTGGGGGCCAAAATGACAAAATACCAAACTGTCCTCTGTCAAACTGAAGATAAATACTGTGTTTATTCATTCATTCCACCACTCTGTGTTTATTCCCTGTGTGCTTGCATACAATGCAAGGCACAGGGGACTATTGTTCGTCATATTTATTTTCATTATTTTTATTCTGACTTCTGACATATACAGCCCAGAGTGTTGGAAATAGACCAAAACATATTATTGAAAAAATGTGGAGCCTGGTCTTGAAAGATGTGCCATCTATTTGGATTGACATTGATTCATTAAAATTGAGAAAAAAAACGGTCAAAATTGTCCATCCGAAATGAATTGGGCCATTTTCAAGTGGTTACCATTCCCAAACGATTCATTCTGGAATTATTCAGTGAACACAAAAAATGTTTGGCTTGGCCCAAAGATTATCTGTGTGGTCACATCATAACATTTTCACTTAATAGTTTTCGAACAAGAATGCGAAAAAAAAAAAAATTGTTTTCAATGGGAACAACAAAAAGTTGACTTTTTCCGACTGTTACTGCAGATAAAAATACGGCTACACTTGTTGTGGACAAAATAAGTAAGACACAACTAGAGTGCGCATCTGGGAAAATCTCCCTTTCTTTATTCGACAATGGCTTTATACAGGGGGATTGGACATCACTGTTACCATAAAAGTAATTGCAAATGTAGTAAAACTCTTTGCCGGATATGATGTTATGTTATTAAGGACCCTCCTAGACTGCCTGGAGCTGAATTGTTCGGAACATCTGCTTTTTGTTATTCTCACACCAATTCCTTTGCCTTGTGCCAGGTCACTGCGACCCAACCATGTCCATTCCAGGAAATAGCACACACACACACACACACACACACACACACACACACACACACACACACACACACACTTTACCAGAAATTATTTCATGTCATGAAAATAAGATCCCCATACGAGATATGTTACCAAAAAAATTCCCTTCACACTAAAACTTAAAAATAAATGAATTAAGATAATAAATAATGAATACAATAAAAATAAATATAAAAAAATGTAAATATAATTAAACTGCAAGCAGCATTGGGCAGGACCTCACACCATGCGTTCCGCCTCCCATCCGTGACCGTCGACACCTCAGCTCAAGTCGCACATCTCCATCCTGACACCGGCTCCCACCCTTTTGTGTCCCTCCTCCTTCCCTACAGAACACCAGTGGCCCTTTGCTGAAACCATCACCTTTTAATGAGGCTTTTATTTTGAAAAACCCTACTGTGTATGTGCGTGTGTGAGAGAGACAGAATCAGTTTGAATAATGAATTGAAATTGTATGAATAATTGATCATAAAAATCATGATTTACCACATTTAAGGCTTTACTTTGAAAAAATTGAATCTTGGTCCTCTGTGCGACAGTCTTATTCATTAATCATTACAGAATTCAGTCGGGCACTCACTCACTGAAAAGTAGGTGTTTTAACATAGACGTGAATTTTTCAAAGTTAAAATCGAAAGTAAAAGCACTCTTCACAGAAACTGAGATTATTCCATAACTGTAGGTCCTATCTCAAAAATTCTTTCGCGTGCGGCTTCTGCAGACTCTTGTGAAAAAACTGATGTAAAAGATGTGTGAAAAAAGTCTGGAATGAATAAGCAGTAATCTGGAACATGTAGTTACTTTGAAAGGCAAACTGCCAACTTCCTATTGGAGTTAGCTCACGGGTGTCAGTGTGTGATTTATTGGGCTCGATACGACCAACATTTTGGTGTTTGTTTCATGTCGGTACAACATTCCTACTGACCACTAGGGGCATTTTTGTGTGTTTTTTAGTACATAGGTGGCGCTAGAGAGCTCATTTAGGCACCTAAGGGGTTAATTTTGATATTGTATCAAACTGTTTGTCAGACATGACATGTATGCCAAATTTGGTGAGGTTTTGAGCATGCTGAGGGGGTCAAATGGCATTTTAAAGTGGAAAAAGTATAAAAATAAACAAATTTGAATACATCCATAACTGTACATCCTATCTCAAAAATGTTTGCATGTGAGTGTTGTGGTGAGTCCTGTGAACGTATAGATATATAACATGTGGGCAAAAAGTTTGAAGTGAAAATGAGTTTCAGACATTGGAACTTTCTGGGCTTATAAAAAAAAAATGACAAAGTTACGAGATCACTTTTTTGAGAAGGGTTTACTATATCTATATTTGTTCAGGTTATTCACATTTTATTGTTACAGGATACTTTGTACATAGAAATATTTTCATAATTTAATGTTATTTTTTGCACTAAAACAAAGACAAAACTTATGGCCCCAAATTGGCTCCATACACACTGACCTGAGGGCGTCTTCCCTGGGAACTGAATCTTGGTCTCTCAGTGGAAATCCCACGTCTTTGACCACTGGACCATCTTCACTGGACCAGGACTGAGTCCAACGTCAACACAGACAGACTCCAACAGGAGCCTAACGTGGTTGTTTGTGTCAGAGACTCAGTCAAATGCTGCTGAAAACCCACAGAAAGGCTTGACATGGACAAGAAGGAGGCAGTAGTGATGAGCGGACTCATTCCAGTCCTCTAGTGCAGGGGTCACCAACTCCATCAGGCTTCTGCAGAGCTTGATGATGAGCTGATCATATATTGAACCAGGTGTGCTGGAACAGGTCAGTAGGTCAGAGGTCACAGGGTGATATGCACACTGGTTCATCTGAAGGTTTACCTGAAGAGGTGATTACCAGTTGAAGTATAGCTCAGTGGGTTAGGGATCAGGCTTGGAAGTCAGAGATTGTGGGTTCAAGGTAGCGAAGGGTAGGTTGACTTGACCACAAAGTGTTACAAACATTTTGCACTAAACCCACCCCCCCATAATATACTTACTTGTACTTAATATCCATATACATATTCATGCGATTAGGTGAGTGAGTGTGTGTACATTTTGGAGCCTACATGTAGTTTCCTACCTGTCAACAATAGTAACGGAGTACTTATCACCACTCTTTTTGAAGTTACGACCATTTAAAATCATGTGACCTTGAATTTGACCTTTCAAGGTCACTCAAGGTCAAAGGTCATGACGCCATTTTGAAGCCCAAGACAGGTTTCCTATCTGTCAATGATAGCAACAGACCAATGTATCAGTATAAATGAATGTGACCACTAGAGGGAGTAGTGAGTCACTCTGCTAGTCTCCTGTAGCGATGAAAACTAATACAAGAAACAACTTTTAGGCCCAGTTCACACGACAACGCTCTTGGGTGAAAACAAAATATTTTATCAGATGTGCCTTTCATTTAGACAGCAAAAGCGTTTTTGGGGGTTGAAAATATATGTTCTTAAATGTAAAATTAATTTTTGTATCTAAAGTTACCATTGTTGTGAGCAAAAAGTCACCAAAAATGCCCAATGTATCGAATGTGATCCAAAAAATATATCACACACAAAATGATATAGCAATTTTGTTTTTGCTTGGATTATGTTAAAAGGGCTAATAAACCTTTCAATTCTGAAAAAAATCTGAATTTTGTAGCTACCTTTTAATGGGTCAGGTTTTACAGGGTTAATATTGTACATGGTCCCTTACAAATAAAACAAGGAAAGAGAGGACTTAGGAAATGGCAGCTGTGGTGCTGTTAGAATCTGAGTGCACTTACACCAGACTGATATTACATGGGTCATCTGGAGTGAAAGTAAAATGTTCTGAGGATGGATGAAGTGCACGATACTGAACTGAAAAAAAAAAAAAAATCAGACTTTAGTATTAATGTTGGAACAGATATTTTAAAAAAAAGGAACCCCGGCTCACCCTCCTGTCCACTGATATTTGCTGGTATAAATCCTTATTACTATAACTCTATTAAAATAAATTCCTGCAAGATACAAATCTACTGCATCACCCTGACATTTCAATCCTGAACTAAAAACGTTATCTAGCCTTGGCTGTATGTCTGTTCCCTCTGAAGACGTGATCCATTTTAACAACCTTTGCCTTTATTAAGGCATCTGTGACTGTAGTAGCCTCAAATTAATTAAGATATTCCTAAAGGCTGTTAATAATAAAAACTGCGACTAATTTGGGACTTTTATTAAGGTGGTAAACTCTGAGCTCCAGCTGGTGATCATCATCAGGCAAAGAGCCACCAGTAGAAAGTGAAATTAATTACAGCTGCAGGAAGCATCATTTCTCCTCTGCTCTCAATAGAATATCCCTTTTTAAATAAAACTAACTTGCCTGTAATTGATTGAAACTGAGATTACAGGCTAAATTCAGATGTTTTGTGTAGCTAATTACTAAAAAACAACCCAATGATCGGGAAAAATTGTCGCCATTTTTTTTTTTTTTTTTTTTTTTTTGCAAACCACAGGCATCTGTGTCCATGCTTGCATCCTTGACAGAGACAGAGTGTGTTTCATGCAGTGATACAGCAACATGTCCACTATACTGGAGCAGTCAAAACCGGTCTGTAAACACATATAAGTAAACAGAGATCTGTAGTATTCCTAAAAGCTGCTAACAACAAAACTGTGACTGATTTTAGCATTTGGGGGTTTTTTTTCTCAGTGAAAAAATTGTTGTAAGTTACTGTTAAAGTCAGTCTTTAAAATGTCAGACTCTTTCCAGATTATATTAGAGGCAACAAAGATGTACATGCATTCTGTATTTTTCCTTTTAAGATATAAATCTATATCCTACTCCTTACATTTTCCAATACTGTAGTCTTGTTGCTTTATGTTTAATCCATTTAAGGGGAATTATTTTTTATTTTTTGTTGTTTGACATTAGAGGTGGAGCGATATATTGGGCCGATATATTGATTTTTTTCAATATCAGTCATCGGTCTGAATTTTGTTTTGAAAGCCGATATATGATCACTAGTAGAAAATGTTACAAGATACATGATCAGCAGCGTGATATCATGAATAGCGCAGAGATAACACGCCACTTTTAATTGGCGTGTTTTCTGTACGCATTATAAGCTTTCCACGTGTATGCTCACGCCGTGTCAAATACCACGCGATTAGCGGTTAGGGTTAGGTTTGGGGTCAGGTTTAGGTTTAGGGTTAGGGTTGGGGTTAGCGGTTACGGATATGTAAACCGGAGAGCTTGGCGTACATTGACACGTGATCAAATGGCATTGAATAACATCTGAAAGGATGAAAATGCGTACGTACCGTACAGCACGCCAAATGCCATAAGAACTGTCATGACATACAACAAGATTTCATGAGATCAGTCTGTGATCAGGCCCCTGTGTGGGCAGCACTTGAAGTTCAATAAATGTTAAAAGAGTGCTATGTGTACGTGAATTAATAATTTCATTTATATAGCTGCGTAAAAATCTGAATTATCTGAGGGTTTCAATTGTATTTTAAGGTCAATGTACTTTAAAAAAAAAAAAAAAAAAAAAAACTAAAATCGGCCTTCAATATCGGCCTCAAAAATCGGCTCTAGATATCGGCCATCAGCTGACCACATTTTTAAAAATCGGCATCGGCCTTAGAAAAACCCTTATCGGTCGAACTCGATTCAGCATCATCGTGTTCCTTCACAACACGAAGGCTGATTTCACACAACAATGCAACAGGACGAAAAAGACATAAAATATGTAACAAGTGAGAAGGCAAAAAGTGTATTTGCAGCTTCTCAATATGTGTTTAATTTCTTAATTGTGTTTATTTCATAAAAGTAGGTACATATAGGTTAATTCTGCTGTGGGTACCCTTGATCACAGTATTGATGAAGCTCTAAAGCTGGTCCCCGAACGCCTTCAATGGCAGTTCACTGTTCCTAATGCTAATGCTAGGTACTGTGTGTGTATTCTCTCTCAAATGTCTTGCTTGGCAGTTGAGCCGTTTCACCAGGCTCCTCCATTTAGGCCGATCCAAGGCGAAGGGCTCAGCTTCAGTCGGTGACAGTCCCAGTTGTTACAGGTCCCTGGAGATGGTACCAATCCTATAGTGCGGGGGGGTCCACGGGGACACTTTCAGTCTGCAGCTTTTGGGTCAAAGCGTAGGATTGCATGTGTTCAAGGGTGAGTCTTTTGACATGGCCGAACCAGCGTAACCGCCAGATGAGACCCAGGAGGTTGTCGGGTCCGTTCAGTGTGGTGTAGGAGACCTTATGGTGCCATTTTATACCCTCAATTGCGCGTAGTGCTCTGGTGTCAAAGCCATCTATTCTGTCAGCCAAGGTCTTGTTGCGGGACCATGTTTCTGCTCCATAAATAAGCACATAGAGAACTGTGATCGGGGGATTCTGGGTCCGTAATGCCTTTAGGCTGTGGGTCCGTGAAGCAGAGAAGACAGTGGCATTGAAATCAGCCGGAACAATAATAATGTCATGTGGCGGTAGCTGCCAGATGATCACATGTGGTCGGTCAAAGGAGGCGTCCTTTTCCTGATCATCTGCAATCTCTGATGGTGCAGAGGCAACAATTGCTGCAATTTTTCCATATTGTTGGTGCAAACGGGTTGTCAGCAGCCAGAGATTTCCGTATATGCCTCAGTGCACAATCCAACATGGAATCACAACATGGATGGAATGTCAGCGGTTGTGCAATCACTGGTCAGGGGCGGGCGAAGGTCGATTCCAAAGGTCAGTCTGGCTATTTCTGATTGCTTTTGTAACCAGTAGAAGCTTCTCTGGAGTGAATTGCTAGCCCACTGACAGATCGTCAACTACTGGGAAGGGGGGGGGGGCTGGGCTGCCCCTGTTTGGGTCTGTTGACCTACCTTGAACCATTTTTGTCTGGTCCCTCATCTGAGACCACTTTGTCACGGGAGACCCCACCAAGAACGCAAGGCTCCAGACAACACAGCTCTCAGAGTCACCGGGGCAAGCAAACCTCTCCACCGTGATAAGACGATGGTTCCCGGAGGTTTGAGTGTGTGTATTAGGATGGTAAAATGCAGGGACTGAATTTCCCCATCGGTATAATAAAGTGACTTAACCTTTTTAAGATGAAACAGATTTTAAAGTCTAGACATAAGCCTAAATTATACTGGTTCAAGGTCTACTTCAGTGCTTCAGGCTTTTAAGCAAATATCTGCACTTTAGCTGGAGTAAATAAAGTGTGAATGTTTGCCACCTCTCCTGGATTCATGGAGTTGAATTAAAACTCATTTAAAGAAATGGTTCATTGTTCCTCGGCTCAGTCTGCACTAACACTCAGCTCCATGTTATTGTCTTTAGTCTTCATTTGTGGTCCATGCTGTACATATTCGTGACTACAGTAATTTGACTCTGCTTTCTCTCCATATTTTTAGATGTGAACCCAACCTGAACCTGATTCAGACTTCACTGAACCGGTCCTGAGCCTGACACTTCAAATAGCCGGCAGTAATGTAATGACCCGGTCTGCGCTGGCCCGGACTGTCTGCAGGGTCACTGCAAGCATTCAGGGTTGCAGTTTGGAAGTTGGTGGGAAAATAGCTCCCCATGCACTCCGTGATGGCCTCCCAGGCTTTTATTTCCAATATTATCAACGCACTGCAGGGTGAAGCATGGCCAACTCTTTCCTCTACCTGTTAAATTTGTGCAGTGGCCCAAATCCACTTGGCTGTGTCTTTCAGATGGCATCGAGCCATCCTGCTGCTCGCTACTGGACTACCGGCTGCTTCAAAGACAGGAAGAGCTGGATCAAGACTCTTTATCACCTCCTGCCTATGAAATATTGATTTTGTAGCCTCAGGGCTTTTAACTTGTGTCTGGGAGATATTTATTTCTCAGAGGATGAAAGTGGGGGGCATATTGTGAGCTTGCTTCATTTGCTAGGCTGTAATAAGTCACTGTAAATTTTTAAACTATTGGGAGAGCTTGATATATTGGTGGCAGTGATGCAGTGGGCCACGTGCCCTTCAAATCTAATAACTTCCTCCATACTTATGTTAACAGCTCACTCATAAAGTGCTTATATCACATGTTATATAACCAGTTAATTTGCCCGTATTAATTCTGCTGTATTTCAGCAGTGTCGCCAGTAATATAACTGGAAATTATTAAGGTGGTAAACTCCGAGCCCCAGCTGGTGACGATCAGGAGAAAGTGAGATGAATTATATCAGCAGGAAGCATTGGTTCTTTTTGACATTGAAAATAATTTAAAAATACATAAATAAATAAGTAAAACTAACAAGCCTATAACTCAGTAAAACTGGGATCACACTGACACCCAAAGTTAAAAATTTAGATTTTTTTTTTCAACAGAAAATTACTAAAAATAATAAAACTGTTAAGGAAAACATGTCATTGTGGATTTTTTTGCAGTTATATAAATAATGTGTTGTGACTGTGAAAAAAAAAAAGTTTCATATCAAGGTTTCTGCATGTTATGTCTATTTTATTTACCTGGGATGGAAGGTGTTTTTTATATCTGAGGGAATGAGTTTTGGGGATGTTATATTTTTGGTCTGACTGCCACCGCCGGCCCTGCTGGCTCTGCCGCCAGCGGATATCCTTTGTGTTAACGCGATAACTTGAAAAATATTGAGTTTAGAAATTCCATATTTTCCATATCAATGAATATCATGGAGAGGAAGAACTGATTTGATTTTGGATGATTTACC
>JAPQRP010000003.1:26114438-26125747 GCA_037367295.1 Apogon hyalosoma
AAATAATAATAATAAAAATAACAACAAGGTACATGAACAGCTTTTCTCTCACCAGATAAAAGCATTTCCACTAGCTGTAGATAACATCCTATGTGACATCTAGAAACATTTTCTCATTTATAATTTCATACAGCTCCAAACGCAGCATTTGAACATTTTAAAGCCAAAAGCTGAACTGACCTTCCACGCAGTCTCTGGTTAAGATCTAAAGTGAAGAAAAAGTTTTCATAGAGAGCAAAGTGTCACATAATTGACAGATATTTGTAGCTTAGTTAGTGCAGCCCAAAGCCCACTCACTATTTTGTTGTATTGAACCGTACTGAACCGCTGTAATTATGGAGCATTTTGTGGACAATGTTTTCATTCCCACACATCAATTTTCCAATAAAGCTGAGTTTTGTTGCGGGGGGGAAATTAATCAGTGTCAAAAGAAAATAAAACTGGGGTGGTAGGGGGAGGAAGCGTGGGTGGTAATAAAATGTTAAAGACTGTATAAAGGTGTTGTAGCGAGAAAACATTGTACACTGCATGAATTATTACATTGGAAAGATTTAAATAACTTATGTAACGTTTACATTCATGCATACTGTGGTTCAAACTCATGTTTGGTCTCATTTATTCCCATGGTCATTACACAGTGACCCACTTTCACAGAATTCAATCCTGTAAAATAGTCATGAGCTTTTTCTAATATACATAAATACTCTGATGGTGTGAATATAATGAGCTGAATGAACACCATAATTACATGCTACTATGAATATGCTAAAATCAACAACGACTGGGTTTTTAACCAAACCTAAAATGGTTCCGAGCCCAGAAAGGTTGGTTTTCCTTCTGGAAATCAAACATATTAGGTATTTTCCCCTCGATCTGTGAAGTACGAACTGTGTTGTGTGTCATGTTCTATCGGTTGGAAAGAGAAGATGGAGAAGGAAATAACAAATGAGGGAAATCTGAGAAACTGCAGAAAAAAAATGTGCAAATACATATGAACAGTATGTCAGACAAGTTCAAAAGTTGGCCGAATCAGGTTTCACTTGAGCAAAAAAATGTATGATAAAAAAATATACTGAAAATAAAAGTCTCCTACCCTCCATTGACTCATTTTTCTAGCGTAGAAACTTTACATTTAGAATTAGAAATGTTTTAGTCCTGTCTCTGTTGTATTTTTTAATACGTCTAAGTGTCAGGTGTATTTCAACCCATAAAGACCCAAACATCCACCATCTACCAAAATCATCTACTTAAACTGTTTAATCCCTGTTGATCCACTAATACATGTAAATAATTAGTGTAAAATTCAGTTTATCATCTTTTCATGGTCATCAGATATGACCCATTTGGACGTGCAGAGGCTCCGTAGTTACCGTGGGAATGCCGTCATCTTCTACAACATTGATTAACCAGTAAAATCCACAGAGTCTGAACCATGACAGTGGACGGAGACATTTGGTTTATGTTCAGTTAAAGATAGATTTAACTGAAAAAGTCACCATTAGTTCAGTTTTCTCTGTTTTTGATAAATTCCCTTTGAATTTACTCTGAGCTTTAACACCTACATAATCAGTGAATTAAATGTAGGAAAATAAATGACTTACACTGAAAAAACTCAAACTAAAGAGGATATTACAATAATTGGTGATAAATCACTTAAGAAAGGTTAACTATAAGGAAAAAAAATATTTGGGAACTGACCCAAATATCACACTGGGTCCTTATGGGTTAATACTTTTTTACTTACTTTGGCTGATGTGTTATTAATTGTACATTTTGTAATGCAAAACTTGTCTTGTGCTCATCTGTGTTTGGGTGTTTTAGATTTTGTTTTAAAAGTTGTATGTTTATAACCTTGTCTAACTCTGGTGCATTTACAGCAATGTGAATCAACATAAAATGTCCCTGTTAAATAAACCAATAAATACATTAATTAGCCTGGAATTTTCCTTTTTTTGGGCACATTTCCACCAAAATTATCCTGGTAAAAAACTTGACCCCAATTTTTCCTTCTAAAGGCGGAACTTTGCAGATTTCCTGGAATTCTTGAGGGGCGGGGCTGTGGGCTGAAGAACACTGATTGGTGGAACACACCTGGTTCGTTCCACACTTACACTGACTCACTAAAGTCAATATGCAGCCGCAAACTTTTTTATTCTATTTCTACAAACTTTGATTATTTGGAAAATGGGTCAAAAGAAGAGGAGCTACGAGAAGAAGACGGATGACGAGGTCCATGTGCTGAATATGCTCCTTTGAGTTTTTGAGCATATTCGGCTCACTCCTACAAGTGTGGTGCAATAATCTGTTTGTCATCCCTAATATGTTCAAAAGAGCCTGGATCTAATTGATCATATTTGCTGAATACACTCAAAAATAATTGTGTGTCTCGAAACGACTGAGCCTAATTTGAATAAATTTCCAGGAACTTTAGGTGTGGTGGAAATGCAAACTACGCAGATTACTAGGAACTATTTTACCCAGGAAAATAAAAAAAAAGGTTCCTGGGAATGTTGATGGAAAAGGGGCTAAGGACTAAATCTCTACAAAACAAGACACGTAAAAATGTCTTGACAAAACAAAACTCGTCATTAATAGTTTGTAGTTGCGGACCATAGATGGTTCTTTTGTCAAACACAAAAATAGGACAAAGAAGGAGAATGATGATCCTGCCACTGCTGTTACTACACGATGGAAATATTCACCCCCTGAGTACTTCCAGAAAGCCAGCCTAACCAAGACTCAAAGAACTGTCAAAGACTAAGGGTTGGTGTATTTTGCAGTGGTCTGTGTTTATGACAGATCCTTGATTACAGTCAGAACTGGTGGGAAGTGGGTTTGTTTGCCTGGGGCATTAACGTTCCTAGAATCCTAAAACTTCTTTGGCGGAAAAAGCTCCTCAAATTGGTTTGGACACCTGGTAAGGACCTGATAAAGATGCCCTCTGTGCCTCTCCCAGGCATGCCAGCTGGTCTGAGTCCTCAGGGCAACCCAGAGTGGACTCAAACTGGGATCATATCTCCAAGGGACGGTGGGGATCACCGAAGAAAAGCCGAAGGAAATTACAGGAAAAGAGGAGGAACGGTTTGGAGCATGAAAGGGTGGTTATAACATGAAACTCTAAGATATAACCTATCACTAAACAGGCATGAGATTTGAAAAAGTGGAACTTTACCTTGTATGTAAAAAGTAACTTCAGTGTCTTTAAAGATGAATGAAGGGAAATGAAGACGACCCTGATGAAGACCATGTGCTCCCATACAATAAAAGTGGTTCTGGACCTTGGACCTGCTCCTACCTACCATTTAATTAAAGCTTTTTCACAGATCCCTTTGTACTTCATCTACATATTGACACAATTTGACTCAGTTCAACTCAGTTTTACTTACAGTTACATCCATAAGTATTTGGACACTGAAGGAATAAAAGATATGATTGAAGCGTGAACTGTGGGGTTTAACAAAAATATTGCTCTATTGGTTTAGGAATTATAGCTATTTTAAACAGAGTCTGCAAATGGAGGAACTTACCTGTAATACTGCAGTGTTGAGCAAGTTACTTTCAAACTGTAATCTATTACAGATTGCTTGTTACTATTTTTTTAAACTAATTACAATATTACTGTCACAGAATTGTAATGCATTACATGACTCCTGTGTTACTTTTGAGTTACATACAGACTCGCATCATAAATAACGCATGCGCAGTAGACCTCCCCCCCAGTACAAGAGATAGAAGAGCCTTGGGACATATAAATTTGCGCCCCCAAGTACATGTGGATGGATACCTGAGTAATACTACACTCTACAATGTTCAAATCCCAGCAGGAACACTTGCATTCTTCCCAACATTTTACATGTTCAAACAGGGGGAGGGGCGCCGAGGACACCAGCAGATGAATCTGTAATCGATAAAGAATTCTAACTAGTCATAGAAACATTTACCTTGTCATTGCTGATCACAGGGATCATGCTAACTAGCTTCTGTAAAGCAGAGTTAGGGTTAGTAATAAGCGTACGTCCATGTGGACAATGGATTGTCTTCTGCCACTGGCTGAACACCAACAGGAAATAGAACTTTCCTGATGCATTTTTGATTCCTTAAGGTCTCACGGTTTTGCCGTTTTTTTTGTTTTGTTTTTTTTTCATTTGAGCAATTTAATTTACGGGCGAAAAGTGTGTTGTAACACAAGTGCTTTTGAACATTCATTCATTTTCTGAACCAACTTTATCCTCACTAGGGTCAAGGGGGTCGCTGGAGCCTATCCCAGCTACTTATGGGTGAAGGCGGGGTACACCCTGGACATGTCACCCGTTCATCACAGGTCTGACACAGAGACAAACAATCACTCTCACATTCACACCTATGGGCAATTTAGATCAGTGCATGTGTTTGGATGGTGGGAAAAAGCCGGAGCACCCGGAGAGAACCCACGCAGAGAACATGCAAACTCCACACAGAAAGGTCCCACCCCCATCGACTGTCGTTAGAATCGAACCCAGGACCTTCTCGCTGTGAGGTACGAGTGCTATCCACTGCACCGCCTTATCACCCTGCTTCTGAACATGTGCCGAGTAAAATATTACTGAAAATGGATCAGTAATGTCTTACACTACTGCGTTAGAGCAAAAAGTAATCCGTTAATGATGTAATGCGTTACTTTTATTACACGTCACGCCCAACACCGATACACTATATAGCATCACAACACATGATTACAGAATGGAGTTTCACACCAAGCCCCTAGAAATTCTATACAAAGACGAAACCAGACAAAACCTGCATGAGAAATCCCAGAGCAACAACAAACATTTCCTTTAAGGAAGATAAAACCTCTGTTAGAACCAGGTTTTGAGTTGCCAGCTATTTATCTCAACCAGCTGGGGAGATTGGAATAGAAAAATACAAAGAAAGAGCGATAAATAACATGCAGAAGCAAAAAGGATTGTTGTACTGTTGTGTCATGTATCCAGTCCTCCTGATACATCCACAATTGCCACTCACTCAGAACTACTTCCTGCCACTTGTGAAACAAAAATATGTCACGGGGGAGTTAAGTGTTTAACCTTAAACAACAACCATTACAAATGTTCTCAGCTACAAAAAAAATGTGCTGTTTGAATGAATAATAATTAGACGTGGAAAAAGCAGTTCTATCTCTAGACACTTTTCGTCAAATTCAGCGGATATCTCCTCACGGTCCACTAGCCATCCACTCTGTGTGTGTGCAATGAGAAATAATCCAGCGGTTGTACACAGACCTGTCTATGTAAATGAGCAAGAAAAAAAGAGGCTTGGACTGATTTACGCGACACTTTTCCAAGCAGCCGGCAGACATGCCCGGTGTTGTACAACTCAAACACAAGGTGTTATTTTGGCCACTGTGTCCTCCCTGCTGCATGCATATCCACTTCAAGTACGAACCAGGCCTTAAGATGAATGTCCATACACCATTTCCTCGAAGAGCACTCCACAGGTAAAATACTGCCCGCAGAGAGGGCCATTTTGGGTCAGTGTGTTTAATGGAGACAGAGACACACTCCCAAAACACTATATACTTCAAACAGAACAGCGTGTGAACCCGAGTTTTTTTTCTATCAGAGCAGTATTACACAGTCACTTTTCACTTTTAAAGGAGTTTAATGGAATTAGACCTACTCAGCAGATGACATCCTTTGGGTTGCAGCGATGAAAAGATGTCTAAGAAACAAAATCTCACTGGAAATATGCAGTAAAGCATGAATTTAACTTTAATACAAGGCTAAGTTTATTTAGACTGACCCCTCAGGCAAAGGTTGCACAATGACTGAATTGACTGAAATACTTAGAAACCATCAAAGTATGACAAAATAAGAAATAAATGTGTAAATTAATGGAAAAATCCATAAGATACATTGCTACAGAATTTATTTTCAAGCTGTAATTTGGCAAAAAATGTAAGTGTAGAGTGTGTAGATCTGTGTTGTACCATGGAATTTCCATACATCTATCATGAATAGTTCAAAAGTAAAAACTTAATAAATTTAGCATCTATTTGTACCACTTATTTTTAGTCAAACCCCACTTTCAAAGCCCCAGAATCCTAAAAACTGATGAGAACGGAGGATAAAATGTTGCATGCATGTAACGTGCATGCAGGGATTAATAATGTTTCCAGGAATCCAGTCATTTGTGGTGGAATTACGAAGACATCAACCGCACTCTGTATATAAAATGAGGATATAACCACTGACATGTTGCCTATGAGTTTGTGTTTTTGAACTGTGAGTCTGGCACATTTGTCATCACTGCTTGTGGAGCTGCAAGTGACCAATTTTGGGCAAAATGATGGAGGAGCAATAGAAAAATAACAAGGAAAAGCTAACACTGGTTCACTGAAAACACTAACCACACTCCTAGCATTAAATACTACCCAGTTATTTCTGCTATACAATAAATACTAGTCTGTACGGCAGCATATCCTTCATGGTACGTCTAAAAACATTCATTAACATTTATCTGACTGGCCACACAATCTAATATGAATTACTGCTACCAATAGAGTTACGAAGTTAGCTACAAGGCCTGATACTGTAATAAAGTACTGGAAAATAAACCTAAATATCTCTGTGACTTAATCCTGTATGTCTTTACCCATAACGACCCAAATGGCCACCAGCGACCAAAACCATCTACTGATCTAAACTGTTTAATACCTGTTCATCCATTAATCCTATCAATACATGTAAATGATTGGTGTAAAATACAGTTTGTCGTCTTTTCACGGTCATCAGATATGACCCATTTGGACGTTCAGAGGCTGCGTCATTACCGTGGAAACACCGTCATCTTCTACAACATTGATTCACCAGTAAAAACCATGGAGTTGGATCAATGGCAGTGGATGGACACGCTGGGTTTATGTTCAATTAAGGACATATTTTACTGAAAAAGACACTTTTTCTGCAGTTTTCTCCGGTTTTGACGAATGATCATCAAGTTTAATCTAAGCTTTTGAGAACACCTACATGATCAGCTAATTAAATAATGAAAGATACCCGATTTTGACCAAAAAAAATGCAAAATACAGTGGATAATATTATAATAAATGGTGATAAATCACTTCAGAAAGGTTAAATAAAGAGAAAACTTAATTTGGGAACTGTGTCAAAAGTAGTACTGGGTCTTTATGGGTTAAGTACAATTACAGAAGCACCTAAAGTCTTGATCAAAACCCACTAGAACAGCAGATGTGGAAGAGCTCTCAGCCCTGGGCTTTGTCATGTGATACCAGCTTATAAAATGCAATTTCTACAGTTCATATATTATTAAATTGTGTGTACATGGACTCAGATTCAGCGATTTATAAGTGCAAAAAGAGAGACTTTACTATATCTACGGTATGACTACATAGTCATTGTGTACTGAATACCCCCCTCACCCTCCCCTCTGGTGGACATAAAAAACATTATTTTCTTTCTAGTCTGTTTGCTTTGCATATGTGTGGCATTTACTTAAGATGATATTAACTCTGGTCCAACATAGTAGGAGACAGTGATGTAACACACGCTACAGGATGGAAAAAAAAAAAAAGAAAAAGAGTTTTGGAAACACGATGGATTTGGAGAGGACTACAGAGGGACCAGGATGCCTTTCAGACTCATTCTTAGATAATCAAACACAACAGTTCTTATTTTCGTGTGATTATATGCCACTGAAAACATTATTATGAAAATGTTATTCTATTTCTGCAATTACATCCTCCTAAATCTGCCTAAATGTTGCTCAGCAGACATCTAAACAACACTTGGTTGTAAAAGATAAAATGCCGTACAACAAAAACCAGCCACAGTGCCAAGTCGGTTTGAGTACCTGCCAAGGGTTTAGCAGTAAGGTATTTAATTAGCTGGCTAGCTCCTGGACTGCGAATGCAAATGCAGTGTATATATTGAATGAAAAACATTAGACAAGTTCAGTTCAATTCTCTCTAATGCTCATATAGCTGACCTGGTAGAATTTGGTTCCACTACAGTGCATAACAACACAGTTTTAACACCACAGGAGCGACACACAATTCATAAATATACACAAAACAGCAGCTACGTACATAACTGTGGAGCCATAATCAGTTCATATGTTGTAGAAAGCAGTTAGTAAAACTATGTCAATCAATCATAAACAATAGAAAATGGATTTTTTTTTTTTTTTTTTTTTTTTAACAGAGACGCTCCAGAATCGAAGTCAGCGTGTATCCACCAGTCACTCATTGTTTCGTTCAGCTGTCCATCAAAGCCCGCACAAAACACATCAGAGCCATCTATAAGCCTTAAAATACCATTAAAGGAACAGCGGTGTCCAAAAATAACCACCCAGTTTGGCAACTGACACCTAATATACATATATGGGACATATAGAATTCAGGCTTTTCAGTGCTAAGAGGGAATAAAATGATTTTATCTGGACAAAAATATACTGTAATTGTAAATACAAGACATTTAACCACGTTTAGAATTAATTTTATTCATATTGAAGCCCTCACTTGTAATTTTGTATGTGAACGCCTCAATATTAACAAAATTAATACTAATAGTCAAAATACAAATAATATAAAATGAATACCACCCTAATGCCTCAGTTTTTTTTTTTATTATTATTTTTATAACCACTTGTTTAATCTTATTTTATCTTTTCATCCTTATAGTTGTTTCATACATTCTACCTCTAGATTTCAGAAATATTTGTCACATTCTGACCATGAATAATATGGTTTTGACAAATTTCAGGAAGAAAAATCAAGCTCTAAACTTTAAAAACTGTTGTGACAACTGCCAACAACTGACATGAACATTTTTATCATGATTATATTTCAAATCCACAGGAATGCAAAATCCTACATGCCAAAGATGTGATGTGTCCCAATATTTTTTTTTTTCCATAAAGTGTAAGGATAACACTCTGTCTTGAGAAAAGTTGACAGATTTTATTGGGGCGACAGGTGAAGCCACAGGCTGTGTATAAAAAGTAAAACAAAAAGTTAAGAAAAAGTCAAAAGTGAAGTGTTGTGTTGTCTCTGACTGGTTTTTGGGCTGCTGTTCTGAAGCCTCAGTGTCTTAGTTGCTTGGAAATAAAGTTCCACATATATGGGTTGAACTTTTAACTAAAACCACCAGTACATTATCTAACACTGTTATATTAAACACCACCAAGTAGTTTCAGCCACTTGATTAACCCATAAAGACCCAGCGCTACTTTTGTGTCAGCTCCCAAATTAATTTTTCCCTCTATTTAACTTTTCTGAAGTGATTTATCACCAGTTATTATATATTATCCTCTGTATTTTGCATTTTGTCAGTGAAAATCATGTATTTCCGTATATTTAATTCACAGATCATGTAGGTGTTCTTAAAAGCTCAGATTAAAGTTAGGGTTATTATATCAAAAACAGAGAAAACTGATGAAAAAGGTGAGTTTTTCAGCAAAATACATCATTAATTGAACATAAACTCAGTGTCTCCATCCACTGTCATTGATCCAACTCCATGGGTTTTACTGGTGAATCAATGTTGTAGAAGATGACGGTGTTTCCACGGTAACAACGGAGCCTCTGAACGTCCAAATGGGTCAAATCTGATGACCATGAAATGATGACAAACTGTATTTTACACCAATAATTCATGGATTGATAGGAGTAACTGAACAACAACATTAAATATTTTAAATCAGTGGATGGTTTTGGTCACCAGTGGCTGTTTGGGTCTTTATGGGTTAACACGATGATCATAATGTATTGATACTCAGCGCTGTTTGACCATATAACAATATAATTTAAACATGACTTAATGAAGTGTATTGTATTTAGGCATAATTTAACCCCCAAAGACCTAAAGACATCAAAGATCTAAAATGTTTAGTAACTTTTTTTCACAAACAGAGCCTGTAGGTCACTCGGGCATTTTCATAAATTTGTCGTGACTTATATTGTGGGAAGCGGAGCTCCACGCAGCCGCATGATGGCCGCGGCGGCAACAAACACGGAAACGGCTTCATCGCCTCTTGCTCCTGCAGCTGCGTGGAGTTCCGCTTCCCACAATACAAGTCACGACAAATTTATGAAAATGCCCGAGTGACCTACGGGCTCTGTTTGAAAACACATGGAGTGTTTATGGTGGATTCAGGTGTTGAATCACGGAAAGACTTACGGATTCGT
Source organism: Apogon hyalosoma (assembly GCA_037367295.1). Lineage (NCBI taxonomy): Eukaryota > Metazoa > Chordata > Actinopteri > Kurtiformes > Apogonidae > Apogon > Apogon hyalosoma. The sequence continues at coordinate 26,124,622 of JAPQRP010000003.1, forward strand.
GATACCTAGGCTGTGACTGGGGTTTTACAGATTTGATGAAAAACTGGCGACGAAACTCATACGCAGCTTTAAGTTTAACTGCATAAGTAGATCAAACTTGATTTAAAGTAAACTGTAAAGTCTTGCGGCTGCACATTCAGCAGGAGAGAGATGAGGTGACCGAATATTCCACGTTTCACTCCAAGAAATCCGATTTTAAAAACTTCACATTTGGGATAAGACACGCTGACTTGCTACTGATTGAAAACAGATGTGATTAAAAACAAATTCATTTTATTACTGAATACAGAAATGAAACCACCTGTCAGTAGTAATTAAGATTAATTCAACAGAGACTTTATTAGAGAAGGTACAAAATTACTTATTCCGAGATGAATACAGATATCTAGGTGGTAGACACTTGAAACGTTTGGCTTTAAACACACCGTTAAAGCAGTACAAACACAATGTCGCGGTGCAATTTAAGAAGAGCGTGTGGTAAAGGTACAAAAGGATGAGCAGTATCCGACAGCTGGCTAGGATTCACTAAACATGTAAATTCAAGGAACAAAGAGATGACCATTTCAGTTGGCAAAGACGCAAAACTAAAGGAAATGAGTACGGCAAGGAGCCAAGCAGGCAACAACAAAAAAGAAGAAGTAGAAGAAATACAAAGCAGCAGCAGGTGGGAATCTACAAAAATATGTCCTGCTTTTCTGCCAACACAGCACAGTAAAACTCACCCAACACCTATTGTGCATTTATTTCTTAAACCAACCTAGAAATAGTCGTCTACAACTGTGCTGGCAGCGGCTGTGTAAGGAGAGGATGAATGCAGGAAAAAAAAAAAAAAAGGTCACTTCAAATGGCCTTAATGCAGATTGAATAAACATGATCAAGAAACAGAATTCTTTTTCCTGACAGCTCAAAGCACTGCTGCGGAAAAAAAAAAAAAATTTATTAGACCACCCTTGTTTTCTTCAATTTCTTGTTCATTTTCATGCCTGGTACAACTATGATAACAACAAAACAACAAAAATAGCTCATAGTAGTTGAATTTCAGAGCTGACATCTATCCATTTTCCATGTTTTCTTGATAATAACCAAAATCACTTCAGTTCTTCCATCAATATCTATGTCATTGTAC
>JAPQRP010000003.1:26125847-26145954 GCA_037367295.1 Apogon hyalosoma
TCATTGTACTGACAAAAACAGTGCTTTTATTCATTCCGTGTTTTCTTTTCTGTCTGTTTTAGTCACATGATACACACGGGAGTTAATACTTGATTGCATAACCGTTGTTTTTTGATGACTCTTGATGGTCTGATAATTTTTTTCCGTGACTGTGTGATCATTTGGAGTCTGATTCAGGTCAGTCTACTTTCAGTCAGACTGGGGTTCCACGTACAGTGCATTCGTGGTTATTTTTCACTGCAGAATATTCAAGATTCAAAGCGTCTTACCGTCAAGTGTACAGTAATAAAAATTTTTAAAAATCTTACTTTGCCATCCACACTGAACGGCAAGAGAATTTAAGATGTATAAAAAATAGAAATAGAATAATTTAACTAGGAGATTAAAAACAAATGAAACAAAGTGGCATTTAAAAATTGCCTGCAAACAAAAAATAAGCACAAAAATACTATTATTAGGAGGAAATTTATATTTACATAAATGTGCAATATCTGGGTAATTGTGCAAACTGTCAGAGGTAAATGGTATGTAACATGTGCAAAACTGTCAGAACATGCCGATAGCTGGGGTGTATGTGATCGTGTGGATTATTTTTATGGGTAATGTGTCATGGTAGCATAGTATTCTGAATTTACTCTGATTCCCACACGTAAATGTTCCCTTTTGAACTTTACCTCAGTTTGAGATGAGTTTACTTTCCTCATAAAACAAATATAAAAGGTATTTTTATGCTAACTTCTACATTTCCTGGTTTGAGTTGACAGCCGTAAGTAACTACAGACAGACTGGTCCCCATTCAGTGCATGGGTAAAGTTAACATGGTACACTGATTTTGACATATTTGTTCATCTCAAAATCAAATAAGCAAAAATTACACCTATTTTTTTTTTTAATGTGTCCCCTAAACATTTTGACATCAAGTGACAATTCTCAGACATATAATCAGGAGTAAAATGTCGCAGTAATAAACTCTTGTGAGATGTTCCCACATAATAAAACTCATCTGAAGGAGGTAAAAATGAACAGGATAAAAAGCTAGTATTTATAATTATTAAATAATATTAGTTAACCATAAAAAGGTGACGTTAGTGTATTATGATCTTTTTAATCTACTCTCATGCAGTGTTATATAGTAACAAAGTAATTCTTCATTACTGTACTCAAGTATGTTTTGGGAGAATTTGTACTTTATTGAGTGTTTTTTGTTCTGTTTACTTTCACTGTTACTTCACTACATTTCCTAACTCGATTGCATACTACTACTCCCATACATTTATTTGAATGCGCGGTATCGTTACACGTTACAAAAAATAAATTAAAGGAAATTTGGTGTTTTCACTGCTGAGATTACCTGCGAGTTCAACAAAGTCAGGAAGATGATTTGTCATTAGGCCTAAAACACGTAATGAAAAAGTGCAAACGACGGTCCACACTCAACCGGTCGGCGATCTGTTGCTGTGAGCGGAGGGGTGATATTCAAAATTCTGACTGCCTTTGGTTGTTATTAACATTCACTTGTACGTTTGCTTTCATTACCTTTTATTTAATTACTTGAGTACAGTAAATACTAGACACGTAAAGACTTTAACTTCAGTAGAATTTCAGTTGGTGACTTGAACTTCTGCGGTAGGTGGTAAAGCAGGTTGTCCAATGACCGAAGGGTTGATGGTTCGAATCCTGGCTCTGATTGTCCATATGTCGAAGTGTCCTTGGGCAAGACACTGAACCCTAAATTGCTCCCGTTAGGGCCCGGCAGCAGCCATCCACTGGTGTGTGAGTGTGTGCGTGAATGGGTGAATGTGAGGCTTTGGAAAGAGCTTTAGGAAACCATGAAGTGTAGAAAATGCGCTACATACGAGCAGTCCATTTATGGTAGGGTACCTGTGTGACTTTCCAGTACACTGGGAAAAATCTAAATCTTACCAAGTGTATTTTTCTAAATTCTAGTCAAAAATGTTTTGTATTATTATTATTTTTATTCATTTATTTATTTATTTATTTATTTATTGTGTGCATGTGTCGATTTGTCTGTTTTGTTTGATTGTTGTTGTTCACTTTGCCTCATTGTTTACTTTATAGTGTATTCATTTCATGTTGCCTTCAAGGATGTATGTATGTATTTATTATTTTCTTGGTATGTCAGTATAGATGTGTATGTATATGTATGTGCATGTGCATGTGAAGATGATAAGCGAGGTTTACTGATCCAAGGGACTTGGCTTTTTTCTATATTATATTGATAGGAAGCTAAACGATAGACTGTTTTGTGGAGAAGGGGTGGGATTAAATTCTACTTCCACTCTTTTTCGAATATGTAAATGAAGTCATATTTTCTTTTCATGTATATGTTTTTGTTTTTTAATTGTTTGTTTTGTTTTCTTATCTGTTTCATTTGCAAGGACTAAGTTGGACTGTTGTGTTTTGTTGCATATTCGGAATAAACTAAAAAAATATCTCATCACACTTAAAATAAGACAATCACCCAAAGAGTAACTTTTCAGTGAGATATAAGAACTTATTTTTAGACAATAGATCTGGAAAACCTCATTTCAAGAAATCCCAACAAGATAATTTTCACTTGTTCCACTGGCAGATTTCCTTGCTTAAGTCAAGATTTTTTTTTTTTGCTTTAATTCAAGCCAAAAAAATCTGCCAATGGAACCAGTTGAAAATTATCTTGGCAAGACTTCCCGAAACAAGACTTTCAAAATCTATTGTCCAAAAATAAGCTCCTACATCTCACCAAAAAGCCACTCTTTAGGTGATTATGTCCCACTTTAAGCATAATGAAATATTTTGACTAGAAATGAGAAAAATACACTTGGTAAGATTTGGATTTTTTTGCAGTGTACTTTAAAGCAGTGTACTGCTCTCATGCATCTACATGATGTTACCACGTCCACTTAGCAAGTGTATTTCATATCATCACCTTTGTAAATAGAGAGTTTTTGCTTAGACGTCAGAACAAAACTCCTCACACATGCATTTCCGTTCAGTCACATTTCCTGAAAAACTCTATCACTAGTTCAGATGAAGGGTCAACTCTGCATCAGAACTCATCACAAACAACTGTCAAACACTGGCTATAAGGTAAAAACAAAGTATAGGAAGCTGTTGTTCCTGCGTGGACTTTAATAACTGACTGCAAACATCGGAACATCGTCTGAATTTTCTATCGAAGTGACACAGCATAAGTTCATTGTTGTTGTCAAGTTTTACCTGCTTGTATTTCCCATAGCGTACACTCAGTATGCAAAGCTAACAAAAGCCAGTAAATTTAATCTATGCAAAGCAATTGAAATAGTCAAAGAAGTTCTTGAAGGAGGAAGTTCTTTTCATTGCTTTTTTTCACAGGGATGATTTTTACTTATACTGGCATTTTCTTTGTGCTGCGAGACCATCACTGTCCTCTGTATTAGCTATTTATCGCTGGTTACAAACAGAATGGAAATGTAGCGAGATTGGTGTTGGCGCCTCATGAATTAGTTGTATAATAGGTTTGTTTGCTGGAAATTTAATATAAGCACGGGTCAAGTTATTAAATTTTAAGGGCGCGTGGACAAAAGCAGCTGGCAGCAGGCCACTTCAAATATTCATCCACAAGCTGAGAGTCAGACAGAGAAAGAAAGAAAAAAAACTATCACATATGCAAAGACAGCCTCGAAGCAAATGCTGCGTATGTCAAGAAGAAAAGTGCAATGACAGACCAAAACAAAGACAGGCTGAAGTTTTGCAGCGAGGAGAAGCGACAGCGAGGGCAGCATCAGCACTTGTCACAGCAGAATACTGATAGAGGACATGTTGCCTCGGCTGTGAGCCTCAGCTGCCCCGGCCTCCGCTCTGCTCCCGCCGCCCTCCATCTCTTCCCAACAGCAGCCAGAGGGGGAGGGAAGGAGGGGGAGGAGGGCGGAGGGCCCGCAGAGGCTGGGTAAGGGGGCCGAGGTGAAGGCCCGCGTCATGCATCTCAATGCAAACCAGGCGCGTCGGCCTGTCAGCCCACAGAACCGTCTCTCTTCCCTGGCTGACACCCGGGCGCCGCGGCCAGTTCAACACTCGTCAGCATTTATTTTCATAAGTGAAGGAGCGGCAAAGCTGTCACAGTCTGGGCGAGGGTACCACTCACATCTTTTTTTTCATACAGCTAAAACAAGCACATTCCTCTGAAAGTTTTGCCACTTTTATTGTCTTGGCAACGCTACAAGCTACAGAGGCTCCAGAGGCTACAGATGCTACACCTGTGAGACCTAGAGATGGGCACTGATAGGAATTTAGCGATTCTGCTGCCATTATCGATATCACTTATCGATTTGATTCTCATTAGATTAGGGAATAAACTATAGTACAAATGGCTTTCTTTACATTAGCTATTTAATGTCAAATATGTACTAGCGTTTTGTATTTGAGTCAAGCAAAACTCATAAAGAGTTATTAAGATAAGATAAGATAAGATAAGATAAGCCTGTAAAACCTGAACCATTTACTCAAAGACAGAATAATCCAGTTCTTTGAAACTGGAGCCTTTATGTGTGATTTTTCAATTTTGTATCATATTTGATACATCAGGTCTCAATGCTCAAATATTAGTTTTGAACAAACCAAAACATAATATAACAAATTGGTAATTCCTTTTCAAAACGGTCAAAGTTCTTCCTCCTTCCTCATTAATGACAGTCTTGTAGTTTCACTGGAAAGGCCTCTGGTGAATGAATTCCTCCCCCCTGGTGGATTATCTGTGTATTGCACGTATCTAATTGTAAACATCCGGTTTTTCAAGAAAAAACTATCACACTGATCATGTAGAGGGCTTCAAAACCCATGTATCAAATATGATACGTTTGGCATTATAGGGATAAGATAAGAGCTTTATTTATCCCACCGTGGGAAAATTTCACAGTTAACAGCAGCAACAAACAACAAGCAAGTGCAGAGAAAAAACTGGTAGAAAAACCACCAATAAACCAAAATGAAAATATAAAGAGAAAAATAAGAAATTTGGTATTTATATAAATATTTATATAAGTAAAGACTTTGAATTGAAAACGAAAGGGTTAGGGTTAGGATTACTTACATATTTACATCACATAAAGGTGTAATTAAAGGAGTGTGAGAGCGACATCGTCATGATCTAATTATAATTCTAGGACACGGAGATCATTCATAAACGACAGCAGAGCAGGTTAACACAGTGAAATGATGCAAACATTAACAGTGTCAATAGAACCTGGAGGAGTCTCATGTTAGCGGCTGCAACAGAGTCACCGCCCCCTTCACTAATCAGCCAATCAAAGACGTTACATTAGTTCAGTTTAATTGGATGCTGTGTGGTTAAATGTTTCTGTATGTTGAAGGTATTTCCACCCTGTGTCGAAATTAAAGCTCTGCAACTATCGCTGAAGTTCCTAGTGTCGTCTTCACCAGTGAACTATAGATAAGATAATCATACTTTAGAACGCCTCTGAACCACAAGACACAAATGACGTTTGACGTGATGTTGTCGCAGAACTGATAGAAGAATCATTAAGCAAAGAACTGAGGTACTGGGGAGCGGTTTTCGACTCCTATCCCTAGTGAGGCCAGAAATATATATATTTTTTATTTATTTATTTATTTACTCACAGATATTCAGGTCCAAAAGACTCTGATAATTCAACAGTAACAGTGAAGAGGTAAAGGTCCTGGAATGTGCTCAAAGTAGAGCCCTTTTAAAGGACTTTCCTCAAAGCTGTTTTCGTGACCTCACATCATTTCAACATAAGGTTAAGGCTGTTAAACTTATACTGATATACTACGTACTGAAAATAATAAACATTAACTTAACTCTAATGTGCAAATAAGTGTTCAATATCATCAACAGAGCTAAAAACATTACAACCTGTAGTCCAGTCTCTTATTGTCTTTTAATGATCTTTTCCTTTTGATAGCTGTGTCCGTGTCTATATACAAAGGTCTGCACATCAACTGATTGATTCGCATCGTGTTTAACTGGAAATACCTCAAAGAATGTCTTCAAATTCACCACAAATGGACGTGAGGATAAAGTAGTTCAATTTGTTATTTAGGAAATTACTGCTTTCTAATGTGTCACTTGTATTGTAAATGTCTGGTGATCATTTCCTTAAATGTGCCTTGTGTGCAGAATAATTGAACCTAGCATTAGTTCAGGCAGGCCATGAAATCAGTTTGAGCCCTCGTCGCTGGGAGCAGCTGATCTCAATGCCACACTCATCAGCTGAAAAGTTGGGTGACTTCTCTGAAATTGGAAAATCACAGTCAGGGCATTTAGCCTGTTACCCTTGCTATCCTCTCAAGCTGTTTTTCAACCACCCTCCACCCACCTTTTCCATTCTATGCTGTGTCTATCTTAATCAATTTCATTTATGCCTGTGAGGTTTTGCTGCTGCTGCTCTCCCTGCCTTAGGCTTCCATGAACTAAAGGTTACTGCATATGCCACAAGAACAGAGAAATCTGTTGGTTTTCTTGAGGTGGCAAGAATTAGAGTTAGTTTTGGTTAGGACATATCATACTTCACCAGAAACTCAAGTGCAAAACTCTTAAAAAGTCCACTCTTCACTTTTTCCCCACTTTGTTTTTTAACAGTGAGGGAAACTGGAGTATCAGAAAGACCCAGGTCCAACTGAAAAAAAAACAAAAACAGGTTTCTATTGATTAATTCTACTGTCAGTGCCTCTGACCATGGTACTGATGAAAATATGGAGTTGGTCCCTGAGCACCTTCAATGGCAGCTCACTGCTCCTAATGTGTGTTATGTGCTATGCTAAAGCTAATGCTAAAGCTTAGTACTGTGTGTGTTATGGGTAAAATGCAGAAACCAAATTTCTTTACTTCATATTTCATACTTCACCAGAAACTCAAGTGCAAAACTCCGAAGAAGTCCACTTCTTCCACTTTTTTCAATTGGACCTGGGTCTTTCTGGTGCTCCGGTTTCCCTTGCTATTAAAAAAACAAGTTCATATTGATTAATTCTACTGTCAGTGCCTCTGACCATGGTACTGATGAAAATATGGAGTTGGTCCCCGAGCACCTTCAATGGCAGCTCAATGCTCCTAATGTGTGTTATGGTCTGATACTAATGCTAATGCTTAGTACTGTGTGTGTTATGGGTAAAATCCAAAAACCAAATTCCCTTACTTCAAATTTCATACTTCACCAGAACCTCAAGTACAAAACTCCTAGAAAGTCCACTTTTTTCAGTTGGACCTGGGTCTTTCTGGTACTCCCTCACCAGAAAAAAAACAGGCTTGTATTGATTAATTCTCCTGACGGTGCCCCTGACCATAGTACTGCCGAAAATATGGAGTTGGTGTTTGATACTGTGTGTGTGTATTATGGGTAAAATGCAGAAACCAAATTTCCTTGTAGGGAAATAAAGCGAGTTAACCTTTAAGTCTTTTTAACCATGACCACTTCAAATTTCTGACCGGTCACAATAGTTTTGCACCAACTGAGAAAAAAGTTGTGCCTGAATGATGTGTCAAGAACAACCTGCATGAAAGAATGATATCATTCTGTTTTCACAGCCTGGGAGAGAGAACAAATTTTTCTTTGCCAAGTTTCTAATAGCTTTAGAATGGAAGGTGTGCTCTCCCTGACTTGGGCTGTCTACATATGTACAGTCTCAGAACAGAGCCATACTGACAAATATAAAAACTGTCGATGAAAGCTTTCTCTGATGAAGCGGTCCTGACTGATCTTGGTGTTGAGGTGAGGAAAGGTGAGCTGTCATTGTCAATATGAGGACACCGCTCACATTTCCTTTTTTTCCACAATACACAGAACAGCCACACTCCTCTGAAAGTTTGCCACCTTTATCGTCTAGTCAGTGCTACAAGCTGCATCGCCACAGAACACACACACACTCATAAACTGTAGAAACTTCAACATAAAAGGTTTCAAATGTCAGACGTTCACCTCAATCATGCACAGACGGAGGATTAACAGCCTAAAAACTCTTTATCCCCAAGGAGATGGCTGACTTTTAGTCCTCCATCAGCCCGGCCCGGCTCAGGAGGAGGAGGAAAGGCCACAGTCTTTCACCTGCCATGCAGCACCAGGTACTTTCTTTATTTTCTCCGTTTTTTTCCCTGCACTTCCCTGGGTGTAATTGTGGTATGAGATGGTACTTTGAGCTGGGGCTGTTCTCATCAGCACCGAGCAATTACATATGCCCCTAGGGGTGCTGATAAAAACACACACTGAGAATGAACTCTGCGGTGCCAGGTGACGGCGGAGAGGCTACAGCAGGCCCATATTAAACAGAGGCGGGTCCAGAGCGGGCTGGAAGTGAATACAGATCACCGCTGTACAGGCTAACGCAGCCCAGACAAAACTCCAGCAAGCAGATGGCTCCCTGGATCCAGACCTGGACATGGGGCTTTGTCAGTCTGCTGACCTGTGAAAGGAAGCAGCCTCCTTCTCCCTCACCTCATTACCGTGGCCAGCCAAGTCCAGCCAATAGCATGACTAAAAATATCAGTCCCTCGTGGCAGTGTGTGTCCTGGTGTATGTGTGCTGAGGGTATTTCTTCTAAAAAGAATTCTATGGTTTTTCTCCATTTTAACCTTTTATCGAGCAAGTGCCTAGTTTTGGTAATTTGTGCACACATTACAAGACAGTGACAGCAACAGTTACAGTGAGGCAACAGTCTCAGGTCCGATGTGGTCTACAGGGTCTGTAAGGTCCACCTCTGCATGAAGAGGGAGTGTACCTGCTTTGTTAGTTACTATGAAGGGCCTGTCCCAAAGTCCCCCCTTGGCCCTACAGTTCGTCCCTATCCCTATGTTTGGGGTCATGTTTCGGAGGGTAGGGTGTCCCGTTTCTCTTTAGCATCGAGGGGGAGTGGACATTCTGCCCCTTCCAACGGAGTCAGCTTGGATGCAGACTCGCGACGATTGCTTCAGACAGAGGGGAAGAATTTGCCGCCCATAATGCTTTGCGAGCACTTCTGCTTTCCCTGCGTAAACATATGGTAAACATGCAACAGGAGCTGGAAAGGAATCGCACAAATGTAAGTTTTCTTTTCAAATAGCTGCAGTCTTCTTTGCAAATCTGATGGTACATCTTATTTTTTTGCAAACGAAAACATATGTCGAGTTAGACTGTTACATTTGTTATTTTTAGACTATTGTAATTACCGTGCCACCTTAACTCAAGTTCACTAATTTTGTAAATCCCCCTACACTATAATAGTCGCAGTGTCTTGCTGTAAAATTGGTGGGATGTCAATGATAGTGTATAAGAAATGACGTATAAGAAAAGACTCGTCATATACGCGACCTCATCACTTATTGATGTCGGTGTCCCATTGTGTCGGTAGAAATCCCTACCACTTACTACTCCATTCCGAAGTGGACTTCAAAAATGAGTGGACTTCAAAACGAGTGCTAGTTGCCAAGGGGGGACTTTGGGATAGGCCTTAAGTAATGGTACTAATGTAAGGAATGATGTTCAAAGGGATGATGTGGATGTGGACAGGGGTCTGGATCAGCACGCATGCTGATCTAATGTTCTAAAAGTGATGTTCTAATGTTCTACACTGGAAAAAATCTAAATCTTACCAAGTGTATTTTTCTCATTTCTAGTCCAAATATCTCATCACACTTAAAATAAGACGGAATCACCTACAGAGTAACTTTTCAGTGAGATATAAGAACTTATTTTTTAAACAATAAATCTGGAAAATCTTATTTCAAGAAATCTCACCAAGATAATTTTCACTTGTTCGACTGACTGATTTTTTTTTTTTTTTTTTTTTTGCTTGAATTAAGCAAAAAAATCTTGAATTAAACAAAAAAAAATCTGCCAGTCCACAAGTGTTCCCAGGAATTTATTCTCCTGGGTAAAAGAGTTCCTCGTCATCTGCGTGGTTGTGTTTCTACAATGCCTCAAAGTTCTGGCAAATTTACTCGACTCAGGCTCAGTTGTTTCGAGTCACCAACTCAAAGTCCCGCTGAAGTTTTTTGGAGCGTATTCGACATATGTTCAAAAAGGTCCAGACTCTATTGATTTCATTTCCAGAATACACTCTTCAGTGCATTCGAATTGGACAAACAAATTATTGCAATGCAGTTGCAGGAGCGAGACAAATACACCCAAAAGCTCAAAAGACCATATTTGGCAGATGAATGTCATCATCCGTCCACTTCTCATAGCTCCTGTTCTTTTGCAACATGTTCCAAATGATCAAAACACAAGTAAAGTGAAGCTCGTAGAAATAGAATAAACAAGTTTGCAGCCACACACAGGCTGAAACATTATGGGTGAGTTTAGGTGTGGAATGCTATCAGTGTGTTCCACCAATCAGCATTCTTTACACAAACAGTCCCGCCCCTTCAGGGAATCTGACAAGACACAGGAACTTTTTTTCAGGGAAAGTATAGGGTTGAGGGAAAGATTTTTACCTGGGTAATGTCAGTGGAAACACATCAAGGTGTTTCAAAATCCAGAGTGAAGTGAAAGTCACTGCAGTAGAAAAAAGGCTAAAGATGAAAATCTCCAGTATTTTGATTGGCTGTTATAATGCTTACACCGCAGCAATTGTGTTGGAAAATGCAGTCCTATGGGAACAAGAAAATAAGACTGAAAAGTTATTTGTTCACTCACGTTGATTAGATTTATCCAATATCTTTGCAATTGTCTCACTTATTAACAACCTACAATTAGTGACCGTTTTAACAAGGGACACCTGATAAGAAGCAACTAGTTGCCCTTGGAAAATGTCTTCCCAATGTAAAACTTCCTACATAGCAAAATATTCTGCACAGAAGAGTGGTAAAAAGGACAAAAAGAAAAGAAAGACTGGCACAGCACAAAGGAAACATGAAGCACAGGAATAAAAAGAAACACACTGTCTGCACTTTGGAATACTTTTTTTTTTGGAATATGGTGTTGAATAATGAACACAAAGACATTTTTACACAGTTATTTCATCACAGTGCAGTTGACCTTTTGGTCCTTAATCATCTATTCATCTTATTACATGTGTGTTAAAATTTTCATAATTAGAGCGTGAATTGAATTCTCAAAGTATGTCCATAAATGTGTTTTGTGAGGTCACAGCTGCTTTATCATTTGACCCCTAGTCATCAAAATCTTGAATCAATGAACTGTCATTAAAAAGAACTTAAAGATAATACTGTATATTTTTACACTGCAACATCATCAGAATATCAAAAACGTCTGCGCTGACAGATGAAAGCTACCGGTTTGTTTCAGAGTAACAGAGGTACAACTGGACTGAAACTCTTGGTTTCTATATTCATTGCTTCAGTTGAACAGAACCACTCAGGTTGTTCCTGAGATTTTTCATTTCGAAGAAGGACCAGACATGAAGTCACAGTGACTTTGACCTTTGCTCTTCACAATGAGGGAACATTCAGTTATTAGGTTAAACAGGAAGTTACAAATACTTTAGAGTAAGACTGCAGCAGTTTGAATGAATACGCTTAAAATGTACACAACAGGTTGAAAGACTCAATGTAACATACGGATACTATTATGTTGATGTTTGGTGGTGTTTATCCTGCTTTTTCATGGGTTTTCTACCCGTTTTTTTTTTCCTCTGCACTTGCTTGGTGTATGTTGCTGTTAATTGAAATTGCCCCATGGTGGGTAAATAAAGGCTTATCTTATCTTTCTGAAATAGACTAGTCCATTATGTTTATTAAGGGTGGGTGATACAGGGAATTTTGGTATCGATACTAAGTAAATACGAGGCTTATATCGCCAATACCGATACTTTTTACTTCAAATGTCATGATCATTGAAGAATTTTGTGATTTTGCCTTTAGTTAGTTGATTACGATTAGGATAAAAACACAGGACAAAGATTTTAGGCAAATAAATATGTTTCTTTTATTAACTAACTACAATGTAAAACAATTTAATACTATAAACATAATAAAATAATTCCCCTTTTACTACATAATAAGAAAAAGTCACTTGTGCAAAATAACAATACAATTATTTAAAGTGTGTATACTTTTTTTTTTTTGGGACACCCTGTATTTACAGTTGTATTTTGTCATCAGAACAGCATCAGAATATTTTTATTTCTTGTTGAGTGGATCTCATCTGTTTCCTTCTACTCTTTTTCCACTGTTTTCCTGCCACCATAAGATTTCATCTCACTATAGTAGGTGTTTTAATCCACTTTGATTCCAGATGCTCAGAAGGTTAGACATAGTGCATTATAGCCGCCAGGAGGTGATTTCAGGCCAGGCAGCGTCATACTTTTGACAGTTACACCAGTAATAAGAACCCAGGTAAGAACATTTGACTATTTTTTTTTTCTTTTTTAGTTTTCTATAAAAATCCTGCTGTTTCACTCTGTGATCTACACCCATCCTGATCAAACGTCACATGTCCCATCACAGCATCAAGCACTAAATCATATCTTTTCCACTTGAAACAGCACATCATTTCACACCTCATGCCTTCATCAAGTGACTGATGCAGACTCTTGCTGTGATCAGGCTCTGATGGATGCGTCTGTTCTGATTTTGATTCGACATACTACGAAGTCAGCAGGAGTCTACGGAAGCCTGGATGAAGAGGGGATGAGGGGGTAGAGGAGGGACGGTAGAATAGTCCACTAGTCTGACCCGTCTTTGTATTTTAAAGATGTTTAAAATAAGTAACTTCATCCTAAATCAATAGAACATTCTAGGAGTGTTTTTCCCTTGTGAGATTAACTAGATTTATTTAATTTTAGTGCTAGCTTATGTATAAAACCTGAAAAAGGTAGGTTTTATATCTATATCTAGATATGCATGGCATTAAAAAACACTTCATTAAAAGTTCTTACGTTGTGTAAAAACATTCTATTACTCGACATCAGGGGTTTCTAAGACCACGTTCAGACTGCAGGCAAATGTGGCCCAAATCTGGTTTTCTTGCCCATATGTGACCTGTATCCAGTCTGCTAAAGACAGTCTGAACAGCACAAATTGATTTTTTTTCAAATCCGACCCAGGCCACTTTCATATGTGGTCCTAAATCCGATACGCATCTGATACTTTGCAACGCGACTTGCATTTATCCAACCTTTACGTCATTGAAATGCGACAAACGTCACAATTCTGCGTCCCAGAAGGAGAAGCGGCGGGAAAAACATATGTTCTTCCGTAAACACAGTGCGTGGTCACGTATTACGTCAGGACCTCTTTTGTGCACGCGGGTCACTTCAGGGACGCATTCAGTTCATAGTCAAAACTGATAGAAGTTGAATTTAATGAGTAATATGAACGAGCAACTTGGATTTCACCAAAAAATCCTAATTGGGCATCAAAACCTGCTGTCTGAATGTAGTCCTAGGCGTGGTGACGTAGGCTACGTACTGTGTTTATGGAAGTAATACTCCTGGGACACAGAATTGTGATGTTTGTCGCATTTCAATGAAGGTCGGATAAATGCGACCTGGCTGTTCAGACTGAAGTCACATTGCCAAATATCAGATATGTATCAGATTTAGGACACGTATGAAAGTGGCCTGGGTCGGATTTGAAAAAAAAACTGGATTTGTGCTGTTCAGACTGTCTTTAACAGATCGGATACAGGTCACATAGGGGCAAAAAAAAAAAATTGGATTTGGGCCACATTTGCCTGCAGTCTGAACGTAGCCTCGGTCATTTTAGTTCAGGGGCCATATACAGTCCAATATGATCGCAAACAGGCCAGACCAGTAAAATATTAAAAGTGAAATAAGTACAATTACATTATGAAATTACATTGTTTACATCTACAAAGTTTCATTTCAAATGTGAATAACGTGAGCAACCTGATATGTCTTAGAGGTGCCCTGCCACACCTATTGCATTACTTTTGTGCTAATGTCTGAAGTTCCACCATGGACTCTGAAGCATTTTTTGTGGAAAAAATGCCTTGGTTGCCAAGTTTCCATCCATTCTAACGTGGTATAAAAACCTGCTGGAAGACTCAGCTCCATTTGCACCAGTTCTCATGAATATTCAACATGCTAGTCTGCTCGACTCTGATTGGCTAACAGCTATCCAATGACAGCCTGGCTTTTCAGCATCCTTTACCCGGCGCAACAAGTAGAGGAACTGGCATAAACCAAGTGAAACTAAACATGCTTTGAACATCTGACTCCTGGCTTCTGTGCCTCTTGTACGGCGAACTTACACAGAATTTTCACTTCTACCCTGTGTCCACTGGGCTCCCCCCCACTGCTCTATGGGCCCCCCAGAAATGCTGGGCCCCATGAATTTGTCATGTTTACCCCTGTTTATAGCACCCCAGCTTGCTGTATACAAAAACTGTGACTGAGCTAGATGAATTCTGTGGGCGTGGCCTCACTCATGAATACTAATGAGCTCAGGCATTAACACATCACACTGACCAGCTTTAATAATTGACCTGATTTCTCCACTTATTTCTTTTCAATGGCAATAGCAGACAGAGGAAGTAGCAGTTCATTTTGAAATTAACAACATATCACAAACACCTATGGATCGAACATATTTTAAAAAATACAAGTAAAAATGGTTTTGTATGGCAGGGCACCTTTAAGAAAAATAAATGCAATTTTATTAATACTATGCCTCAGTTTATCATGTACACATGTGCATGATAACTTACAGATCATAATGGATCTACACATACACAAAACATTTAGCCACAGAAATAATAAATATAAAATTCCACTTATGCCGTATGTTTGACGCCTGTGCTCTTCATCATCCGTCGACATCACTGACATTCGATTTTCTGGTATTTCTATTTCATTTTAATTCATGTTGCTTTGCTCAGTTTTTGTTTAATTCACTGCAAGAGTTAAGTTCTGCCCCACACTAATACGAATGCAAAATAAACCTTTTCCGCACAGCATTTTAAAATCACTAAAGCAACTGAGATTTGACAACTATGGTTCGTGTGTATCCAAGTGGAAAACACTGGTGTCACACCCTGATTCACACATGCCTATTGTTGCTTTATATAATGAACCTGCACCTGTTTATATGTATGACTGAGCATGAAATGTAGGTCATAAAGCGTATAAATCAGTGCATTACAGTAGATCATGGTCTGCACAGACACTTTATACCCCCACATATTGTAGAAAAATCTACATAATATACAGAATACTTTTCAAAATGACACTTCAGGTTTCTTAAGTTTATGACTTGTTGTTCCACTTCATGACAGATTTAAGCCTCTGCATCTGCTGTGTCAAATGTTATTTACTTGCAGTTTAAAGTCTGCCAGAAAGAACTCTAATGTGTACAGAGAATTTTGTACAACGAGGGGTGAGTAGATAGAATTTTTTCCTTTTTCTTCATTTGTTTTAGTTTTTGACAGCAACAATAACACTGGTCTGTTGTAACTTGTCATTTTGTTAAAAGTTTATGACGTGGGGAAAATGTTGATAGCGGTCTTGTAGTTTTTGTATATGTGTGGGGAGGGTCTTTTTTTTTTACCTTTTTTCTGCTTTTATCCTATATTTTAATACTTTTTTTTTATTCTGTAGTATGTGAGAGCTGACTATAAACTTCAGACAAATCCCTTGTTTATTTAATAAATCTGACTGATTCTGAAACATATAATGTTGTCTTTGTCTTACATATTGGTTTAAAGCTTCAGTTTTGTTAAAAAAAAAAAAGGAAAATTGTTCACTGTAATGGAAATATCAGATACAATTCAATACTGACATGTTAAACTCAAATCATCACTTTGTTGTTGTTTTGTTTAGCTTAAAACCATTTAGAGGCTTATTGTTACACATAATTAAGGCAGTGGCTGCTTTGATTGAAAACTTCATCTGATGAATTGGATATTTTGTTCATTCAATACATCCATCCGTATACATAGAAATTCTCTTATTTCCTGGCAGATATTACTACTCTAGTGTGGCTGAGAAGTTACACAAATAAGACTGTCATGCAAGTGTTTCATGAAGCCTGTTTGTACAACTTCAGCTAACATTAGCATTAGTTCAGTGTAGTTTAGTTAGTACTAATTATTGCACTGATACATTACTTATCATTCTAACGGCCACTGTTTCAGTGACACAGTTAAGAGTTAGTGTCACATTGAAGCTGTTTTAACTGAAGCACCTTGGCTTTTATTTTAGCAAAACATAAAATATGAAGTTAAATATATGTGGGTGCTGCTATTAAACTGGTCCTAAAAACAGGACATGGGCCTAAAAATTCAAACCAGATGTAGACTGACGTTATGAAGCAAGTTTGGAAGCACTTTGGGTCTATTTTAGAAATTAACATTTACTGAGATAAAAGAGAAACTATTTTTCAGATAAAACACATTTTTATACAAATATTCATGTGTAACGTGGTAAAAAGGACACGGAAAGGATTCTACTATTTTTTCAAATATCTCTTTATTCTCTCACAGGTACATTCTGGAAAGAGAACTAATTATGCAAGGCAGAGTGTTTCACAAAAATGACCGCTGTTGCAAAATCACTCATGATTTATTTGTGTTTAAATTGGCAGGTTCCGCATGTAACACAAGTGGACACGATGTGTTACGCACAAAACCTGGAATGAGACTGAGAGTCACGAAAAACCCACAAGTCTGGATTAGAAAAACCACCAGGATCGTCGAATTTAACACAGTTTCTTTATTTATAGTGGTATATAGGACCATTTACAGCCATGTGTTCCAGATCTAATGCACTGACACCTAGGTAGGTTTAATGTCCCAATTTTGGTCCTATTTTTGGCCCCAATATTTGATTAAAATTTCATTAATTTTGGGTTGGCTCAGAGCAAGAGTATAATTTTTTTGCATTTATTTGAGGTCATCTTTAGATACATCCTTGGGGGAAATATGTCTGAATTTTCTTTAATTATTGGGTCTAAAAAGCTGAAAAAGTGCCAGGTACCAAAATGAACCCAGTTTCATAGAAGCAAGTTAAAGACACGCTTTTTATCATTAAAGCTCTTCTGTTGTAAACTTACCCGAAGAGTAAGAGCTGAAATTGTGTAAGATGTTTGGTATAACATGGTCCATGTTTTCAGTGAGTTAACGTTAACTCTTCCTCAGGTCCACCTTTTGTCCAAATATGGTCACTTGTGTTTCCAAAAAAAAAATTCAATTCAACTTTATTTACACCGCACATTTCATGCACAAGGCAGACTCAGTGGGCTTCACAACAGGTATATAACAAAGATAAAAAAAACTCAGGGTTTTACAGAATTAGTTGGATATGAAAACAAACAACAGTCAAATAAACAGTAGAAGAAGGGAACAGATTAACGTCCCAGCCATCCCTGTCCTTAGACCCTCCTTCTCGGCAACAAAAAACTCCAAAAACCCAGTGGAAAAACAGAAACCTCAGGGAAAACACCACACACTCCAGGTTTCTATCACGATTCCTTTCCTTTTTTTGTCAGACATTAAAAAAGGTTGACTTTTTACCTTTACATGTGTCTGGTCAGCTGTTTTATCCAGGCTTGACGGACAAGACACGTCACAGTAACATCATGTGACCTTTCTGAGGACGAATACAGGTGTAGCCGAAACACGTAAGCTTTAAAAAAAAAAAAAAATCCCCCCTTTTTAATCTGACAAAAAAGAAAAGTAATCTTGATATTTTTAGTAGACAGTATGAACCTGATTGGACTCCAGGGTTCTACTAAATTCTGGTCTGCAAACCAATGGATTTTACAATCTCCCACACACTTCAAACTGCTCTTCATCATGAACCCATTCATGAGCGCGACAATTAGCACAGCTTAAACGTTTTTGCTTTATAGTATATTGTATTTTTGGTTTTCATTCTACGTATACTGAGCGGCTTGCAGCTCGAGCGCAGAATGAAAGACTTGATTTCTACATGAAATCAATATTTTCTCCTCATGTTTTGGGAAGGCTATAAAATTGATTCTGTTGAGTCATTTAAGACTTACTGTGAAGCTCTGGCTTTGTTCATGTATTGTTTTTTTTTTTTTTTAAGTGACAGCCAAAATAACAACTACTGTACGCCGCAAGTAATTTAGAGCCATGCTGCGCTTCTGTGCTCGGGCAGTTTCATTGTGACTAAGCAGCGCTCTGAAATACAAAAACCACATGTGTAAAGAAACATCCACGCACAGGCATTTGTACCTACAGGAATAGAGCTGCCCACTATCCCACCATGCATCTCTTTAAACAAGCACCTCCACATTTCTCAACCTACAAAAGCATCTTGCATCCAGCTCCTCTTTTCGTGCGTTTTCATCTTATCTTTCTGACAAAGTGTGACAGAAATTTTCTCTTATTTAATTTTAAAGCGGCGCTCGGCAGTTGACAAAATGTTATCTCCGGCGTTTTAACGAGAAAATGAGAGACAGATGGGGCTTGGCTCTTTTTCGAAATCCTCATCTTTTTCCCACTCATCAATTTGTTTCCCCCACTTATACTTCCTACAACAGCAGCCATCAATTTATGAAAATGTTTAGCTCCTGGGACTCCTCTCCTCTGCTTTCTCTGCTGCTCTCGCCCCCTCAGTCCTTGAAATTTATATCCTGAATAACTGTCCATCACCACAACGGCACATCCACACTGCCTCTTCATGTCCTCAGGCTTTTTTTTTTTTTTTTTTTTACACTTCCTGTACTCTCTGTGCTTCATTTATTCCACAACGCCGCTTTCTACAGCATGTTTTTTGGAGCCTGATGTTTGTCCCCAAAGTGTTCGCATTAAGGCTAACAAATAGCCTCACGTGTTAATTTAGCAAAATAGAAGCGATATTTCACGCCTGAGTTTTCGTTCGCCCTTCAAAACTCCAGACGTCCAAATATTTGAGATCCAATTTGCTGACATGCAGATTTGCTCCTTTGTGCAAGGTCACGTTGTTGAAACGGTCTAAATGATTAACAATCAGCAGTATTGGAAAGCACAATGACATTTACCACACAGTTTAATGAACAGGCTGCGCACTTTGTAATCAAGAAGGGGGGGAAAAAAATACTTATGACCCCTGGTGTTGTTATCATAAGTTTCATTTAACACTGCAGTTTTTATGGAAATTCCCACACTTCAGTGCCTCAAGGGTGTAGTGAGGGACAGGGGTCATTTTCAGCCGGTTCTAGAGAGGAAAGTACGACTGAGAGGAGGCTATACGAGGACAGAGAACGGCTGGGTCTGTACTTTACATCACTCATATATCTGAAAGTGGTCGTTGAGTGGGGAGTGGGCTGTATGTTGTGCCCCTCTTTTGGCTGATCAAGTGACATCCATAACAACCTCATGACTCCAACAGAGTATCTGACATGTATCAAGTAAAACTGGTGAAATGTCAAGATCGAATATAAGCTCATATATAAAGCTCTACGGTCCTCGAAGGCCGGTGTCCTGCATGTTTTAGATATTTCCTTCCTCTATCACACCTTGAAGCCATTACAGAGTTATCAGGCTTCTGCAGAGCTGGATGATGAGCTGATCATTAATTGAACCAGGTGTGCTGGAAGAGGGAAATATCTAAAACACGCAGGACACCAGCCTTCCAGGACCGGATTTGAATACCTCTGCTTTACAGCACGGATGTCAAACTCATTTTAGTTCAGGGACCACATACAGCCCAATGTGACCTCAAGTGGGCAAGATCAGTAAAATAATAATAAAATAACTTAATAAATAATGAAAATTCAAATGTTTTCTCTTTGTTTTAGTGCAAAAAAAAAAAAAAGTATAATTATAATATGAAAATGTTACCCTTTCACAAAAAAAAAAAGTGAATAACCTGAACATCCATAAAAAACCTGAAATTTCTTCTGAAAAATAAGTACAATTTAGCAAGTGGTTCCAGGCACAACAAAGCCCGCCCCTTGCATGTATTGTAGCTTATTTTGGCATCGATCCAGCTGATGTCATCATGTCCATGCATGTGCTGATGTCAGTATATCAATTGCCTCTATATATATGTGACAAGTGAAGTAAATTTGAACAAAATGGATTATTTATAGATATTTGAAATGTCACCCATTATAAGGAAATGAAGAAAAAAAAAAAAAGTAAAAATTCATGATTTTTTTTTTTTTTTTTGACCTACTTTTTCCAAAATGTAACCACATCTATTCTGGGTCACTGGCAATCTATAAACCCAATTTGGTATGAATTCAACC
>JAPQRP010000003.1:26173856-26216917 GCA_037367295.1 Apogon hyalosoma
GTGGACCTTACAGACCCTGGAGACCACATTGGACCTCAGAGGTGGACCTTACAGACCCTGGAGACCACGTTGGACCCGAGATTGTCGACTCACTGTAACTGTTGCTGCCACTGTCTTTTAATGTGTGCGGAAATGACCAAAAATAGTCGCTTACACGACAAAGGGTTAAAAGCTGAAGCTGTGGAGCTAAAAGAGACACAAGCAGCATGTGAACACTAGACGTCGATTTGTCTTTCTGAGGTTAACCAGACAAGACCAAACAGAGCCCACAACCACAATTCAGATTTTAAAACTCAACACTACTGCACAGACAACAAATAGGTTTATTAAACCGAAGGAAGGTGGCGAGAAGCGTTTCGCAGAGGTCAGCTG
Source organism: Apogon hyalosoma (assembly GCA_037367295.1). Lineage (NCBI taxonomy): Eukaryota > Metazoa > Chordata > Actinopteri > Kurtiformes > Apogonidae > Apogon > Apogon hyalosoma. Next base: position 26,174,229 of record JAPQRP010000003.1, read on the forward strand.
AGACGCAACATCCACACCATCAGAACAGCAGACGCATTATAACCACAGAGGCGGCTGTGGACTTACACACTTCGATTAATCTTGAAAACAAATAAAAGCAAATCAGCTTTATCATAGCGTATGTGCGTACAAATGTTATCAGTCCTCTGCAGCGTCGTTATGTTCAATAGGGCTTGTGTTACAACATAGTTTTCGCCCATAAATTAATTGCTCAAATGGAAAAACGAATAAAAGAATCACAAGACCACGAGTCCTTAAGGAATCAAAAATGCGGCAGGAAATTTCTATTTCCTGTTGGTGTTCAGTCACTGGGTGAAGAGGGCAGAAGACAGTCCATTGTCCACATGGACGTATGCTCATTACTAACCCTAACCCTGCTTAGTTAGCAAGTTAGCATGTAACTAGTTAGCATTAGCACGATCTCTGTGATCAACAATGACAAGGTAAGCTAACGTTTCTATGACTAGTTAGAATTCTTTATCGATTGTGGATTTATCTACCGGCGTCCTCGGCCCCGCGCCCCCTGTTTGAACAAAACATCATAAAAAACATTGTAGACTGTAACGTCACTCAGGCACGGCAAGTTTATTTGTGTGGCACTATTCACACACAGGGTAACTCAAAGTGCTTTACAAAGGCAAAAAAAAAAAAAAAACATACACTGAAATTACATTAAAATCAAAAGAGCAAAAAAGACATTAAAATCATTGGAGATAAAACATGATTTTGAAATGCACTCACAGAATAAAAGAAAGATATTAATGATATTAAAATCATACATTAAAACTAACATCAAAATTTAAATATAATAAAGCAAGTCATTAAAATAATAAAAAAAAAAAGTGCATTTAAAAGACAAGATTGAAAAGTATTTACTGTTACTTACTGAGCTATCCGTCCACATGTACTTAGGGGCGCAAGGCTCTTCTATCTCTTGTATTTTTTTTTTTTTTTTTTTGGGGGGGGGCATGTCATTCATGAGGAGTGTCTGTGTGTAACTCAAAAGTAATACAGGAATCATGTAATGCACACAATTCTGAGACAGTAATATTGTAAAGTAAGGAGTTGCTTTTAACCCTTTAACCCCTGATGTGTCTGTGGTGAGCGTTCTGAATGGATTTGTTTTAAATATTCCTAAAAATTCAACCGTTTGCTCGATAACAGACAGTAATATTGTAAGGCAAGGAGTTACTTTTAAATGACAGTAACAAGTAATCTGTAATGTATTACACTTTGGAAGTAACTTGCACAACACTGGCATGCGTGCGTCTGCGTGTAAGTACGAGTCTTATCGGTCCTCTGCTCCTCTACTTGACCTCTGATCAACATAAGATAACAAGGTCCTGAAAACAAATGCATCACACATAATAAAACATACAACGATCACACGACGCAGCTTAAAGTGAAATAAAGAACATATTGAAAACTCAGAGCCCCTTAGAAATATGAAGGCATGGTCTGGCGTCACATGACAGCAGAGCAGAACTGTGAAGAAGCTGTCAGCGGCAGACAAAAAGAATCTAAGAGCCACCGTATCATCTGATTTAAGAGTCCTGTGATGATGCTTTTCGAGCCCTGCAGTTGTCAAGCGTCGGTTTGCACGCCACAAGTTCAACACCAGCCACGGTTAAGACCAAACTCTGCCCGCGCTGTCGTGTAACACAGCCTCATTCAGCGCCACGGCTTCATCACATGCTCCGACCACAAACGAGTGAACGCTTATGACCTAGTTCACGCTGCTAATTGGTGTCCTTTAAAGTATGTCCAGGAAAAATTAAGTCAAACTGTGTCGCTCCGTGCAATAAAACGCAGAAATATAAAATGAAATGAATGGAAAATGACTCATATGTATCTCATGAAACTTAGCTTTAACTGATTCTGAAAGTCATCGCTGTTTTAGGACTGCGTGACTCGGCTATACGTCGGGACACTCTGGAAAAAAACTAAAGTAAAATGCTATCATAATAACATATAAATAATAACAACTCCATATTTCTCTTTTTGCTTTAGTGCAAAAAAAGCAAAATTACATGAAAAAGTTTACATTTACAAACTATGATTTTACAAAAAGTGAACAAATATAAACCACCTGAAATGTCTTCACAGAAGTAAATGTAATTTTAATTATATTCTATATTTATTTGTATTTTGTATTTGTAGATCCACTGTGATCTGTAAGTTGTAATATACATGTAAATAATAAGCTTACGCATAATATTGTTGAAGCTGCACTTACTTTTCTTAACAACATTCAAGTTATTCACATTTTTTTTAAAGGATAGTTTGCAGATGTAAACATTTTCCTTAATGTAATTTGACTTTTCTAAGCATAAAATGTAGAGAAACGTTCGGAATTGGCATTATTTATAGGTCATTATGTGATTAGTTTACTGGTCTGGCGCATTTTAGATGGTATTAACCTGTATGTGCGCTGGAAAAAATTAAAATCTTATCAAGTGTATTTTTCTCATTTCTAGTCCAAATATCTCATCACACTTAAAATACGACATAATCACCTAAAGAGGAACTTTTCAGTGAGATATAAGAACTTATTTTTAGACAATAGATCTAGAAAATCTAAGAATAAAGAGAATTTTCACTTGTTCCATTGGCAGATTTTTTTTTTCTTCTTTGCTTAATTCAAGCTAAAAAAATCTGCCAATGGAACAAGTGAAAATCATCTTGGTAAGATTTCTTGGAATAAGATTTTCCAGATCTATTGTCTAAAAATAAGTTCTTCTATCTCACTGAAAAGTTACTAATCACATAATAACCTACAAATAACATCAACTCCGAATGTTTCTCTACATTTTATACTAGAAAAAAAAGTCAAATTACATTAAGGAAAATGTTTACATCTGCAAACTATCCTTTAAAAAATGTAAATAACTTGAATGTTCTAAAGAAAAATAAGTGCAGTTTTAACAATATTATGCCTATGCTTATTATTTACATGTATATTACAACTTACAGATCGCAGTAGAGCTACAAATACACAAAACATTTGCAGAATATTGTTAAAGCCATATCAGGTTGTTCATATTTGTTCATTTTTTGTGAAAAAATACTTTGTAAATGTAAGCCTTTTCATGTAATTTTGCTTTTTTTTCACTGAAGCAAAAAGAGAAATTTAGAGTTGTCATTATTTATACGTTATCATGATAGTATTTTACTAGTCTGATCCACTTGAGATGTGGCCCCTGACCTAAAATAATTTTGAGACCCATCATTGATAATATCTTCAGTGTCATTTTTGCATTTAACATGGGCCGAATTGGACCCTTTGGTGGGCCGGTTTTGGCCCACGGGCCTTATGTTTGACACCTCTGCTCTACATGATCTCTGCAGCTCCCAGCACAATTTTTCCACCCAGACTTGATTTGACATTATAATTTCTTCTAACCTAATAAATGGATTTGGACTGAGGTTTCATGCTAATTCTTTATGACTAGCATGGCTGTTGGTTTTTATTCTCATATATCACGTATATTGGAAGAACGGATAACATTTTTCTCAGCTGGGGAAAAAAACAAACGGCACAGATTTAAGCCAAGACCTAATAATAAAAAGTCAACGCTGTCAAACACAATTTCAGAGATGCAGCATGAAATCGATCTGACTAAGTGCACTTTTGGTGGGTTAGGCCGATGATACTGTAGTAATGGCCTGCAATCACACAGTGTGACCTCTGTGTCAAACTGCCAAGCACTGCAAATAGATCCAACTGGGTCTAAAGTTGACCCACAGGCCTGTAATAGGCTCTACAGTACGCGGCAGATGTTTTCGATAGGTTTTTTTAGCGCAAACCACAGCAACAGCCTGCGCCGAGTTATAAAGGAACGCTTCTTGCACCCGTCACTGTTCACACAAACTCCTCTTAAAGATGCTCCTTGAATCTCCAATTCCACGTGAGCACAGCAAACTTAAACCAGTGCTGTGCAAGTTACTTCCAAACTGTAATCCATTACAAATTACTTGTTACTGTTATTTAAATTAATTTCTTACATTACAATATTACTGTCTCAGAACTGTAATGCGTTACATGACTCCTGTATTACTTTTGAGTTACATACAGACTCTCAACATAAATGGCGCGTGTGCAGTAGACCCTCCCCCCCACCACCAATACAACACATAGGAGAGCTTTGGGATGCATAAATTTGCGCCCTGAAGTACAGATAGCTCAGTAATGCTACGGAAAACTTGCATTTTTTCAACATTTTACATGTTCAAACAGGGGGCGCAGCACCGAAGACACCAGGAGATAAATCCGCAATCAGTGAAGAATTCTAACGAGTCACAGAAACGTTAGCTTAACCTCGTCATCGCTGATCACAGGGGTCATGCTAATGCTAACTAGCTTCTGTAAAGCAGGGTTAGGGTTAGTAATGAGCACACGTCCATGTGGACAATAGACTGTCTTCTGCCGTCTTCAGTTTTTTATTCGTTAAGGTCTCTCGGCCTTGCTGTTTTTTTTTTTTTTCTTTCATTTGAGCAATTACATTTTGGGCAAAAAGTGCTTTGTAATCAGGATCAGGATAAACTTTACTGGTTTTGGACGACAGTGCTACACGTTGTTGCGTTCACATTCCGACACATGTAGTAACAAAACACACTCAGTCACAAGATTTCGGAGTCAGCAAAATCAAAATGATGCATTACACCTAATCTATATATTGCGCCTTCCCTTCCAAGATAAAATAATAATAGAACAAATTCGTTTTCAAAAGATGGGAGTAATTCCGTTCCTTAAAAACATTCCTTCATTTTCAGTGCAAAGGGTAAAAAAGAAAAAATCAAGTAGTTGGGTTAGCAGAAGCAATAATAAAATCCAGAGTAAAAACATTAATAGTACGAACACGGGTAGTTTAAAAGCCGGTCCTTAGGCGATGCAAGCACGACTGAACATGTATGAGTAAAATATCACTGAAAACTGATCAGTAATGCCTTACACTACTGCGTTACAGTGAAAAGTAATCTGTTACTGCAATGCATTACTTTTGTAACGCGTTACACCCGACACCGCTTAAGACAAGTCGTCCAATGCGTGGACTCGGCCCATCCACGGGCCCTTGAAGTGTTGAGAGAACCCGCCTCCCTCCCTGCCGGTCCCTCCCATTGGTCGATCCGAGGGAACAGCCGTTAATCTGCGAGGGAACTTTGGAGAACGTCTCCTTGTAATTATCAGAAGACTCTACTGGGTTCGGATAATGAATTCCAAATGGTGAGCTCTGGCAGGAGTGGGTACAGGGTTAGAGGAAGTGGCCACAGAGGGAGCACAAGATCAGAGGGAGGAGGAGGAGGAGGGGGAGGAGCAAAGAGATATGACTCCTTCTCAGGTTCTGACCTTTGGCTGCCCTCACGCTTGTGTGTTTTGCCACAGATTGAGACCAGATTTACTGTGTTAGCCCGTGAGATGACTGTGTGACAGAATAATCTCACTCACAGAGTCACACACGGCCCAGCAGAGCTATCTTACCCCGGTGGGGCTATCTGTTTTGGCCAGCTGATACCTTATACGCTCTAGAGATCTTAAACTCAAGCTGATATTACCGATAGCGTGGCACCTCTCTACTCAGAATGCTAATGCAGTGTGGGTTGCGGTCCACTGACTCCAGATACCGAAAGGCTGTGGGCCATGAACCACAGGTGGGTTGTGGGATTTTAAGTGACGGAAAATAAATCCGCAACATCTAAAATAAAACTTTCATAACAAGCACATGTAGCGCTGAATGTTTATACTCTTCTAATAATTGCACTTACAGCATTGACTCTAATGTTAAATGATGCAGCACATATGAAAAAAAAAAATAAAACATAGCCTCTTTCTACATCCAATTACTTTGCCTCATTTATAAAGCCTTTAAAATGTATATAGTGTTACTGATGAGAGGAAATGCACACAATGAGGTAGACTTTTAACTTTACCTAAAAGCAATTATTTGGTCCCATTTCTAAAGCATTTAACATTTGTATTTAGTTTTACTGATGAAAGGAAACAAAATGCAATGATATGGGCTTCACTTTGCAGGAATGCATTTGTTTAGTGTCATTTATAAACTGTTTAAATGCATATATAGTTTTAATGATGGGAGGAAATAAATACAATACAGCTCTCTTAAGGTCCCACCGTAGCCTTTGTAGTCACGTTGAATTCTAGACTTTGGTTGGGTTGAGACTGATCTCATGAAATCGCGTTGTATATCAGTTCTTGTGCCATTTGGTGTTCTACATGTATGCATTTTCGTCCTTTTCGTGTGTTGTTCAATGCCATTTGTGTCAATTTACGCCAAGATCTCTGGTTCACATGTTCATAACCACCAGCCCTATCCTTCAGTGCGTGATATCTGACGCGATGTGAACATACATGTGGAAAGCTTATAATGTGCACAGATAACACGCCAGTTAAAAGTGGCATGTGCATTTACGCGATTCCATCATATCACGTTATTAGGTCATTGTAACGCCTTGTTTTTTTTCTTTTTCTGCCATCCTGTTGCAGAGATCAGTGTCGTGTTGCGTGAGCCATTTTCATCCATACTTTAACTGATGGACAGATGACCCTATGTTTGACTTTTTGACTGGAATATTCTGTTCTAGTTGATTGGAAGTTCATGGTTATCTTAGTAACTGCAAGGGGCCAAGGTCCTGTGGATGCAAAACAATCCCAAAATGATCACCCCCGCATCATGGTATTTATTCGGAAGCAATTTTGCAAATCTAAGCTGTGCTGTCATGTATTTTCATTGGAGAGGAGGCTTTCTTCTGGAAACCATTTGAAACATTCAGTTTTTTTTTCTAAATATACTGTAGTGGTCTTTAACTGAGGCTAGCAGAGTCTGTCATGTATCTCATGTTTTTGTTTTTTTTTTCTTGCATTTTCTCAGAACAGCAAGGTCCAACCATGGAGTTACTTTGCTGGTGCGTCCACTCCTAGAAGAACTGGCAACTGTCTCGAATGTCATCAACTTGTGAATAATGCAGACTGATCTCATGCAGTCGTGTTGTATGTCACGCCAGTTCTTATGGCATTTGGCGTGCTATACGTACGCATTTTCATCCTTTCGCGTGTTATTCAACGCCATTTGATTGCGTGTCAATGTACACTGCAGAAATCAAAATCTTACCAAGTGTATTTTTCTCATTTCTAGTCAAAATATCTCATCACACTTAAAATAAAACATAATCACCTAAAGAGTAACTTTTCAGGGAGATATTGGCAGATTTTTTTTTGCTTAATTCAAGATTTTTTTGCTTAATTCAAGCAAAAAAAAAAAATCTGCCAATGGAACAAGTGAAAATCATCTTGATAAGATTTCTTGAAATAAGACTGAATAACTGTCTTATTTTAAGTGTGATTAGATATTTTGATTAGAAATGAGAAAAATACACTTGCTAAGATTTTGATTTTTGCAATGCTTAAAACAGACAGACAATGAATGGCAAGTGCATTTCATATTTCCTGCCTGTGGATGTGTACAGCGGTGAAATAAAAGATAAGCCATTCCATTTATTCCAAGGCTACTGTTGGAGCGGTTATGTACCACACATCTGCTTTGAAACAATAAAGCTGCCCACTCACATGTGTTTTCTACTGAGATGTCTTGGCTAATATACAGTGTGTTGTTGTTTTCGTGTCCTCACCTTGAGAGGATGTGGGTGTGGAAAGCCCACTGCCATCGGGAGGGAACCGGGTATTGTTGATTAAAAGGTCAAACTTGGTGCTGCGACACGTGTTGGTACACAGCGTACTGTGCTGATAGAAGTCCAACTGACCTGAATCCATCATTTTTCTGAAGGAGAAATGACAAAGTGAGTAAATTCACCAGGCTCATACTTATAAATCCTTCAGCCCTTTCCAGAAATATCCAGGTTTTAAGTGATGAACACTGATTTATCACTTTATTCTGGTTATTATTTCAATGTACAGGAGCTGCCAGAAAATTCTTCCATCCCAACTTAGCACACATTTCTGGCAATTTGTTGTGAAGGCTGCAGCCTGAAAGCGAACCACTGATTCATGTACAGGACCTGCCCACACAAACCACCACAGAAGAAATAGGAAAACAGAAATAAAATTAAACTGGGAAAAATGCATGCATGAGCAGCCCACAGTGCAGCACAGTGCATTATACTTAAATGTAGCTTGAGCGATTTCTAATATATATATGTCTATAAGTAATAACACACCAAAGATGAAAAAAGTAGTTTAAGATTATTAATATTAGTAGTATCACATCAATGAATCCTTGTCTATCTGCTGGGATGAAAAAACTATCACAGCTGAGCAGTGAGTGGACTCCATTTCACAAAAAATAGATTAATAAAAGTTCTTGTGATAATAAAAAGTAATTTAAAGCTGCAGTCCAAAAGCTGACATTTACCCTCCAAGTTAATGTCAACCACTTGCCACAACTTAAATCAATGGCAGTTAAGCTCTCACAGCACTTTCAACAGTACATATTTCCAAATTTATCGTATTCTGTGGTTTGTCATGACTGGTAGAAACAGTGGGCTGGGCAACCAAAACTATGTTTTATTTTCAGATTAAAAACAAAAAAAAAAGTTACCATCTGTTATCAATAGAGAACGGCAGCACTTCACCAGAAGGTTATTTGGCAAATATGTCATATCTATTATACCATCATACATAGACTTACAGTATTTCCTTAACCAAATAAATCAAATGAAAAAAGTTATTTATCTAATCGAGCGTCATTCTGTACTGAGATTGATTGCCTTTTACTTCCTAACAAATATTAACCTAAAGCCAAAGACTGACCAACACCATCCCTAAATGCATGAAAGTGAGGCCAAAGCAGGCACCCAAATCAAATCTGGTGACAGTAACAAGGATTATAGTAGCTCACAGGGTTCATACACATTTTTTAAGGTCAAATTCAAGCACTTTTAAGGGTCATTTTCAAATTTTTCCAGCACATCACCTTATTGCTGAAATATAAAACACATAACAGGAATACATATACTCATGATTATTTTTTCATTTTTTATCACAATGATGTATATTGTATTATGCTATAAACATCTAAAATGATGTTTGGTAGTAGCAAAACGTTGAGAAATTAAAAGGAGAACACAGTGTTTTATCCCAAAAAAGGGAAGCCACTTGGTGTTCTTCAGACACACTTGCACCGAGACAAAGATTAAGATAAAAATGTACCTGGAGTCGACCTGAGAGAATGAAGTTTTATTTTTCAAAAAGCATCGCCTCTTTGTAAGTAGCTTTGGCTTGCCATCTAACCTGACAGAGTTAATATTAAAAAGAAAAAAAAAAAATCACAGAGTTACATTTGCAAGCGCTTAAACTAAAATTCAGGCACTTTTCAGACCTTGAAAATGCAACATTGAAATTCAAGCATTTTCAAGAATTTCAAGCAACCGTGCAAAACCCTGAGCTCAGTCGTTGATGGCAAGGAAGCTAACAGCGTGGCAGATAAAATTATAACTGCAACAAACCAAAAAACACAGGAAGACAAGCTTTGATCTATCTCTGCTGTCAGACAGGAAACACTCTACAAAACCCCTGTTGATAAGGTTATTATTAACAGAGCAACTCATTTTAACAAAATAAAATGAAAAAAAAAAAAAAGACAAATTGGGCACTGCACTAACACCAGCTGGGCCAGGGCTAGCTGCTTGCCAAGCTAAGCTCAGTCAATGTCCCTGCAATATATACACCAACATCTGTGATATAGTCACATTAGTTGTTTCCTCACATTCTACTGATAGTTACATTTTGAACACTACACATTCAAAATATTATAAACAATCAATTTAAGGGAATCAGGGAGCACTGCAATGAACTGGTGACACATCCAAAGTGTAGCCTGCCTTTGTCCAATGTGCTGGGATAGGCTCCAGCATCTCCCCAGACCCCCCACCAGGATTAAGCAGTTCGGAAAATTAATGAATGGATGAATCGAAAATGCCTGAATAGGGCAGCAGATGTCATTTTCAGAAAATAAAAGTACATTATGCTTTTGTTGAATGACGTATTTCTCCTGAATTACCTGAACATATCTGATATTTAAAGTGTCTGACAAAAAAAAAAAAGAAAAAAAGATGTTTACTTAAAAAAATAAATAAATAAATAAAAATTAAGTATAATCATTGTATCTGAGTAGATCTGGAGTTGAGAATTAATTATTTGCTCACACATAAACCTCCACAAAATATTAAATTTTGATCAAAATGAATGAGTCACTGTGTTTTTGAATCAGAAGCAATGAATATGCATGAGCTAGCATGCTGTCTGTGATGACTAATTAGAATTTTAGAGCAGTAGTGTAAGCATCCAGCATTGATTTAATACAAAACAAACCAAGATGAATTCAGTCACTGCTCACCTTAGCATGACTCCGCCCATCCTGATGGCTCTCTTCCAGTCTTTCAAAGTGGCTTTTCCAGAAATGTGCACAAATTGCTTTGGGCTGATCAGTTGGTCTTCATACTAGTAATAAAAGAGAAATAAGCATCATTCATCAGCTGTATGCAACTGTTCTGGATGTGCTCAGCTATTCAACTGTCTACACATCATCACTTGCACTATGCAAGAAGTAACTGTAGGAAGTGGAAAGTGTCGTGAAATACATTTTTGGGTCAAAATGTTTATTCTGGGACACCAGTGATTGCAGGACATGTCTATTTCCTGCTGCATGACTGAGTATTGAATGGCCTACTTGTCACTTACCCAATGCAATCAAAGCAAAGAGTAGCAATGATTAGAGTGTAGTACCTCTGTGCACATCAAACGTGAAAAAAGCATATTTTTTGTTGGGTGTACAGTATGGAAGGAGCCTCTTTTGTGCATGTGCGCCCATAAACAAATAAATAAATAAATCAGTCACAGCCCAAGCACTGCTCCAATTGCAAGTTTGCATAAGCCAAGAACACACGGAATACCCGGATGTTGCTCTTGTCAGCTAGCTTAAACCTAGGATGCACTGGTTGGTGACTCATGTAGACTTGACTGGGAAATGATTCCCAAGATCCGGTTATTGTTGGCCCGGTGGTGAGCCCAAAGGCTTGGTCGGGAGCCGGGCACTCGTTAGCCCGCTAGCTCGACCTGGACCTGGGTGGCTGTACCCGGCTGAACCGACGAAATGTATTACAGTTTTGAAAAATATACAAAATGTATAAATGACATGTAAACACTAGTACGAATGTGCTGAAATCAAATCGAGTGACATTGTGGTGATTTGAGGGAAACACACGAGGGAGTGGATGACAAAAATACATCAGAGACAGGGAGGAAAGTTCACAAATACGCAGTCGTTCCAATTACAGATAGACTTGTGTTCTTAGGAAGTATGTTCTCTGGGACCATTCTTACCAAGACCATAATCACCAAGTTCACAAGGCCGTACTCTGCGTTCTTGGTATTGAGAAACGGCCTGTGAGATTGGGTGTGCTTTGGTAAAACTTCAGGCAGTGACTCTAGTTTTGACATGACTCTATTGGGTGTTTTCTAAAACACTAAAATACACTTAGTGAACATGTTTAGCCAGTCACAATTCCAAGTATTTGGGAGTAGAAGATTAATCTTTTCTACTCTGGTTAGTGCTTAGGCAATAATTAGTGGGAAATAGATGAGCATAAAAATGGTGAAACTTCAGATAGATGCCAGGATTTCATGGAAATTGTTTTATTGATTGGATGAGTTATTTGAAAATCAATTTCAGTGAAACCCTGCTGAAGGAGTTAAGCTTCTATATCTGGGTTAATTGAAAAAAAAAAAAGAAAAAAATCCCAAAAACACCAACCTTCACACATTTTACATTAATTCCTGGGCATACAAATTTCTTCACTAACAACACAGCTTTACAGTCGCCGCATGTTATGGGGCAGCCGATCTCCACCTCATCTCCCTCTGTTTGTTCTGAAAGGATGATAAGACAGAGACAATATCAAAAGCATGAGGAGAATTTACCATGTAATCAGCCAATTTCATCCACTTCTCTAGATGTCCAAGCATCATTCTGACCATGTCTTACCTGGATGTGCTTCAACAGCCATGACAGCTGCATCCGTTTCACTTGTCTCATCTCTGAAAAACAAAGATACGCATTTTCATTGCGGCGGCTGACGCGTCTGTCAATCAGATAATTGCTGGGCCAATTTGTGCAGAAATTAAGTAAACAGTCTTCTCATAAAGCAATATCAATATGCATCCTCATTAAGGCCACAGTTAAAATTGCAGTGGGTTCTGCTCTGGGGTGGGAAGAAACAAAGAACAAAGATTTACTGTACTATGAAGGATTTTAAATTATCTGAAATTAATGCAAGCCCCTTAGTTTTAATGCATGTGAGGGAAAATGATCAGTTATTATTTTTTTTATCACTTATTGATGTTGATTTATTGATTGATTGATTTCAGCCTAAATGGACAGTAAGACAAAGAAGAGGCATTCCTTTTCCCAACAAACACAACACATGGAAAGTGAAAAAGACAGAAAAGATTATATTAGATGAAAATTACACGACACATAAAAGATGTGCCAGGGGAAAATTAGGAAAACTGGATGGATAAAGTTAATGCACAGTATTTTCTACTGTGGTCAATTTTATCCAGTTAAAAATGTTGTTTTTAATAAATTCAATTGCCTGATTCACAAGACTTGGCCAGTAGAAATACCTCTCAAAGGACTACTTTTTATTTTACATTTCAGGGACTGTGCTTTTTCACTTGAAATTGCAGTTAAACGAGTAAGTCTTTTTTTTTTTTTTTTCCTAGAATTGTCTGTGCTTTTAGTGGATTAAGTAATGTGAGCATTTTTGCCATGTCTGGTTCTTTCAGGCGGAGCTGGGAGACAAAACCAAAATAATCAAATCTTGATTTCTTCCAATGATATAAATATTTTATTATTTTAAAGTAGTTTTTTAAGCTATGAGAACTTCTTCGGAAAAATATATGCCATAAAAGACTGGATTCACACATTCACAATTAATATATTATAAGAAGCAAACAAGTTGTACTGTGAATTTTTGTTGAACTAGAAAGGTTTCAAGAGGAACAATCTATGTTTTTGTGATTTAGAAAGCAAAACATTGATGATGATATATTGCTCCTAGGTTTGATAAACATACCCAGCAGGGATGGGCTGGAGCTGGAGGATGACCTGGGTCTTGTTGGGGTCATCGGGGTCACCTTCAGCATCAGTCTTTACCATCACCACCTCGGCCATGGACATGGTGACTTCATCAGTGGCTGCCATCCCAGTCAAAGACAACTACTGGAGAGGATGGGCACTGCTGGAACAGCTTTCCAGGAGTTTGTTCATCTGAAAGGGGATTAAAAACATCAAGCAGATATTAAGTTACAGAGACATGAAAAAGCTACTCAGGTCCAATACAAGTGCAGTCAGTTACAGTGGCTAGCTAACATCAGAAGATAGCAAGTTAGCTGGAAAAGCTAGTCAAAACACTTAGCTTAACTTTTTACAGTTACTAATCATTTGGACACTTATAACATCACTGATAATATCTTTAAATAGCGTCCATTAAGTTATATTTTACAATTTCAGTCGTGTGAAATATCAGGTCAAAAAAAAAAAAAAACTCGTTAATAATCGTTTTAACTTTTATCAGTTGACTCCAAATAGCCGTATGATAGGATGGTAGTTAGCTAAATGCACCAAAACTAACATGGGCACGACAAACACAACGTTAATACATGACTGATACGCTGTACATTTTAACCGTAATTTTCTAAGTCTACCAAATGTATTTAAAATATCAGTCCAATTTCCGGCTACTTTTATCAGTATGCAATTACTGCTTTAATAAACTGTGTTCTGTCATTACTAAATGCATTATTTCAAATGAGTGGACTAATTTAAAACAGTTATTTTGGGGGGTAAAATGTGTCGCCGTTAGCATTTCCTCCATTCAATACTGGATTCCAGCGGCGGACACAGTATTAGTGTAGTTTGGTGATAAATCCATCCGTGTGGTTGCAGCTAGAGGACAGTTATTTCTAAGTCAGTGTGAGACGGCGGTGGGCAGCTGATAGCTTTTCGTTGTTAGGTTCCACAGCTACTCACACCAGGCTTGGTGGTAGCCATTACAGCTAACGCAAGGGCGTAACTTGATGTGTGGGAATCTGAACAATATTGTCAACTATACTGTCCGAGACGGGTAAAGCATTGCATTTACAGTGTGACGGTTACGTGCCGCTTGTCTATGAACCGTACGTCCCTTCGTAACTGTGCATTTTAACTCTCCGCTCCCCCTCAAAATGACGTCTCCCTGTGCGGCGGCACGTACGGCAAACAACGGCACGGCGACGGCGTTACCCCTCCATTCTGAACGAGCCAGGCTGGCCGGATCTCCGGCGAAATACACCCGAAACCCCCGGCTAAAATTACCGTTTGCGTGGTCCAAGCGATGCGACAGTTTACGTCCGAGCTCGTGTAGAATCACAGAGCGAGATATATTCCTGTCCTTACCGTTTTATGAAGAGAAACACATCCCTTAGATTTGGGAAGAGCTGCGGCGCATGCGCACATAGCTGGTCTAGCTTTACTTCCTGCTGAACAGCGCCTTGTTTTCACGCTCCTGTAAATCCTGCCAAATTTGAACTTTTAACTCTCTTTACCGACTGTAAATTATCCGCAACACGTCAGGCGCTTAGTTACGAACGTTTGGTATCATGAGACACTCGGTCAAATGGAACGTCTTGCATATTTTGGTGTGTGGTGGGCGTATTACAGGGGTGTATTAAAGTATTCACGTGGAACCCTTAGGAACACATATAGAATAAAATACAACCGACATGTAACAGACAGCAGGTTAATGAGTGGTTGGCGGCTGTATCTTAGAGAAACACGTATTATCGTGTTTTCACTAACTAATATTATATCTGCCACACGTATGTACAATGGAGTATAGTATTGCATGTAAGTCCGACTGAATGTGGCTGCATCACGTTTTATTACGACCTCTTTTTTTTTTTTACAGTCAGATCTCGGGACGCCAGGATAAATGATCACTAGCAGCCCCTGTTGAAAAAATTATGCTTCCGAAATCTCTTGATTGCGATTCCGCAAGAAGAGTGGATTTCCCACTCTCCCTGTGCCAAACATAGCAGAAGCCCTTTTAGCAGAGCGACTGCACATGCGCGTTTCTGAGCAGTAGAAATACGGTCCTCACTCATGGCGCACAGTCTGACGCTCCCTGAATACATAAGAGACAGATTTTATACTGTGATGTGTTAGATGTAAATACTTATATTACCGTTAATTCAAATATACACTCATTGATAGATTATTGGCCACCGCTGAGGATATATGTGTATGTTTTAAAGCTGTCGAAATGCATGGTGGGTAAAAAGAGGCGGCGCTACTCCATTTTCTTAACTTCTATTGGTTGACTTCAGAAGGTTCCTGATATTAACGCTGTGTTCAAGTATAACCACCACTTACAACCACATCAAGTGAAATCATGAATGAAAATGTTGGTGATTATATTAGAGACAGAGAGATTTGGCTGAAAGTAAATGCGGCTCCATTGTTACAAATGTTTAGTAAATGTGGCCATCTATGGCACTTTTAAAGAATGTGATCTAAAATGATCAGATTTATGTGCCAAAATGACCACAGGTCATGTGTCATTAGTAATGTGTCCGTTTCTCTACATTACAGTTATTATTACACATTCTACCCAGATTGTAGAAAGTAGTGTTTGTAGTGTAATTTACTGCAGTTAATATGTTGAACGAGTAAGTTTTTTTTTTTTTTTTTTTTTTTTTTTTGTAATTTGTAGTGGACAGTGTACAGTGTTTGCACTTATTTTTGCTGTGGTTTTATATTGTTATTGAAGTTGTGCCATTAGTACATCTATTGTGTCATTAACACAAAGGTTAATAAAACTATCCTTAAATGTTTGTTTGGTTGCACATACAAAAACTATATCAAAATAAATTCTTCTTCATTATTATTATTATTATTATTATTATTATTATTATGTGGAGGGTTTAAAAAAATGATTCACTGGCTAAGTTATATTACCCACCTTTGATTTGGTGACTTCTTGATGACTCTGGCTACAAATACTTCAATTCTGACCACTTCAGGTCAGAGGTCAATGTTTTACGGGGGGTGGGGGGTTCCATTGTTCATTCCATTAATGTTAATTAAAAAAAAAAAAAAATCTAATCTCATCCTTATCTCACCACCTATTTACTGCTTACAGTATCTCTCTACAAATTCTAATCTAATATCTCACTGCTTTCCTTAATGAAAGTCAACTGGCTTCAACTGCTGCAACTTGACTCTTCATTTGCCATGCCTAAACTTTCATCTGTCATGTCATGAATAAAGGAGAATATCTATGTAGGTCATGGTGTTCTTTCAGACTGTCACAGGAGGGCGCCAAACATTGATTAAAAAAAAACATACTAGTCACAACAATGATTATTTTTGACATCTATTTATTTTTTTAACCAATCAGTAAAATCACACCAAATAAAAGGCGAATCCCTTATACATAATATATAAAATAAATAACATTTATTCAGTAAAGCTGTGAGTACAATGTGACCATGGGGATCAGAAGCTGAAGTTTTGTCTGATTCTGTTGGTTTGATCCTTAAAGAGCTGTGTTAATGTATGTGTACACAGCATGAAACACACTATCAATAACTGAAATAGAGAGGCTTGGTTTGAATTGGTAATCTTCATTATTTTCATCATCACTGAAGATGAACACTGCTTACACATCTACAGTCTGTAAGATTACAAATATTGTAGTTGCATTTATTTATTTATTTTTTTTTAGCTACGCATCATATATAACGGTGGATATAAAGGTGTCTACTAATGGAGGGATAGGAAAATGGCTTATTTGATCCCGTGGAGTTAGTCCTTACGGTTCTACTTCTTGTCTTTCCACAGTAGTCCTTTAATATTAAACTAGTTCGCTCCAATTCTTTAGTGGATGGATGCCTTCTTTACACTGAGCAGTGCAACAGTCCAGGAATGGGAAAAATGCCCACTGAGGAATGGTTTGCTAACAGCACAGTATTAACACACAAATTTTACATTATTTTACAGTTTAACTCTGTTTAAAGGACAAACATAACATGTGATAGGTAGTTGTGACACAGTCAGAAGGTGAGTTAAGATGTGTCTGACAGATGCAATATGTAACATTAGCATTTGTTTATGTTGGAGTCTGTTTTGTGCAAGGAAATGGTTGTGTATTTGCATTAACTCCATTTCTAAGCTAAGAGCAGTCTTTGTTGCCTGCATCGATGATAACAGCCTGCATTTTATTATTATTATTTTTTTTTAATCTATTTAGAGGCTATCTTATTCTTACTCCAAAGTTCTTACATGTCTATTCTGCTCCTCTACAGCAGCAACAGCGTGCAACAGCTAGTACTGTTAGCTAATGTCAACAAATGACTGAAACCTGATTTGTTCCAAGTAGATGTGGAAATTCAGCTACACCGTCACCAGCATTTAACAAGCAGGGAGGTTAAATAAAACATTGTTTTTGATTTAACTGATAATAAAATAAAAGTGGAGCTAGCACTTGTACTTAACAAATGAGCTAACAACAGCTAATATTAGCTAGCATCCTAATCGCCGCTTACCACTGAGATCTAGTTACTGTCATTCCCTTCACTCAATAAGAATTCCTTTGAATGTTAAATTTTATGCTAGTATAATCAGCAAAGCAAATTCATCTTTATTTTATTGAAATATAAAACATATTCTGTTCAGGAAAAAGTTGTGACAGGACGTAGCCCCATTTTCACACATCTAGCAAAATAAAACCAGGTTTGGGTAGTGACATCTGGCTCTTAGCACAACACAGACTCCACAATAAACATGATATAAGCACATGAGCATTTGTCAGTGTTATGTATTGAACCTTTAATTCCAGCAAAAAAAAAAACAAAAAACAAAAACATGGCTAGATTTGAGGACAGAGTATCCCAACCATGAAGTCCAGATCTGCAATCAGAACATGAATTGCTAACATTTGATTGTCAAACAACCAAAAACGCACCGAACATAGTATATTAATATCTGCCTATGGCATGTGGTGCATTGGCAAAAGGCGTTC
Source organism: Apogon hyalosoma (assembly GCA_037367295.1). NCBI lineage: Eukaryota > Metazoa > Chordata > Actinopteri > Kurtiformes > Apogonidae > Apogon > Apogon hyalosoma. Next base: position 26,192,322 of record JAPQRP010000003.1, read on the forward strand.
TATGTAAAACAGCTGAGAAAAGTAAGAATAAAGGGATGGTGCATATGTTTTACAGTACATTCCTCACCATGAGTACATTTACTCATCCACCCATACAGGGTTAGCTAACTCACAGAAAATGTTATTTTGGTCACATGAAGCCAAAACACACTCTGTAGACTGGATTGCAGTTTTCAGTATCTGAGCAGGTGTTTTTTTGGTGAGATGCTGGTGAATGAGAGGTGAATAAAGTGATGGGAGGTGAGGTGAGCTCCCACACAAAGCATCCTGTAATCCACTGTACACTTCAAGGTTTTAAACACATGATTATTAGTCACTGTCATCTAAAACCTCTGCAGATATGAACATGTAATGATCATCTGTGTTAAAGGGTCTTACTGCCATGTTTAAAAGATATTTATAATGAGCATTTGCCCATGTATTTATTATAAATGCAGATTACGCCATAAGCTCGCCTACAGTTGGTGTTAGTACCTCCGCCAAGAAGGTTATGTAATCGGCTGCATCTGTCTGTTGTTTGTCAGCAATATTATGCAAAAATCTGAAAATCTGTGATTTTCATGAAACGCCATGGAAGGGTAGAGCACGGGCTGTGTGTGAAGCACTTTCATTTACAGTTCTGTTCTTGTATCTAGCTCAATTTCACTCTGGGGCCTTGGCTGAGGTATGTGGCCTGGTACTGTAGTTTTAAGTGCATTCCATTCAATGTCACAAGTCAGTAAATCCAAAATACTCATGCTAATGTTATGGTCACGCTCTCCCTTCTGAGCCTGTCACATACGCTAGCATACGTTAACATACACAAGCTAACCCCTTGTTTTATTTTACAAAGCTATGTTTGACAAAGAAAAATTTCTGAAATAGAAATTTAACATGACAAAACATGAGCTGTAGTGTCAAAAATAAATATTACTCATCACTGCTTTAAAAATCATTTCCTGGCCACATACTTTTGGAGCCTGTATTAGTGCAGGTTGTCTCACAAATCATGTTTTGTTTTGTTTTTTCCACAGCATCGAAAACGTTAGCCTGCTCAAAGTGGCAAGACATGGTTGTCTGCACCTGACAACCTTGTGACGGGTGCGGATATATTAAAAATAGCTTTATTACATATTTTAGTTTGACATCTATGGATTCTTGAGCACATTTGGTTAATATAAAATCTTAAGCTGATAATTTGGTTACTTTAAAATGGGTAGCCTCTGAGGCCCTCTCGCTTGAAAAGGTGATTATGAAAATAACTTCTTAAATAGCTTCTGGATTCCTCAAATTTCCCACTTTAACTATTATTTAGAGAAAGCAGTGAAAAATAATAATTTGTATCTAACTATAGTAGTGGGACAAAATCTGGCTGTTGATGCTATTATATGCAACATACTTGATTTACATTAATTTCAGTAACTTAAAGGTATAATGTGTAACATATGGGAAGAAAATTACATGCATTGATTACATTTTTTGTTTTGAATAGTGTCATCTTTGCCCTCAGGTCCAGCCCAAAGCACTGTTAGTATTGGCCAGAGTAGGACTTCATTTACATTTTTATTATATTTTCTTATATTTAGGGACAATGGTTCACAATGTACGAAAAACAAGCCCTTTGTGTTGTTTCTGGGTAGAGTTTTTGGGCTGAATATTTATAAAAAAAATCAAAAGATGACATATATGCTCACTCCCGAGGACCTCATTGCTTGTTTTCTGTCACTCTACTTTGCTAACAGTATGCAATGCTAGCTACTGTTACCATACAATTACATGAACTAACATCAGGAAACACCTCCCAGCACGAGACAGGCTTCAACACAAAGCTGAAAATGAATCTTACATATTGTACCTGTGAAGTGAAGGTTTTAGTTTAATTCACAAAATGGAATTTCAGCTAAAACCACTTCCTATTAGCATACTTAGCATAAAGCTTGACGGAAGGGAAAACCATTGGGGTTGTTACAACAGCGCCAGAACTTTATGCTAAACTAGACTAATTTCCTTTCAGCTCCAACTCTATGTGTATTGATCTTGGCATTACTTATTTTTATTTAACACTACCTCCCAAAACTCAAAAAGTGAGATGAGTTATGGGGAGTATTAGTGTTAGCAGTGCATGTAGCTTCCTACTGTGAGTCTTGTCCATTCAACCAGTGAAACTTTGCTATCAATTTCCCAACACCTTGGTATGTGGTTTAAAAAACATCATGTGGATCCACAGCACCCGGATTTCATGAGTTGGCATCCATCATTAACTCAGGCCTGAATGGGATACTGTTTATGTGGCATGAGCACTAAGTAAAAAAGATAGCTGTTTGCTGCACACAAACAGCAGCAGATGAAACTCAAACCCTGTTTGTTAATCAAACACAACTTTACTAATGCTGAGGAGGTCATTAGTCTGAGAGATGAACCTTCGATAAACTTGTCTTGTTAATGGTGAAACATCCAATGCTATAATACAAATATCTAAATGGAACAACCTACCTACAATGTTCTATCTTTATGTATACAGCTTAACTAGAAATCATCTTTTTTCTTTACAAAAACATTACTTATCTATTCACAAAATGATCCGATTTAAGTCATTTTGGCGTAAGTGCACATACAGCTTACATTAGCAGAAGCGTGTTGCTTTAATATTGTGACACAAATTGTAGAGTGCACTGTGTCTGTACACACTATCGGTCAAATAGCTTTCAGTGACTTTTTAGCTTTTGTCTTAATAGATTTCACCATTATTTACAATATTCCAGTCACGAGAGATTGCAGGCAAAGCATCGCACGAACTTTGACAGGTAGAAACCCACAATAGTGCCATGTGAAATAAGAGTGATGCCAGACCACTTTAGTTAATTTACCTTCAGGATACTTAGTAGTCCATTAACTCCAGGGTGAGCGGTGGAGAGGAGTACTGGCTACAATCGAAACCCCGAGGCCCGTTCACCTCTGCACTCTTTCTGTGCTTCCTAAATCTAACAAGGCCCAAAACAGCTCGGCTCATGCTACATCACATGGACTCAGAGATACGACAGTTTATATGACACACATCAGCATGTACACTTGCCCTCCAATAGAAAATAATCTCAGTTGTCAGTAGAACCCACACACAAAGAGGCCACAAAGCACAAGGTGAGGGGTGATGGACGGTGATATCACAGGATGCTGAGCCTGAGCGTGTCGACGGCAGGCTGTGAGACGAGGTGAGCTGTTTGTCGGTGGGGCAGCAGAGTGTTTAGACGCAGGTTGACGAAACTGTTCTCAGTCAGCAGTGGCAGCCCTTTTCAGGAGCCGTGGTGGCTATCTCATCGTCGTCCTCGGCTGGGTACAGGACCTTGGCAGTGAGACCGCTTTTCACACCATCCCAACCGTCGCGGGTTACGATCTCCCCCATCTTCATCAACTCATAGATGTCTCGGGTCAGCAGCTCGAAGGCCCGGTCCACGTTGCTGTTGCACTTGGCTGACGTCTCCACATAGCGGATGCCGAGGTCCGCTGCAAGGTGCTCGGCCTCGTCCCGGCTCACTTTGCGGTCCTTGTTGAGATCGCTCTTGTGGCCGATGAGGATGTAGACCATATGGTGAGGCAGGATGTGCTCGCTCACCTCCTTGTGCCACTCCCTCACATGGTCAAAGGTCTTGCGATTGGTGAGATCAAAGACTAGCAGCCCACCTACTGAGTTACGATAATAAGATGTTGTGATGGATCTGTCAAGACAGATGAATGACAAGTTAGAAACTGAAAGCAAAAACATAAGTCTGTCGGTACTTCCAGCATTAAAGAATACACCAGCGTGGCTTTATACTAATCGAAAACCACTGCAAGATCAATATCTCTTAAGTGATTTTAGTCCAAGTCTCTTCTCAAGTCTTGTCAGAGCAAATCTGAAGTCAAAAGATGTATCCAACTCAAATCTCAGTTGAGAGAAAGCTATGACAAGTCTAAATTCCTTTCAGAACAAGTCTTAAACCATGTTTTAATTACTTAACTGGTTTATCATGGTCTTATAGTTGGATATAATTTAGTAATGTCTAATGAGGATCATAACAGGGCGTTAAAGCCGCAGCTCCCTTTCTAATGTCTATTTAGAAATAATAAGATAATGATACAATATTGATGAAACGATGAAAAAATGACAAGACTAGAGCTAATTTTTAGAGGATAAATGCTTCCTAAACAAAATAAAACAAAACAAAAAAACACTAGCAGCTGACAAAAGTGTGCTTATATACAAAGTTCTGAGCCACATCCCATAAACCCTGAGAGACATTTACAGGATATAACTTTACATTCCACAACAAACCACTGGCCCTTTTACAGGCTGAGTTATCAGCAGGTTTGAGCTGAGATGCGCCAGTTCACACCAGTGTGCAATGTCCTAGAAGACTTTGGTCTTGTAACTTTAAATAACTAGAAACAAGTTAAACTTTAGTTTTAAAAAAAGAAAAAGGTAGGACAAGTGAAATCAGCTGTATACAGTGTATTTTCTCTTGCCTTATATTACCCATCAAATAGAATGTATAATATGAGAGTAAGTTTAATCACATTTTGCTAGATGGAATGTAAACTGGTGTAACAGAGAATGCTTCACCTTGTAAATTTGATGTAAATAGGAATATGCACAAAAACACTTTGAGATTATATATGGCACTTTCAGTTTAACCTGGTAATTCTTGGCTCATTTGTTTCTACTCAGACTTACTTCAATGTAACACAAAATAATGGATTAGCCCATAGCAGAAGTTTCATTCATTCCAAATGTTAGTCAGGGATTTTCTTGTGATCAGACAAGTAGAATTGAGGAAAGATTTTTTTTTTTTTTAACCTGCTGCTGCAGCGGGGGAGCAGAGTACAGACACAGGTGGGTCAGGAAATTTTACCTTGAAAAGTGTCACGGCCCGATCAGCTGTTTTTAGACACGTCCCACCAGGAAGCGTTTGGCAGCTCTGATGAAGGCTGAAGCTACAGCCAACACCATCAGCAGGTAAGAAAACAGCTTTCCTCAATTCTACTTATCTGATCACAAAAAACCTACAACTAAGATTTGCAAACATTGCTTCATATAATGCAATATTTATTTTTGCTGTTCTTTGGCTCATTCAGTGAGATTAAGCGGTAGAGAAATAATACTTGAACTGTTGGATCTGTTTAGTGTTAGCTTAGTGGTGCACGGTTTGTCGCATTGGTCTTTTGTTTTATTAAATCATTCATGACAGCTTGTTTTAGACATGTGTCCCTGTTATTTGAATTGGGTTCTGTTTTCCAACATTTGGTTTTGCTGAACCTTTAGCGGATGTTCTTCTGGTTTTGTGGATGTATAATGTGTAGGTTACCATGGCAACATCATCAGAAAGATGTGACTCATTACTCCCTCTAGTGTCCCAAAGTAATATTACAAGGAAGGCCAGCATAGGGCTAGTGGCTCAATTGCTGTAGATGTCAAATCAAATTTCAAATCAAATTTATTTATATAGCGCAAAATCACAACAGAAGTTATCTCATGACACTTTACATATAGAGCCAGTCGAAACCAGACTCTAATTAACAGAAACCCAACAGAATCCTCCAGGAGCAAACACTTGTTATAGATATGTAAAAGGGCATAACAGCAGCATAAGAGGCACAATTTCCTCACAATATGATGCTAATTTTTGGATGTGTTACGGAAGAAATATTACAAATAGCTGCTTTAAAAGATTGTGGCTGCTGAGTAATCATTCTTGTCTGAGGAAGCACAAATGTCTTAATTTATGCACATTGCTGACTTTGATTTCACAAGCACTTGTCACAGTCTGAGCAATGAAGGCAGAGGTGCAAGAATTAAGTGTGTGAAGCCTGAAGGAAAACACCCTCCTCAGAAGCTTCAAACAGGAAAGCAGATCTAAAAGGGGAACTGCTTGTCCAGACTGAAGGAGGTTTTAAAGGAAACTATCAGTGACAGCAGAGACACATGAAACAGAACAAGCAACTGGGCAACGAATGCAAAAAAAAAAAACACCAAAAAAACCAAAAAACTACATTTGGATATAGAGCTGTCATCACTGTTCTGCAGTCAAAATGTTGCATTGGAGACTGTAGAATGTCGGAGAACAGAACCGGGGCCTAAATGTGAGGAGATGAGGAGGATGTCTATGCCCATCATCCGTGAATGGATGCAGTGATGCAACTCGGTTTTCACATATAGCCCAGGCTAGATCAGGGCATCACAAGATCAAGGCCTATATAATCATCTCCTGCCCCCTTTTTTTTTTTTTTTGCTTAATCACATCACACTGACTGAGCCAAAGCTTTCGTTTAATTTAGAGGCTTTTAATGTAAGACACGACAGCAGGGCCTCTCCATTATTTAAATCTCACTGGTGAATTACAGACACATTCAAATCTAGGACTGATTTCTTTTTAGCAAAATATATTATATTAGGCGTTTTCTATTTCTCACCTGAATCGCTCCTGGCCAGCCGTATCCCACAGCTGAAGCTTTATTTTCACACCGGGCTCGATATCAAGCGATCGGGCATAAAAATCTACTCCGACCGTGGGATCCGCCACATCACTGTAAATACCGTCCGTGAAACGCTTCAATAACGACGACTTCCCCACCGTCGAATCCCCGAGTAGGATGATTCGGAACTGGTATTGCCACATAATATCCATGGCATGACTAAGAGTGGAGGGGGATGCCAGTGAAACAAAGCCCTGAACGCGGCGTGTTTACATGCGGATCTGCGTCCTGCTGCTGCCCCAGCCTTCTGCTCAGGAAGAGACGGAGCACAGACGAATCATGTGATAGATTTACCTATGCTCTACTACGCCAGATATCACTACTATAAACCTACTGAATGGGGCAATTGTGCGTTGGAAGCAGACTGAAGATAAGCCGTGTTGGGATTTTAAGCCGAAAGAAAACAGAATTTAGTTTATGTAAGATCCAACTTATCCAGTAGAGAGCTGCTTATTGTCGAGGCACGAATTTGATACTTTCACACAAGCTGAGTGGACATTCTTATCACCTAGTTGTAATATCGTCAGTGTTTTGTAGTATTTCACAGCTGTTTATTTACTGACTGTGCGCCATTGTTTGAATAAACACGGGCCCGGAGCAGGTTGCTGTCCGTGGTTCTGAACTATTTCCAGCGTTTCCGGTAACGTTCAAGTCAGAGCAGACGGTCAAAGTACACGTTTGTAGCGCTAAGTTTTTTCCCAAATGCCAACTATGACACACAAAGTCATGTGAAAATATAGGTTTAGACTCGTGTAAAGACACCCGAGTGACAAAACAAACCACAGTAATAGTAATATTTCGTAAAGCGGATTTTAAAATACATATCCCATCATGCAAGCCGTTCGCGTGAGCATATAGCTAGCCAATAAGCGACGGGCATGACGGCGCAGGCGTATATAACAGCACGCAGCCCTTCCTTTTGCCTCTTCTTGACTTCCATGAGATGAGAAATGGGATGGAATAGAGTTTTCGGTAAAATCCTATTTTGTCTTTTAACTTAACTTTAGTTAAATTATATAACCATGCACTTAAAGTCTTTAGATTCTTTAGTTTAATCTTTATGGGCTACAAAAAGTGGAGCTCAATCGTGCCCCAAGCCTAGGGTGAGAGAGCTAACTCGTGCTAGCTTTAGCAACTTGAACAAAGCTAAACACTTGAGGCGATTGAATGATGCTTTGAGACTAAAACTGTTTATATGACTGAATAAAACATAGATCGGTAGTTATGTTGTGCCATGGACTGGACATGTAGAGATCGCTGCAGTTTCGTAAGATAGCCCATAGCCTTCGCACCACGTGTCTGTCTCCATGTTGGACCTTACAAATAAAGCTGTAATTCTAAAACTTGCAAACTCACGTCTTTAAACTGTTACGGCCATGTTGGCTTAAACTAGCCCCATGGTGATTAAAGGTTAGACTTCATGGCGTGTTTCCTTCTAGGTTGAAGTACATCAGCCAGAATAACCCAGGATCCAACCACGTTTTTTTCCCCCCTTTCTCTTAATCTAATCTCTTTTCTCTTTCTCGCTTTATTCCTTGTTTGTTTTCTTCCCCTTCCTTCTCTCGCCTTTTTCCCTTCTCTCCCTCTATTTTCTCTTCCAACCACTGATTTTTTTTATTATTATTTTTTTTTAATATTGAATTTCACTGAATTACAGCGAGAATGCTCAATCTAAAATGGGCGTAGTAGAATAATAAATTCTGCAGATGTACATTAAAACTAAATGTAACTAGACGATTAAAAAAATACAATACAAACAAATGGTAATTGACTCATACAGATGCATTGTGTAATAATCAGTCCAGTTTCATATTTTGGTCTGTGTAATGGAAGATATTTTTGATAGGTTTACATATAGTTTGGAGCTTAACATATCATACCCTGCATAGTTTAGTTTCTATTCATGTTTATTTCTGGCAGACTGGTTGCACAATGGTAATACAGCCAATATAAAGGTGTTATGACTAGTTATTCCTTGTTCTCTAGTTTAATGTGATAAATATCCAATGAAGGAAATGTATTTGATTATGAATCTGACACTTAAAGTAAGGAAGGGGCAGGACTAGATCAGCTTTTGCTTCTTTCTGTTCCTTCTCAAACTGCGTTTTTGAGTTTATATGTACATTTATGTAATTGTTACCTTTTCTGTGATTAATGATCAGCATATGTAATTAACTTGTTGCCGTTATTTATTATTATTATTATTTTGGTTTGAGATAAAGAAACAAACAAATGATCATTAAAAGTCTGATTTTGTAAATGAATGACTCGAGTCCAAATTGACTGGACAAACTGAATTAAGCTCAGTAAATCTGTCTCAAAAGATTTTGAATTATAAAAGCCATTTAATTTTTTTGCACTGAAATTTAAGTTTGTGAATTTTTTTGTCTATGAATTCCCCGAGTTGAAGACATAACTGGCTTTAAAAGCTAAAACTGCTTACGTTTTCCTCACACTAGATGCTGCCAACATGCAGACGTATGCACCCAGATCTGGAGGATGAAAACAGGCAAGTATCCCATTTCCTGCTACTGGAGCTAAAACTGCACAGGCACCTATCGAAGCCGTTCATGTCCTACTGTGGCAGTGAACGGTCAAAAGGATGCCGAAATGAAGACTTTCACCGACGGTCGCTGCTCAGTTTGACAGTAACTGTTTCAGCAACATTAAGGGAAAGAACACTTGAATCTTGTTCTAATAACCTGGATGTCTGTTAGGTTTTTTTTCCTCTTGTAACTGTTTACTGTTTCTACAGGTACTGCTCAGGGGTGGAGATGAAATGAGCAAACCTGACTAGACGTGAAAGGATGATCATGTGCAGGTAATTCTTATTGCAGTCATTTGGTTCTCCGGTTTCTGGCTGTGATGACACACTTGCCCTCACTGATCAAATTGCTGAGACTCTATTGTACTCTGAGCCACTTACTGGAACAACTGCCAAATTGCTAAGTGTGCATGGATAAATGACCAATTCTGTTTTTGTAGGTGACGTTTGCGCCTAAACAAGAACCGGATGGTGACGTAACCATGCTACGGTATGTATAACATAAGTGCAGTATTGAGTACAGATGAAGGCATGCTATCCTAAGGACCTGAGCTTGTGTGTAGTTCTGGCTCTCCAAGTGTATGCAAGAACATTGGGCGGTCTTTGACTGTTGTGGCCCTTCCTGCCATCAGCAGCCACTCAACTGTCCTACAGATATTCAGCAGCTGCTCTTTAGTTATTCATATGCTGCTGCAATTTTTCAACTTATTTATGTCCCCTAGGCACTGGTGTCCAGTCTAATGGTGTTGGTCTGCATGGGCTTTGTGCTGGTTCCTGATCTTTGAAGGTATGAAACTTTATTTTCACTCTAGTGCTTTTTCTCCCCACCTGATCCATGATGATACTATACAATTTTGAGGACTGCTGGATGAAGCTTGCGGATATGGGACTGAGATCAGCCTTATTGCACAATGTTAACAAAATGTTAATTCACATGTATTAATTCTCCCTCATTTTCCTACAAATTTCAGGTCCAGTGACCTGTTGAAAAGATGACCTTGCTGATGTCAGTTCTCTGGCAGCCGCTGATCACTGGAGTTGACAGAATTTCTGAGACTGCTGCAGCTTTCCCTATTCCTTGTTGCACTTAGTCTACAAAATAGGACCTAATTATATTACAAAAGTGTATTTTAAACAGATGGCTCATAATTATGACAAGCAGTTACATGTGGTATATCCCGGGTGATTCATGACGTCCACTTCATCGGACACATGGTTGGATGTAATTTTCTACATGTTGAAATAAAAATTTCACATGCTAAATGGATATTCTGTTTATTACTGTAGTTTTTTTTATTTTTATTTTTAAACGCATCAGGTTTTTCTGGCATAGGATTGACAAGATGGGTTCGCATAAGTGGCTGTCTGGTGGCCATCTTGGATTCACAGGAAATGTACTTGTAATTACACCAACTGACCACTGAGAGTCTCAATGAAGTGTGGCAGTAGAGGGCATCCTAGAGGCTGATCTGCAGCTCCACCATAGACTTACATTTAGGAGAGTCTGCAGTGACCACGTTGGAACATTGACTGGTCGTCTTACATTGTTTGAGCCAGGTTTAACACTATGAAGTGTCAGTTTTGTCTGGCTGCAATGACTGTCAAATCTGGAACAGGATACAGCAGTCTGTTTTGAACTGATCCAGGGGTAACTACATGCTGTTTGGAGTCAAGTTTTTTCAAAATTAAATTTAAATGCACACAAGTCTCATATTTGCACACTTGTACTATGTAATTTGAGTATTACTATGGATGGGAAGTGAGTAAAATGAAAATCTGATACTACAAAAGCTAACGGTATTTGAAATGGTTAAACAACTTGCAGTCTGCAGATAAAGGTGCATGTATACAGTCAAATGTAAATGGACTTCTGATGGTGTCAAAAATTCATTAAGGTTTGGTACAGGTAAAGGGTTGAATGTCAGGTTTTGACACCAGGTCTCAGTGGAATCCTTTATTCTCTTGCATTCCATAGTGTAAACGTGAAATGGTTGTACCTGAATATCAGTTTCATATTGACAGTAAGGCCACAACAGTACAATCTTAGATAATCTGATAAGTATGGAAACTGCATTCTCTATGGAAACTGAACACCTTGCATCATGAGTAAAGTTGGAAGTTCTGCCTAATTGTCACATAACATTGAATGTACTGTCCAAAAACATCCATAGCATGGATTTGGACTCAATGGGTCACAGGGCATTAAGATAACATGCTGCACACTTAATCCACCTCGGCTAAATATAAAGATTCTGTAGAAAGTTACTGTCCTATAATTTAGATTAGATTGTCTTTGTGTAAAACTTACTACATATTTATATTTGAAAGTACTCAGATATTACAACTGCACAAGGCCACTGGACCATGAAAAATGAGGTCACATTCACTTATTTTCAATAGGCTTCTGCTCCATGCAAAGCTGCATCCACAGCATAAATTCGGTGCAGATATGTCAACGCATTCTTCAGATAATGTGATTATGTCATTGAATGGACAGAGATGACAATCTATTACAATACCCCTTCGGCCTGAAGTTGGCCGAGGGGTAAAAATTACAGTAAAGAATTGCGGTCTTGTTTTTCCATTAAAAAAAAAAAACAACACTAAAATCTAATGATTCACATGTACTCAGTGCCGCGATATCTTTATTAATTACAAGATATATTTATTTTAGGCCACATAGTTTTACAGCATCTTCATATGACCTGGTGCCTCCAGTCTATGAAAATGTGAACGATAGTTATGCACTAGATGAGAAACACATAATTTCATTGCATTTTGTCACTACTTTGATGTTAAATTCATCCTCCCCAAGAGTCCATGTTATGTGGTCACAACTAGGCTGAACTTCCTCATAATTACAAGATGTTGATCTCATGCAGAACGCAGTTAGTGATATTGTATCTCAGTCGATAGGGATTCAGAGTCTGTTTATAAAACACCTTATTCCGGGACAGAAGACACACACAGTTGATTCCCAGCTGCCCGTAGAAGTGCAGCAAGGTGCTCACTGCTAAAGCGAGTCATCTATTTCTGAGCAACTTCTAAACTGTCCATAAAACAGACGTGAGAGTAAATAACCGCTGTCCTTTCTGTATTCATTCTTCTGGCCGGCGTCATTATCTTGTCATTCGTTGGAGATAGATGGTAATTTCAACTCGGAGATCTCAGAGTCTGGTGTACTGCTGCCGCTGCGGTCGCTGTACGTGTCCCTACGTCAAAGACAAAACACCACATATTAATCTGGACTGCTCCAGACGGACAAAGTGAGTAGTTGGATTAATCGACTGAAATGTGCATCAGCTAAAATAAACGATAATACACATATACAGCAGTTAAGATGTCAAATTTAAAACGAAGGCCTAATTTTATAGGTCTTATACAACAGGCTTTCTATAGTGAATTTTAGACTTCGATGCTTTCCGTTTAATGGAGGTGTAAATATTTGCAGTTTACCGTGGAGACAGACGACAGCCCTTCTGCAGGTAGCTCGGCAGTTTCCCAGCGGCAGCCAACAGCAAACCCAGATACGGAGGCGACGGGTTAATGGGCCGAGAAGTGAACTCTGGGTGATACTGCACTCCAACGAAATACGGATGATCTAAACACAGGATTGAATTTATGAGCACGAGGACGGTTTTAGCATCGGAATTAATCTGTAATTCATGTAATAAAAAGCAGGCTGTGTTGGTTTCACTCACCGTCCAGCTCTATGACCTCCATTCTTTCCCCTTCGACGTCTTGACCTACGAAGCGGAAACCCTTCTCCTCAAAGTGACTCTTCAGATCAGGATTGACCTGCACAAGCACGATCAGTTCAGACAAAACTGGACGAACTCACAAGAAATGCACAATGACTCCTTTAGAAAAGCAACCCCTGAATTGAAAAATGTCTGAGAATTATGAGAGAGATTAGTTTGAGGGCTAAGCAGTCTGTTGTGTTGTGTTCAGGGTTCCTATGTGTTTCTACAAGTTAAATTTAAGACTTTTTAAGACTACTTAGAACAGGATTTAATGGCCATTTCATACCCATACTGGCAGAAAGTCACGACTCCTAGAATTTAGGAAAATGTATTTATTTAGTCCAATGCTTTAATTCCCGTCGTTTAGTCATTTCTCACCAGGGGCTGCAAAGTTATTGATAATTAGTTCCTAATTTCAATATAAATTGTTGGGTTGGAACGGGTAGAACCGAGTCAACTAATGTTACTTTCTTTGTTACTTTCTAAGTTTAAGGAAACATAACTTAAGACCTACTATTTCAAATTTAATACCTTTTCATGACTTTTTAAGGTATTAAAAGCAGATTTGTAAATTCAAGACTTTTAAAGACCCTGCTTGAACCCTGTGTGTTTATATATGTGGAGTTTCTATGGGGATACCTGCCACCTCTGTCGGCAGTACAGACACTGAAAAACTGAGATTTAACTTCAAGAAAGCACTTAATTCTGTTAGTGACTGGATTTTGGCAGTCACATTGTATGAAAAGAGGAGAAATGTGGCGACTTTTGTGGTAAATAGTTTACTGGTTGTCAACAGTATCATATATATAATAGCAGTTTTTAAGACAAGTGCGGTTAAACCATGTGCGTATATTCTGTGAGGATAACTTGCCTCAAAGCGATGTCTGTGTCTTTCATCCACGTATTCTGCATCTCCATAAAGCCTTCCTGGAATACAGAGGCGCAGTGAGTACCAACTAACGACACACACTGACTGAATGAGAACCGAAGCCAGGTGTTCTTACGTAATACACTATTGCTGGTCTTGAAAATGGTCCGTCTCTTCCCTAATCTCATTGTGCCGCCCATCTGACCTGGGTTATGTTCAGGCATATCGATCACCTGTCGAAGGAAAACAAACGTCTCATCAGTTCAGTGCATGTCACAACTTCAGTCACGATCGTGGGTCTGTTTTACAAGACGCTCACCACAGGATGCTTTGATTCTGGGTCGAATTCTGTTGAGTTGGCATCTGAATACAAAACCCAAAGACATACAATTATTATTATTATTAGAGCAAGGTCAAGGGTGTCACAGATGGACCACCCACTACTTTTTGATTCATAACTTTTGAACCAGACAAGTTTAAGACAAATATTACACATAACTGTAAAGGTCTAAATGCCATCTTAAACATACTCAAAGGGCAAAGTTTAGTTTCAAACAATTTTAAAAGGAAAAATATCAAAAACTACTGTGTCACGGCAGGACAAAAAGTTAACATCTATTTTTTGCAAGAATTACAAAGTTCTCAAAAGTGAAGTTTCTATGATATTTTCATCCTAAAATGTATTCAGTGTATACCTCAAACACTCTTTTACAACCTAATAATTGGTAAAAATTTAAAAAAATATATATTTTATCATACCTAAAAAGCAAGAGCTTTGAAAAAATGGCAGTGTCACGAATGGACAACAAAAGTAAATATCAAATTAAACACTTTTTATTTCAATTACCAATATCATAATTTTTTTTCAATATTTACAACATACAAATAATATTAACAGTATATTCAAATGCATTTTGCATATATGCATTTATTAATTTTAAACATTGTGTGTTTAGAATTTGACAAATAATGTAATAGTCAAATATCAGTGTATTTGGAATAAATTTTGTTTATTTATGAGAATTTATAAAATGAACCCAGAATGATGGCAGAAAACTTTGTCACTTTCCAAACATTCACACTCATAAAACTCAAATTTTTTTTCCCACAAATATTTTCTCATTTCAAAATACATTTTCCTGAAAATATAAGTAACTACCTACCCAAAAATATAAGTTTGGTGTAGATCATTGTAATAACATTTTTTTGACCAGATGTTACCCTTCCCTTGACTTCGCCCATTAGTAGTAGCATGTAATCAATCAGCAACCACCAATCCCTGAGCTTTAAGGAGACAAACTATTAAAGCAATGATGTCCACCCCAAAGTGTTCTCTAAATCTCTGAATAAACAGACTCAAGCATAATTTGGTCAGGAGTGCTGAAAGTGTACAAACAAACACTATGAGAAAAATCAGCATTACCTTTCCAGCCAAGTGTGTTTCTGGCAAATTCACAAACAGCCAACTGCATTCCTAGACACACACCTGCATACCAAAAGAAAGCATGAAAAAATACTAGCACAATATTTCAAGGATTTTTTTTTAATTGTCATTTCCACTGTGCATTTACAAACGCAACAGACTGAGATTTTGTTTCTCAATCTGTGAGAACAGTGAAAAATCAATATCAATAAAAAAGTAAGCATCATTATAAATAAAATGAAATAAAAGCATAATAAAAAATGCAATCCATTGTAACCATTATTTATAGTAATCATCATCATTATTGCTGGTTTTCATCTCCAAGAGCCTGAATTAGCACTATTGAGTGTACCGTGCTTGGTGTAAATACTGTACCTAGGAAAGGTTTTTTCTGCTTCCTGGCCCAGCTAATGGCGTGGATCTTCCCCTCAGTTCCTCTGACCCCAAATCCTCCAGGAACCAGGACCCCACTGCAGACACAAACAGGTACAGACTGATCAATGTGCTCCTTCATGTGCAGCTTGTATTAGTTCCTAATATGAGGCCTTGTCCTTACTCAGCACTGCAGAGTTTCTGCCATGCCTCGTGGTATTTCACAGGCTCCTCCTGCAGAGTGCTGGGCTCCAGATACGCCGAGTCTATGTACTGAAGGAACAGACACGGGTAAGGGTTGCTGCTGGGTTGGAACAGTCAGACAGATGCTGTATTCTGCTGTATTTGGTTGTTTTGCTGGATGGCTGTAAATGGTTCACTAGCTGCTACTGTACTGAAATACTGCAGCGCTCCATTTACCTCAGAAGTAGAAGCTGCGAATGCGTTTACACTGAGGTGGATGAGTGTTTCAGCATTAAGTCGGAAAACAAGAGCAGTAACAGTTGAAAACACAAAATGTTTTATTTTGTAGGAGACGCACACACCACGTGTCCATAGATAGCGCTGTGTTAAAATCTACATACTGGAGCATAAACCGTCTTCAGGTTTTTATATGACCACCAAAGTCTTAATCAGCATAATTACTGGTTCCTTATGACTTTTGTATTTTCCCAAACTGTTTTGCTACAGAGAAGTGGCCATCATGAGTTTCAAAAATCTGAAACTGATTGGTGAAGCACGGATATATCAGCCAGACAGTGGTTATCAGTCAGTATCGGCTATTTTCACCAATGACGGACAGATTTTTATCCATCTTGTTATACTAAATGTTTCTGCATAAATTTTTACCCTACCCCTTGAAAGGGAGGCAAGGGGTATTGTTTTTGGTTCGTTTGTTTGTTAACACTTTAGTAGCAAAACTATTGGTTCAATTCATACCAAATTGGGTTTATAGATTGCCAGTGACCCAGAATAGATGTCACTACATTTTGGGAACGGTACACCAAAGTTCAAATGTTGGATGATTTTGTAAACTCTTCCCATTTAATTGTAATGGGCGAAATATGTGCGAGGGGTGGGGTTTGTTGTGCCTGGCACCGCTTGTTATGTCTGAATCTGTGCTCATTCAAAGATAATGTGATGAAAACCTGAAGGACTTCACACAGCAACTATTTTTATATTGATAATGAAGAGTTTTTTTTAAGGGAAGACTAAGCAATGACACCAAAAATTAATAACATCAGTATCACCATCTGCATTACCGAACAGCTAAAACGTAAATATCCGTTTCAGTATCGGTGCAAACGTTGCATCACTAATTGAAAGAACTAATGGTTGGAGCAGGTCTCTGTGCCACCAAAAAGGAAGCATTTGTAAAATTTATAAAATAATGTCAGAGCTTAAAGTGATAAGATACACAATGCTATAATCATGAAATCTTGGTATTTTTACACGAATAAAACAATTATCAAAGTGGTTTCTATCAAGTTAAATAGCTGCAACCAACTACAGCCACATTTTTAGCACATCATAGACTAATACAACCACGTGACGAACCAATCACAGCAGTTTCATGAAGCGATGTACAGCGCTTACCTTAACCTCCAGTTTGTGGCTGATGGCCAGAGCCGAGTGCTCCAGAGCTTTGATAACAGAAGCGTACGAGTCAGAGAATTTGGTGTATTTCCCGACCAGAGCGATGGAGCACTGCTCCAGTAGTCGGTCCGACCTGTCAACACAGACCACAGATGCCATCAGAAATGGCCTTCTCTGGACTGCTGAGAGTAACATGCGCTGCCCTGTGATACATCCATCATGCTGTGCTGACCCACCTGTCAGACATTTCCTTCCATTTCGTCAACATCTTTCTCGGTCGGGCCTCAATGGGCATGTTGAGTCGACGGCTCAGGTAGCCCACCACGCCCTGATCCTCGAGCAGTAAGGGGACTCTGTAGATGGACGACACGTCATGCACACAGATCACCTGGAACCAGACAGGGTGGTGAGTTTATGATGGCGGAGAGCTCTGCTTCCTCTAAAAACACAACACAGGTGGCTCAGTGTCTGTGACGTACCTGTTCTGGCTCTACGTGGCAAAACATCGATATCTTTTCTTTGACTGAGTTCTCCAGAGCTGTGGAGCAACGACACATGATCTACAAGAAAGATGAGACCACAGGTTCAAAACTAGGAAAGTACTCTGAACATACACCTCTGCCAAGGACCAGGATTCATACACATTTTTCAAGGTCAAATTCAAGCACTTTTAAGGGTCATTTTCAAATTTTTACACCACATCACCTTATCGCTGAAGTAAAACATATCTATTGGAATATATATATATATATATATATATGTACTCATGATTATTTCTTTCACTTTTTATTACAATGATGTACATTGTATTATGCCATAAACATCTAAAATTATGTTTCATAATAGCAAAATGTTTAGAAATTAAAGGAGAACACAAAGTTTTTATCCACAAAAAAGGGAAGCCACTTGGCGTTCTTCAGACACACTCACACCAAGACAAAGATTAAGATGAAAATGTACCTGAAGTCAACCTGAGAACACTCGCTAATGTTCATTTTTGACATGAAGTTTTATTTTTCAAAATGTATCACCTCTCTGTAAGCAGCTCTGACTTGACCTCTAACCTGGCAAAATTAATACTAAAAATAAATCACATCACAGAGTTATAATTGTAAGCACTTTAGCTGAAATTCAAGCACTTTTCAGACCATGAAAAAAAAACAACATTGAAATTTAAGCATTTTCAAGGATTTCAAGCACCTGTACAAACCCCGAAGGACCCGCAATCCTGTAACACCAAACACCCTTTTTCTATCAACGTTAGTCCCATCACTGATAGAAAAAGGGGTCTTTTATTCCACCAAGTTTCATTTAAAAAGGTGCCGTAAGATTTGACATAATCCTGACAGATGTGAGTGATTCAATATGGAGAATATGACTATACTAGTGCTGTTATAATGTAAGAATACTTCTCATGACACTGAAGTTGCCTCTAGACACTGTAAACCATAATAAAGCTTTTTATTTCCTTTTTAGAAACACCCCTCATATTAATGTTTCATGTTACACAGATCACAGAACTGTGATTTAGGTCACTCTGTGGAGACTAGAGCCCGACTGATTAATCGGCCAGCTGATAATGATGTGATAGCATAAAAACTACCACATCTACAACCCATGGTTCCCCACGGGTCACATACTAATCTAAGACTATTACAAACTATTATACAGCGTTTTAAAGTTATGTAAATTATCTTTGTGAGGGAAAGATTTATACAACTGTTAATTCACATGTCCACCCTTATCTAATATAAGACTATTATATCCTATGTATATCAATGTTCGTTTCATATATTGGCCAATATATTGGTTGTCAGCCAATATATCGGCTTTTGTTTAGTCCCCAATATCAGTATCAGCCCCAAAAATCCCATATTGATCAGGCTCTAGTGGAGACCCTATAAGTCTTGAGCATCTTGAGAAACTTATTCTGACACATTCTAATACTCAACTTATATAATCGGCTGATGTGGGAAGTCAGAGCTGACAGTAAATCCACGGACGACAACAATAATGAAGCAGTTTTTGGAGGATGAATGTGTGGGAGATGACTCACCAAATCAGGAGACAACCCCAGTCCTCTGAGCTCTCTGACGCTGTTCTGTGTTGGTTTTGTCTTCTGCTCTCCTGTTGCACTTGGCTGCACAAAACATACATACATGCATGATTAGACCGAGCAGTATTTTGCTGCTGCTAACCAGTAGGTCACACTGTTATGTAATGTGTATCTGCGAATCCTACACAATCCTTATATTCATGGTTTATGTCTGGATTTTTGTGTGCCGTTTCAGTTTTGTTTTTATTACTAGCACGAGTTACATTTACTATAGTCATTCTTCTAGACCTGTCTTTCCTTATTTTTTTGCTCTTTGTTTTGTCTCTCCCCATTTTTGACAGTATGCAAACAAGAAAAAAAATTACAAATCAACACAAATCAAACAAACAAAACAACATCCCTCTCCACCCCCTCACCCCTCCTACCTAGCTCACTCCCTCCCAGCAACCCCTCCTCACCTGTTTCTGAGATAGACCCCAAATGATGTCCAAATCCTTTCAAACTTATATAATTTATCCTTCAAAATAAAGTCAATCCTTTCCAAATGTAAAATTTCTGACATTTCCTGAATCTACAATTTCAGTGACGGACCCTCTTCATCTTTCCAAGACTTCAATATTAGTTTTTTTGGCCACTATAAGGCAGTATGACGTTAGCTGTTGTTGGAAGGGGTTCAGTCTGTTTATTTTTCCTGAGGTACCCAAGATTATTGTTTCTGAGTCAGGATCTAAAGGGCACTTGAATATCTTTTGATAAGATCCCAAATATTCCAGACCACCATGACATGATTTTATGACAGAATAAAAATTTATGAGCCAATGTTGAATCTGGAGCCCCATATTTAACACGAGGGAGTGCTAGGAAAGATCTTATGCTGTTTAGAGTTGGAGTAAATTTATGTGTGCTTATGAAAGTGCGGTTTTGGGATGAGGTCTGAAGGTGTGTTTTCGTACCTGTGGTATGAGACTGACATGGATGTTACAAAAGTTCTCCCTCTTGACCTTAAACTGGAACTGTCTGAAGGCTTCGATGAAAGGCATGCTCTCTATGTCTCCAACAGTGCCTCCTAACTGCAAACACACAGACAAATACATCATCACAATAATGTCCACCTTCGACTCAGCCCTTAAACCTCATCTGTAATAAAGCAGATTCTTAAAAACATTCCAAGTACAGCTGTAGCAGATTGGATGGTTTTTCCTACATGCAGAATTTCAACTCGACAAAATTCTCATGTGTTTTTATGTAAAACACTCTTTTACAACAAATTTTGAACTTTGTGTATCTCTGTCACAGAGCTCCATACCAAAACAATGGAGGAGTGATGCTGTTTGTTATTCAGCTCAGTGCACCTGAAAAGTCAGCTTACGCTAACAGCTAATGTTAAATGCTGTGGTGTTTAACCATATTTATTTTTGATAATATAACTACAGATTATAAAGTCAACATGTACTCATGACTTTAAAATAAAAATAACACAGATGGTCCATTTTCTGAACCAGGATGATGTCTTTTATTGATTCACTCAGGTCTCACCTGCGTTCCTCTATTCTTTCTGTTTTCACCTTCAAATTAAAACTGTGACTAAACTTCAATTCACTAGTAGCTTTGCACAAGATAACAAGGATAATGCCTTGCAGATAACATACACTTTTGGTGATAGTATATATAATATTTCTTCACTATAAGAATTTTTCCTGGATGCTAATAAAATGCTGTCAGTTTACCTGACCATTAAATAAATGTAACACGATGCAAACTTTTAATACCCCTCAGCCAAATATAGTCTACGATTCTGTTGAAAGTTACTGCCCTATAATTTAGATTAGACTGTCTTTATGTGAAACTTATTACACACATATTTATATTTGATAGTACTCAGCTATTATAAATGCACGAGGCTATTTGACCTTGAAAAAGTAGGTCATGGTCATCTATCTTTAAAAGGTTTCTGCTCCATGCCATGATGTATCCACAGGATAAATTTGGTGTAGATATGTGAATGCATTCTTCAGATAATGCGATTATGTCATTGAATGGATAGACAGACAGGCGACAAAATGATTACAATACCCGTCAGCCAAGAGGTAATAAAAACCTTAATATAAACTGTCACAATCTCAGACTGACCTCTATTACACAGACTTGAGGTTCCACATCATCGTCATCGACAGGAACCTTCGCCTGCTTCACCACCCATTCCTGAATGGCATCTGTGATGTGTGGCACCACTAGATTGAGAAGAGTGTAAGACATATGAGTCAGGGTTTGTCTTAAGTGTGAAATCTTGTTTGACAGTCGCAGCAGTGGTGTCTCACCCTGCACAGTCTTGCCCAGATAGTCTCCCCTCCTCTCCTTGTTGATGACTGACTGATAGATCTTTCCGGTGGTCAGGTTGTTGTCTCTGGTGAGCCGGATGTCAAGGAATCGCTCATAGTTGCCCAGGTCCAAGTCCACCTCCCCGCCGTCATCGAGCACAAACACCTCGCCTGCACACAAACACGTTAATAACACATCCAGAACATGGAGCTGGTGGAATCATGGTTTGTGCTGACGTACCATGTTCGTAGGGTGAAAAAGTGCCAGCGTCTATATTAATATACGGGTCGATCTTAATGGCAGTCACATGCAGACCACATGACTTCAGGATGGTGCCCACACTGCTCGCTATGATGCCTTTACCGATGCCTGAGATGACGCCACCGGTTACAAGGATGTATTTCATCATTGTGCTCTGGTTTCTGAAGACATGTAAGGAAAACAAAACTATGTCAGATATTTCAAACTATACCAACTAAAATCACTGGTAAAAAGATTCTTTTCAAGTGTCTCATAGCAGATAAAAGGTTGTTGTGACTGATCTAATCTGGATAGAAAATTTATCCACATTGCTCAGGCAAGATCTCTCATGCTGACCTCTTATCCCGAAACAAAATCTCTCCCACAAAAATATGTAAAATAAAAGCATATTAAAAAGAAGTCTGTTTTACTTCCCGTTTTTTTAATTTCATTTTTTTCTTAGTTATGCATCTCAATATCTTGATTACAAGTATAACTATATGTAAACATTTATGTATGTGAAGTCCTGTCTGTGTTACTGTATTTGTCTGGTTTCACCAATATATTGCAAAAAAACATATTATGGGTTAAAACCTAAAGATCGCTCATGTCACAGTAAAGAAAAATCATTGAAACCTGAAGTGCTTGACAGATTTTTACCATGCTGGACAAAAATGACATAATTACTCTACAGCTAAAGATGTGCCAATTGTGAAATTCTTGGCCAATACTGATATTTAAATTGTAATTTGGGCCAATAGCCATTGCTTTCTGTGTCTTCATTTAGTTTTTATAATAATTTATCCCTACCTTTATAAAAACATGTTCATTATACATATAAAAATAGATATTATTTTACAGTCTTTCTGCTCAACATCACATTATCTGTGAATGAGCAGATTTATGGGGGGAAAAACTAGACACACAATGATAAACCACCTGGGAAACACAGAAAATCATGGGGAAGTTGTGGCAAAAATAGTGGATATTTAAGGATTACGGAAGTACAACGAATAATTTTAAGGGAACAAATCTATACGGGACATCATGTACATTACTGTTATTATGCACAGACCGTGAAAATGATTGAAGAGGGCCTGTATTTTCATACAGTTCATCATTCGCAGCTTCTACCACATGTCTCATAGGAAGCACTTGATTTAGACTCCTGCACAATCCGGGCGGGTAAAGAATGACATAATTCTGTTGATAAGTAAACACCCCGCCGGTTCTGGCAACAAGGATCAACAAAATAAACGCCACCATAGAATTACCGCCAGTCCAATTAGCTCGGCTAGCAGCTCGGAAAAGACGAGTGGAGTTTAGTTATTGTCACATGGAAAAAAGGCACGTGTTTCCGACCACGATGAAAATAGTCAAAGTGCTGTTAAACAATGGTACTGGCTTAGGTTAAAGTCTTAAATATACAGGACATTGTGTTGACATCCTTCTCTAAGTGTTGCATCAAGCTAGCTAACATGACCGCATGGCTTAACAGTGTGTTCAAAATAAAAGCAAAGCTAGCCATTTCTCTGCTAAAAAATCCTGACAGAAAATGCAAGATTTCAGCCCTCCGTGCCAATATTTGTTTACTTTTGTGAGAGTTTAAGTTAAGTATTGCCAATTATTATAAACCACCCCACGTCGGCGTTAAAACAGAACTTTATTTGTGTTTCTTGTAACCGGAAGTTGTTGATGTAAGCAGCGCGTGTTAGCTCTAGGCGGTTTGCTAACTAGCCAACAGCTTCGGATAACAGCATCATATTTCAACTCACCGCAGTATTCCTCACCAGAGCCGCCAGTCAAACAAAATCGTCCGCGACTACAAGATATCTTGACAAACAGCGCAGCGTTGAACCGAAAAGCTTTAGAAACCGTGTTTGTCTTCACAGTCATGTATCTACAAACCGACTGTGCACGTGCGAGAACCACGTTCAGCTGCGGTACGCTCGTGAACGTCTACACTCACAACACTACGGCGCCTTCGCGGACATCTCGGACATCACAACGTTTCATTCAGATGCGGGTGAAGGTTACTGAAAAGTTTGAAAAGTCATATATGTTCTTGAGCTCAAGAAAATAAGAAAAAGTTAAGTTAAACAATATCCTCCTGGGACTCGTGAAAGTTGAAGTTTTTGCTTTTTGCATTAAACATTTGTCTTGATTGGAAACTGCATAATGCAACAGTTTTAACTTATTTGTGTTTATTTATTGATTTTTTTTAATGGAATGTCCTGTGCAATGGACAGCATTTTTATTTTTTTTTTTTAAGTAAAACTGATACTTTTGTCCCCTGCAGAGGACAAAAATGCATTGCTGGGTCTCAGGAGGTTAAATCAACCTTTACATGCTCAGGACACAAAAGAATGTTTTAAATTGTAACTATTTTATGTCAATTACAACCTTGAATGAGAAATTATTATTTATATATATATATATGAACTGAATGTGGAAATAGCAAATAGAAATAGAATGCAACAATGATAGAATTTACTTGGGTTTTATTATAGACAGTATCAACACAACATTTAAGGGAGCTGTGCTGCCAAGGGTTTGGGGCCCCATGAAGAAAATATCACTCTGGGCCCCACCAGTTCAATGCCACAAACCCTAAAAATATAACACTAAACAAACAATAATTAATATTCTGTTTACAATAGATTTCATGTTTTCATGCAGGATTGATGAGAAAGGTGCATGCCATATTTTACATTTTAAAATATAACATTTTTCTATTAATGTACAAATATAAATAGAATGCAGTTTTACTTTTAGGATGGAAGTATATTTACTGCATCAGCGAGGAGCTCTGTCACCTGGACCAAACCAGATCATGAAATAAAGAGGGGGCATTTAGGGGGCTGAAGCTCACTGGATTTTATTTATTTATTTTGCCAAAAACAAAACAAAGAATTAATATTATAGTTAATGTCTAATGAAGCAAACAT
>JAPQRP010000003.1:26256066-26269585 GCA_037367295.1 Apogon hyalosoma
CGACTGGTGTTGGAATCGAACCCAGGACCTTCTTGCTGTGAGGCACGAGTGCTATCCACTGCACCACCGTGTTGCCCCCCTTGCACATATTGTAGCTTATTGTAGCATGGATCCAGCTGATGTCATCACGTCTATGTGTGTGCTTATGTCAGTCTATCAACTGCCTCTATATATGCGCCAAGTTTGAAGTAAATTGAAACAAAATTGATGTTTTTATAGACATTTGAAATTGCGCCCATTATAAGTAAATGAAGAAAAACAAAAGATTTAAAAGTTCATTAAAAAATTGGAAGTTTGACCTACTTTTCCCAAAATGTAATCAGATCTATTCTGGGTCACTGGCAATCCCTAAACCCAATTTGGTATGAATCAATAGTTTTGCTGCCACAGACATGTGAATTTTCGACCATTATAAGTAAATGGGGAGAGAGAGAGATTTATAAAATTCATAAAAAATGTTAACTTCGACCGACTGTTCCCAAAATGTAATGGGATCTGTTCTGGGTCACTGGAAATCAACAATCCAAATTTAGTATGAATTCAACCAATAGTTTTGCTGCTACAGACATTTGAAGTTTCACTAATAATAAGTAAATGGGAATTTTATTTTTTTTTTAATTCATAAAAATTTTGAACTTTGACCTACTTTTCCCAAAATGTAATCAGTTCTATTCTGGGTCACTGGCAATCTATAAACCCAATGTGGTATGAATTCAACCAATAGTTTTGCTGCTAGAGTGTTAACAAACAAACAAACCAACAAAGCGAACCAAAAACAATACCCCAAAAACGATTAATTAACTTCATATCATGTCCTTTTAACGACACATCCACGCTAATACAGACATAATACGGATATAGTCTCATGAAAGTGGAAAAACTGAAAATCTGAATTCAAAA
Organism: Apogon hyalosoma; assembly: GCA_037367295.1. Taxonomy (NCBI): domain Eukaryota; kingdom Metazoa; phylum Chordata; class Actinopteri; order Kurtiformes; family Apogonidae; genus Apogon; species Apogon hyalosoma. Next base: position 26,256,967 of record JAPQRP010000003.1, read on the forward strand.
GAATGAAAAGGCTAACAGTTTATGGTATTGAATTCCCAAGTCAAACATTCAGTCACTTATTCTCTACTGAATATCCTTGTTGTTGTATTCTGTATTCCCAGATCTACTCCGTTATTAAGGATTACGTCTATGTATATGTCAATACAAGCTCAATCCACTAAATCCTTCATGGAATGTGTTTTACATTCCCTTCTTATTCTGTTGCTCCTCCACGTGTTGGAGGATAAACAAGGAAGTTAAAAAAAAAAACAAAAAACAACTGGATTCTCTCCAGCTCTTCACGTGGACTTTGAAAATGAAGCTATTAAACATGACATCGTCCACAAACACCTTCCGCCTCCTTTAAAAAATGTGATTATTCACTTAACAGCTGAAAACCCACATTTCTGAGGGACACGAGGCCTCCTAAAGCTCATCCAACAGCATCAGTATAGCACAGTGAAGATGAAAAGAAGCTGCATCACAACACTGGACATTTCTTTTTTTTCCCCCTTTTGCATCCCTTCCCCTCCCTAATGAGCCCATTAGCAATTACACATGGAATCAGGCTTCTATGGCAACACAGCATGAGCATGTCATCTGGGGTGGAAACATTTACACAGCATCCACTCTCAGCGCTACCCAGGACTATTAGGCCCTCACTGAGGATTAAAAAAATCTGATATTACAACAAGTCATAATATGTAGAGAAAAAAGTAAAAATATTTAGGGAAAAATTGTAATTATAAAGTAATTTTCTTTTAATATTATGAGTCACTATCCATGATATGTTACTCTGTTCCCATAATATCATATCCCTTCCCCCTCAGTGTGGCTGCCTAGGTGTCTTAATGTTTTCTTTGTGAAAAAAAAAGTTTCAGAAAATGCCTTTTTTGCCCATTCTTTTGCACCTTTGTCTTCAGGAAGAACTTAACTTTAAATATCTGACTATTAATTATCATTTTTATAAATAATAAAGGCTTTAAACAGTGTGTTTTAGTAAAAAAGAAAAAAAAACCAGACTTGAAGTTTTTAGCATATTAATTATCAAAAACAACTGTAAATGCCCATAATGAAACTTTTTGTGATTGTAGAAATAAACTTCCAACTGTTTTACATCTACTCAAACATGCTTTTTAGTCTTAAACATTCAGTATCCATATTATGGCTTCATATTTTTTGTTATTCCCAGGCGTTTTTTAGCCTGTGTGGAAGCCTCTGAAACAGCTCCTCTCTACTTGTACATAAAGTATATAGTATGTTATATAGTGTTGACTAAGGAACAATTTTTTTTTTTTTTTTTTTTTACTAAGGAACGGTTTTTTATCCACAGGCAATCAGGCTACTAAACCACTGACTGACTGCAACTCATATCTGTACACATCCTTGCATATTTGCACAACAGTATTAATATTTGCACTATATTTGTCTTACCACTGTGGCAGTATTTTGTATCTTGCACAATCAATCTTTATTTATTTATTTTTTTTGCACCTTGATACACCTACTCTTTGCACAGAGTACTTGCTTCATTTTATTTTACCTATTTATTTTTCCTTGCTTAGTGTATAGCAGGGGTCTTAAACTCAACTTACCTGGGGGCCGCTCGGGGTACAGTCTGGGTCAGGCTGGGCCGCATTAAGTATTCCACAAAAAAAGGGTTTCTTTACTTAACTCGCACATAGTAACATCCACTTTTTGTGAACTCGCCTGCTGTCTTCGAATGGCTTTCTGGCTCTAGCTATCATCTCACTCACCATATAGCTGCTTCGACTGCTGCTTCATTCTCTTTGTTTGCTTTCTTGAATAAATCTTGTTTCCTCAATAGACGTTTTTCCAGACTGGTGACCTGGTTCTATCTCTCATCTCCCTTGTATTGTGTAAACTCCTCAGCATGTCTAGTTGAGTCATGACACCAGACGGCGGCACATTTTGAGAGAGACATGACTGGAACTGGGTGATGGCAGATATTTTCCGTCCATTTGGTGTCACTCCGGAATATGTTTCAGCTAAGTGACTAATTTTCATACTTCCCCAGGTACTTTGCGGTTGGCTAGCTTGACAACAGTTGAAAACAAATGCCGCCGGAAGCTGTCACGAGACTATATAATGTAGCCCATAAGTTATAAAAAATAAATTAAATAAAAGCCTGGCAAGACTGAGCAAAAAGGCACGTTTGAGAACTACATTTAACTTTGATGTCAAGTAGGGGGCCACTAAATATCATTCCGCGGGCACGAGTTTGCGACCCCTGGTGCATAGTGTATTTCCTTTATTGTGTTCTAGTTTAGTTTAAATTGTTTAACTGCACAGTTTAATTCCTTTCTTTCATTTTAGTTTAGCTTAATTTTTTACATTAGTCGTGTGAAGGGAACTCGCAAAGTAAGAACTTCATTGCTCAGTAGCGCTGTGCACATGACAAACTTCTTGAATCGTGAAAAGCTCAGGATCTCAGCTTTGTGATGACATTTGAATTTTGCGGATAGTGCAAACAGTTCAGGAGTTACAGTAATTTGAAAACTGTAAAGTGCGAAATGCAGCGCCGGAGAGATTGCCAGTGTTAACAGGTTAAACATTATTCAAGACCCTAAAAGTTATGAACACTCTAATTGCTGTATTTGAGTGAAAATGAATGAATGTAACCGCTGCTGAACCTTAACTGATGTGTTTTACAGCACCATGACATCAGAATGAACAATTATCTCTTGCAACTTTTCCAAAATGTTGAAATTTGGTAAAAAGAAGAAAAAAAAAAATCTGTGAAACATGATGAGGTCAAACACATGCACATAATTAGAAACATATTGATAGTTTTTACCTAGGTGTTGAATAAACCGACCGAAGATGTTTTTTACAGAACATAGTGATGTCAGAGGGAAGCTGATCCACGACCTTCTGGAGTTAAAATGTCATCACTTCTTCATTTAATCGTAACTGTGTGAAAGTCATAATTCGAGTGATTAGAATTCTTGAGTTGCGGTCACAGTGACCTTGACCTCAGGCTATCAGAATCTAATCAGTTCATCTTCGAAGCCCAAGTGAATATTTGTGCCATATTGGAAGAAATTTCATCATTGCTGGGATTCTGCTTTTTTTTTTTTTTTTTTTTAAACATTATGGGAACAGATGGTCAAGCAATAGAAACCTTTATATAGAGATGTGTGTGGCTTTTAAAACAGAAAAGATCTCAGATTCAGCTCATAAGGTCTAAAATAGTGATACCAGAAAAACATGTCAATTCAAGATCTGTATTCTGTATTTACGCTTTTCTGCTCCATCCATTCTAAATATACAGTATTTGATCACTTTATTGTTTTTATAGCAGATATGTAGGTAAAGTTTGGACAAGAGTTTAGGCAGAGATTTTGGTTTTCATTTTATTACAGGGGTATTGTTTTTGGTTCGGTTTGTTTGTTTGTTTCTTTAACACTCTAGCAGCAAAACTATTGCTTCAATTCATGCCAAATTGGGTTTATAGATTGCCAGTGACCCAGAATAGATGTGGTTACATTTTGGGAAAAATAAGTCAAAGTTCAAATTTTTTACGAATTTTTCAAAAATTTTTTTTTCTGTTTACTTATAACGGGTGAAATTTCACATGTCTGTAGCAGCAAAACGATTGCTACGATTCATACCACACTGGGTTTATAGATTGCCAGTGACCCAGAATAGATGTGGTTACATTTTGGGAAAAGTAGGCCAACTCTGAATTTTTTTATGATTAAGTAAATTCATTTTTCTTCTCCCATTTAATTATAATGGGCGAAATTTCAAATATCCATAAAAACTTAAATTTACTTCAAACTTGGCACATATATAAAGGCAATTGATATGCTGACATCACCACATGCATAGATCTGATGATATCAGCTGGATTGATGCCAAAATAAGCTACAAATCGTGCAAGGGGCGGAGTTTGTTGTGCCTGGAACCACTTGTTTTATATATATATATATATATATATATATATTTTTTTTTTTTTTTAATGTGGAATTGCTAAACACCAAAACACTGAGAATAAGCTGGTTGGGAGGAATGATGTTGCATTTCATTTCCCTCGGGATTCGGTGCCACCTCCTGTGTGTCACCTCAAATCATATTCAGTAATGGAAGCAAAAAGTATGTTCAGAATATTGACACCAGAAGCAAAACTTCTGACTCTGGTCACACTTTAAGTTGTGGGATGTCCCTGTAGCGGAAAACGTGAAAATTAATTCAAGTGAGCTTTCAGTGGGTGCTGTACTTTCCGAGGACTGTCCAATGTCACACCTCTAAGAGCAGCTGAGGAGCGGAAAGCATCCAGTTTAGCAACATAGCAACCCCATCATGACTTTTTTATGATGATGTACTTGTGCTGGTTTGCCCCTTACAGGTTAAGGTCAGAGAAACTTCGACACCGTCAGTAGCTGTACATCGGATGAGACGTGCGTTGGATACTATCCTTTGGAAGATGAGCCCTAGGCAGGTTCAGAACCTGCCTCAGGTGGTTTTAGACAGTAGAGAACCTATAGGTGGCCAGCTGAAGAGTCATTTCCTGTTGCTCAGCCGCCCTGCAGATCCTGTCTCTGTCATTTCAGTGGGCGGATGAATGTGGAATCAGGAATGTTATGCTAACTTAAGCACCTTCAGCACATATCTTGCATTAGCTTTCCGACTTGTTCCATCAACATTTTCATTTACTCACCCACACGCCAATTTCCCTTACTGTCTGTCTCTGTCTTTGCCATAAATTAACTCTAATACTAACATTCCTCCATTATATGATGTACAGATGATGCACAGGTTACATCATTCAGGTAACATTATCTAACTGCATGTGATAGGAAGGTGACAATTTTTCGACAATTGAAGTAAATCACACATATGCAAGCGACAAGCAAGTCTTGGTCTTTTACTGCATCTACACTAATGCAGATGCTTTGACCAGGTCCATATTGTATTGGTGATGACTGGGTTAGAGCATCTCCTCAATTACAGGTCTGGTTGGGTGTCCCTGGTCTGCAGTGGTCATGGACTACGGAGGGACATCCCATTCTCAAGACAGTGAATCATCTGTGGGAGGTGTTGGACAAATAAATCTGATCCATAGAGATGCCACCTCTCTACTTTCAGGACTTCGAGGATCTGCTGCTAATGCCTCAGTCCAGACACCACAGCGCACCTTCAGAGATCTGGTGGAGTCTAGGCCGTGGCTCAGAATGGATTTTGTGGAAAAAGGGGGACCTACATAATATTAGACAGGCGGTGATAATGTCACGATCCGGCTGTTGTTCTTTAGATACTTTTTGTAGGTATTAACCACTTTACACTGGGAATGAACAAGCTCTGGAGATGCTCTGACCCTGTGGTTTCTTCATCTCAATTTCACCCCTAAATATTTCCCACCCACTTACAGGCCTCACAGGCATTAGCTGATTGGTGAATACTGGCTTTTTAACGCGGCATTGGTACACCACTTAACAGAAAAGTATTTTTTTCTTATTGTATCCAGTATTATCAATGAGGAGTTAAGTTTTAGAGTGTTCAACCTATTTTTATTAGTGCTGTCAAATGATTAAAATTTGTAAACAGATTAATCACTGGGTTGTGGATTAATTTCGATTAATCACGACTAAATGTAATTAATTTTTGATCTATATTAACTCCTTAAATCTTGATGCGTCATCGCTGACACACCCTGTGCATATGTATTTTGGATGGCTGCAACTCACGGTTTGTCCAAATGGAAAAATCCCAAAGGTTTCTGAAACCTGAGATGTTGTGCCTTATAGACTTTATCGGGTCATTACAGTAATGTCACTCACGTCTGTACTAGAAGCTGGAGAATAAGCTGTTCTAGCAGTGTTATAACGAGCAGTGAATTGTAAATGACTGCTAGATTTTGAAAGTTTTTAGTGCTCTGGAAAAATGGGCAAAAGGACTCATTCACAGCACATATTCTAACCTTTTTATAGTCAAAATGAGAAAAAAAGTTCAGACAGACCATTTTAGGCTTAGGGTTAAAGTTAATCACGTCTGCATGAGCAAACAGACTCAAGAAAGAAGGGAATATAAATGCACTTAATGTGTTTGTTGCAAGCTGGGCAACGCGTTAGCCGAAGTGCTAGCAGAATCCCTGACTAATGTATGTTTTGTGTTGATGTGGTATTTTAAGCTGGAAGTGCTTCTGTGAAAGGAAAACTCCTTCCTGCAGAGTGTGTAGAATACTTTATGTCGGTCGACTGTTCCGTCATGGTTTTTTTGTCCTCATATTTCCATCCAGAGGCCAATGTGCTGTTTAGTGTCTTCCATCTGTCTGGGTTGGTTCTGCTGCCTGTCACTACCACATCTACTGCCCATTTGCACATGCGTGACGTTAACTCTACTTGGACAAACTGCCTGAAATGTGTTCCCAGAGATGTTCAGTCATTCTGCGCTGCAGATGTGTTAACTGCGTTAAAATTTTTAATCAGATTAATCACGACGATGGATTAATCCGTGTTAATGCATTAATTTTGACAGTCCTAATTTTTAGTCAAACTTTTTTTGTTTTATTGAAAAGTAGGAAAAAACTAGTTTGCAAAATACATTTCTGTATTGGTCTGGACAGGGCATTAATCCTTAAGTCTCAACCGAGTCCTAAATTCCTGGTGAAATTCAATCAAATCCCTGCTAAAAGCTAAGTAAGATTAATCAACTTATTATTCAGGTCAAACAAGTGATAAATCAAGTCATGAACTTCTGGTGAGCTGTCCTACATGAACATTTATCTGTTAGAAGGCTCTGCAATATTGAGTTCAGTATTCTTCTCTGGTAGACATGCGGTGCTAAAATAATCTATGACGATGTTGCACCCATCTTTCACTGTAGATTATTAGTGCTGCATCATTTTGGAATAGGGGTGAAACCTCTTGTTATTCTAGTTTATATTTCTCTAAACAAATCACACTTATGTAACATTCATTGCCGGATGCAGCAACAGCGCCTTAAGGAGAACTTGTTCTGGTGGAACATTTGCATGTGGGGAAGCAAGACCGAGTATTAAAATGACTAATTCCCTGTACACACAAATATGGATATTTTTCTAAATGGGTGTTTTCTTCCACATGCAGTTTGTCTCCAAAATTCTGTCCACATAATCATCTTACAAAGGCCACACTACAACATAAAAAAATTCCTACAAACTGACAAATGTCCAGACAAACTATTGTTACTGGTGAGCTTTAACCCATAAAGACCCAGTGCTACTATTGTGGTAGTTCCAAATTGAATTTATCCACTGTATTAAATCTTTCTCAAAGGATTTATCACCATTTCTTGTAATATTATCCTCTTTATTGTGTGCTTTTTTCAGTGACAATCAGGCATTTTCCTGCATTTCATTTTCTGATCATGTAGATGTTCATAAGTAGCAAAAGGAGTAAAGTTGAGGGTTATTACCCCACCCCCCGAAGGGGAGGCAAGGGGTACTGTTTTTGGTTCAGTTTGTTTGTTTGTTAACACTTTAGCAGCAAAACTATTTGTTGAATTCATTCCATACTGGGTTTATAGATTGCCAGTGACTCAGAATAGATCACATTACATTTTGGAAACAGCAGGTCAAAGTTGAAATTTTTTATGATTGACTTTTTGATTTACTTATAATGGGCAAAATTTCAAATGTCTAGAAAAACACCAGTTTTGTTTCAATTTACTTGAAACTTAGCACATATATAGAGGCAACTGATCTGCTGACATCAGCACATGCATAGACATGATGACGTCAGCTGGATCGATGCCAAAATAAGCTACAATACATGCGAGGGGCGGGGCTTGTTGTGCCTGGAACCACTTGTTATATCAGAAACAGAGAAAGCTGAAGAAAAAAAATGACTGTTTCAACAAGGATATCATTAACTGAACATAAATCAACTGTTTCCATCCTCTGTCATTGATCCAACTCCATGGGTTTTACTGGTGAATCAATGTTGTAGAAGATGACGGTGTTTCTACGTTCACGACGGAGCCTCTGAACGACCAAATGGGTCATATCTGATGACCATGAAAAGATGACAAACTGTATTTTACACCAATTATTTACATGAACTGATAGAATTAGTGGATCAGCAGGTATTAAACAGTTCAGATCAGTTGATGGGTTTGGTCGACAGTGGATGTTTGAGTCTTTACGAGTTAAACACCACAGATAATATTGGACTGTTATGAAGCTGAGCAGCAACGTAAAGGAATAAACTTCAGTTACCTTTAGTGTTGGTTCATGTGGTGTCAGTGGATTCTCAGTATTATGTAATTTCATCACAGCATCAGTTCATGTCCTGTCTGGTCTGTCTCACAAATGTGTCCACGCACACCACACTCTACTGCAGGTAATACACAAACGCGTACACTCACAGGATACAAAGCAACAACACACGTTTGTATTAGGATGCAATGCCATTGTTTTCGAATCTCTTTGCTGTGTTTTCATGTCCACACACAAAACACTTTTTAATAACACTTTCTATAATTTGACTGCGACGAGAGAAACATGCACTCATGGTCCTGATTTTGGTATTGACACAAATTGTCAATGCTTCAGTGTGAATTCCTTGCCAGTAAAAGTCGTTGAAACTTAGAAAAGGCTCTTAATTGCTCTTCAATGTACCTCAGAAACACAATAAAATCTGAAAAAATACTTAAAGAGCAGAACTTGCAAACTGTGTCACTGCTAAAACTTTTGGCCACAACCATAGAGAAAAATATCAGTTTTAGAAAACATATGCATTCATGTGGATGGAGCGTTGAAAATGCCATGTATAATAATGGGCTTTCATGCATTTGCAGCTCAGAGGACAGAACGTATAGTGGATGGGAGGAGACTGCTGTTTGGAGAAGCTGTCAAGTATTTGGACTGGATTAGAAAAGCTAATGATAGTTATACATCGTGCTCAATAGGATAGTCTTCATAAATAAGGAGCAAATATATGATTTTCTATTTCCTTTTGTTTTGCCGTGGTCTGGATGTTTCTTTGTGTGGACCTTTGGGACCTAATAACAGTGCAGGTTGTGAGGGCAGGTGTATAAAAACATAACACCTACAGATGCATGGCTGTCAGCTCTGCTTACTGTACTACAGGTGAGTATTCAGCGGTGATTTAGCAGAGGAAGTGTGTTCTGGAGCTGCATTCACTCAGATCTTCGCTTATGTCAGTGTGGAGGTGTAGCTGTATTTATCTGTGGTTTACGTTAGAACATAACCCATGTGGGACAATTAGAAAAACAGAGATTTATTTCCGTTTTTGTCTTTTCACTCCTTTCTAATGACAGGGGTATTTACATATTTTATGTCAGAGAAAAAAAACATAAAAAAAACCATTAAAAAAACCACTGCTGAGCCTCCGGTAACCACAGACTTTATTTCAGACATCCAACCACAAACCAGTTTTATTGACTTTTGAGAGGATTCGGGCTTAAACCAGGAAGAAGTCCTGAAAAACAGAATCTGAATGTTCTACAATATTTCAACATTTCACTTTGTTTGGTATGAAGCCTCTCAACTTTTTCATCTTTCATCAGTTTGATAATGTCATGTCCTAAACCTAAACCCATAGAGACCCAGCGTTACTTTTGTGGCAGTTCCCAAATTCATTTGTACGCTATTTTTAACCTTTCTTAAGTAATTTATTACTATTTATTGTACTATGCTCTGTATTTTCCATTTTGTAAGTAAAAATCACCCATTTCCCTATATTTAATTTACTGATCATGTAGATGCGCCTAAAAGCTCAGATTAAAGTTGAGGGATTTTATATCAGACATAGGGAAAACGGAAGAAAAAGGGACTTTTTCAGTAAAATCTATCATTAACAGAACATAAACCAAGCATCCCCATCCTCTGTCACTGATCCAACTCCATGGGTTTTACTTGTGAATTAATATTTCAGCAGATGACGGTGTTTCCACGGTAACTACGGAGCCTCTGAACATCCAAATGGGTCATATCTGATGACCACGAAAAGATGAATAACTACATTTTACACCAATCATTTACATGTACTGATAGAATTCGTGGATCAACAGGTAGTAAACACTTTGTATCTGGAACTAATTTTGGTTGCCAGTGAATGTTTGGGCCTTTATGGGTTAAATATTCTCCTCCCATGAATAAATTCTAACGAAATATTTACGTAATTAATAACTGTGTCTACGCTTTTGCACTGCTAATTTTGCACTTTGGCAAATCTCGACAGTAGCGTTTTAGCACCGCATGTGGGCTGGCGTTAGTAAATCTCTCCCTAGGTGCCTGCCCTCCTAATTTATGTTTGTACTGGAAATTGAACAATGTTTGTATTTTAACAAAAAAATATAATTAGTATTCTAATCATTATTACATTTATGAGACAAAATCCTGTTCTGTAGCACATTAAAATATTTGCCAGGAGTCAGACTGATGTGAGATTTCGTGATGTGGGAGTTGTCAGAAGGGAGTTACACTCTTTCATCCCGATCCTACACTGATTGCAAGGCCATAGGGGACAATCAATAAGTGCTCTCCACAGCCTAATCAGGACTAAGCATGGGTTTTTGTCATACAACTCCACTCAGTTAAGAGGTACACCGTGATGAATCAAGGAATTGTTTCAGCCTACTGAAATCTGTTGATTGCTTCATAAACACCTCACAGCACAATTAAGTCCTGCGTCGATGTATCACCGCATGTACGAGCTCACCGTTGACTCATCTGCGCTGCTTTGCTCTGCCTGGTTCGGGAAATAATGACGACAGCGAAGCCGGAGCTGATAGCTGTTGTCGATGAGCCAACAGGCTGAAGCAGTGACCTTAAAAAAGGTGGCTGGGAGTCAGGAATGTAGAGAATGTTTAGTCCCCATAGCAGCATCGCAAACAGCTGCCGGAGGAAGAGGAGGTATGAAGGGAACATGTTGGTGTGGAGATAAGGACAGATTCCGAAAGCTCCCTTTAATTGTCAAGGCTGTTAGATGGTGATTTTAGGCTGGACTTTTGTTTAGTTTGAAGCTATTAATGCTATAATTTCATTTCAGCATTGAATAAACTCAATGTGTAACATAAAGAGTCACAAGAAAAGTGAAAATTACCCGTATGTGTAGTTACACTGGGTTTTTTTTTTTTTTACTTGTGTTAAAGGCTATTATCATCCTGTTGCTCCCCATTCAGTTGGCAGATGTTCTCCGGCTGAAAACCCTCGAAGCACAGTACAACAGGATAAATAATTTCCAAATAATTTAGATGTACAGCGTATAATTTCAAAGGCGTAGTATCTCAGTAAAAAACATTAAATGCTACACACTGCAGATCCTTCACTCCTGTTATTACTGTTATTAAAGCCCTAAACAGACTGAATCCACTGTCACTCACGGCCTTTCGCTCAAGGCTAACCCAATAAAACTAGCCTGTCCGTCTACCTCGATGAGAAATCCATCTGGAATCCAAATATGAAGGCGGGACAAACAGGCGCCGAGTAAACCAATCACAGATAAGACGGATGTGGCGTAATTATGCGACGAGCAGATCCCTAATGTCAACAAACCTCAGCGTGTTTCCATCGCGGCGTGCGGTGGTGGTGGTCGAGTAGAAACTTGGGGGAACGATTATTGTCGCTTTTGTCAGAGAAACTTGAGAATACAGGGTGTAATCTGTAATTCAACCCTTACTTTGGAATCAAATAAACAACCGACAACAGTTGTAAAGAGACTCGCGGACTTGGAACTGACTGTGACTCGCGACAAAAAGGAGTATGACACGTCGAGAAACGCATGCCCCCCCGGACTTGTGATTGGTCGGTATAGAATAGATCATGCTTATCTCACAGTGACTGGCCCAATTCCAAAGAAAACCAGATGGCTGGCCAGGCTACAATAAAACAACTCAATAAAGACTTCAGTTTCAGACACATCGTTTTTACTGATGAATCTCCATAACATAGCGTTGCATTCTATTGAAACAGGTGTAGCAATTTATAACTTTACACCATCTTTACACTTTTAGATGAATGTGTCTTAAGCCTCATTTATCCTCTATGTACGCGTGAAAACAGACGCATGTGTTTCAAAAGGTGTAAATGTTAGTGCATGGGTCGATTGTGTTGGGATGAGTGTTTGGCAATCAATCCACCAGAGGGCGCTGCTTCGAGTTAACGTACTGGCACAATGAAGACGAGTAGAGGTTTTTGAAAGAAGAATCTCTAGCACAGTAGTTCTCAACATTTTTTTGAACAAACACTCTTTTATGTCATAAGCCTCCTACCCCCCCCCAAAAAAAAAAAAAAACAAAAAAACTTTTTTGCGAGGAGAGGTTATAGGACTCTGTAACTAACATCCCCCTTACCACATCATTATTCTCCTGCTGGTGTCCATCCCCCCTCCGAAACAAGTTGGGGGGGGGCATGAATAGGTTACCATCAAAGACCTTTGGGGGGGTGGGCATGGAATTTTGCCACTGATATAACATGATGCTTGTTATTTATACTTACACAGACTGACGCCCCTCTATTTCAGTCTCAGCGCCCCCCTCTTAGCTTTCTCGTTCCAAACACCCCCCGAACGAAACAAAACACTTTTCTAGGACTAAACTCTTTGACACAAGTACGTCGGTAGCCTCTCACCAACTCACCCAGACGATCCTCGAAAAGTTCCATCTCAAACCC
>JAPQRP010000003.1:26307623-26317950 GCA_037367295.1 Apogon hyalosoma
AAAAACAGTGCTTTTATTCATTCCATGTTTTCTTTTCTGTCTGTTTTAGTCACATGATACACACAGGAGTTAGTTCTGGATTGAATAACCACTGTTTTTGATGACTTCTGATGGTCTAATAATTTTTTTCCATGACGGTATGTAACTAACTGCAGTTGGATACATTACATTTGTTTAAAGTTGCATTAAAAAGGGCATTACATTAGATTTACTGATAACTGCAGAAACCCTGGATGAGGTTTAAGATGTTTTTTAATGGTACGGATGAGTAAGGATAGTCCTTGCTAGAGAAACGACATTCATTTGTATACCAGTCTGTGGGTTAGCATTTCCCTGGTTCCCATGACAATATGTTTTTCCGTTGGTTTTTGTATTATTGCAGAAAACAAATACTATAGCAAACAGACGATTGTGACAGCTGATTGAAAACCACTCATTGTACACAATGTTAGTTCTGGCAGCTCACAATGACAACACATTCTGTGCATTGGGTTTAAAGTGATTTGCTTAACTTGCTGCTTTAGATGAATACTCGCTGTTTTCACTCTGCAACACGTCTCCTCCCCAGTTCATTGATTACATGTTATGTCTGCCTTAACGTAATTCCGATATGTAATTGCCATTGATGCCCGCTCTGCTCTGTTCCTTAGGTGGATCTTGATGCTGATCTCCCTGCTTTAAGCTTTTCATTTATGCAAATGGGAAAGACAGAAGAAAGTCCCATAATAGAGCCCTTCTTAAGCAAAGCGAAACTGAAAGTGGTCATTTTTCAGAATTGTTTTTATTTCTTTGTCCGTATGTGATTGGATTACTTCCTCTGGGTTGTTATGTAATGCCAGATGCTTTCAGGTCTCCAAAAATGAACACAAAGAAGACAATGAACCTGCTCCAAACGTCGGAGCTAATAAAGTTCAGGCTTGTAACGCTTCTGTGTTTTATAAATAATATTTTCAGGATCATAGTGGATAATTTGCAGGTTTGAGACGTGTTTGACACCTGCGAGTAATAAGGATTTATTTCTCCGTTTCTGTTTCCTGAATAAAAAAACAAAACAAAATCAAAACTTTAATAAAATGCTCAAGCATTATCAGCTGAAAGCAACATTACACATTTGACTACTCACAAATTCCTATTCTCTTCTGTTCCCCGGTCGTCTTTCGCACCACCTAAGCATTACAGTATAAATAAAACACATCTTGTCTTACCCGTTCTGCAAATCTTTTTCTCTTAGTGTGACTGGATGTAGCTACTGATTAGAATAGCTTAGATGAGCACAGCACAGGAACGCTGTAAAGGCCAACTAGCGTGTAGATGAATTTTGCTGAGGTTTAATGTCCATATAAACATCTCTAGTTTCATTTAGATGCGTAGAACTTGCAAATTTCGCATTTTGAGCAATTCATTTTCTACCTTACGTATCAACCACAGAATGTATTTTAAACATTTAGCAAAAATCCCAGGTACAAAAAGTACAAAATACACATGTTTAGGTTTCAAGTCTCATTTCTACTGCACTCTTTACCCTAAATACATTGAAACCGAAAGAGAAGGAGAGGTGTTTATCAGAGTGAAGCAGTGATCATTCATTGACTTAAGCCCAATCACAAACCACCGCCTTCTCTTTCTCTTGTCGTCTCTTGTCACTAAAACTCCATCAGATAATTTCACCTCACTGTTCCTCAGCTGCATTATCTCTGTTTGCATCGCTCCCTCTCTTTTTGCGCTCCGCCTCTCCAGCTCTTGTCCTCTTTCTAAACTCAACACCCTAGGGATGCACCTCTCCTCAGGTTACAAATCCCCCTCCTACCCCCATCCCTCCATCTACCACCACTACAGCTTCTACCATTCACACCACCAGCTGCCTATTAGCCTCCTGAAAGCACTTCTGCTTTACACAAACCCACAAGGTGACAGTTTGTTGAAAGGAAATGCAATCTTTCTCCGCATTCTTCTATCAGCTTCAGACAGACATTAAAGGGACGTTATTAAACTGGGGTCCAAAGCTGTGGCTTCACTGCTCCTTTATAGCAATATGATGGATACTGGAAAGAGATATAGCCATTTCACTCTAAAAACTAAAAGCTGAGGCTGTCTGGATTGTTGTCCATTTGAAGAAACAACAGTGGAAGTCAAGAAATGAGGTTATATCCATGCTCCCTGCTCCCAGGGACTGGACTACCAATCACTGCAGCACATGCACAGTAACTTCATATCCACAGGCAGTGGACAATATTCTCATTCCATGCATTTGTAAAGAGAACACTCAATGGGAAGCAAATTCAAAGACCGTTCTTTCATCTTGAGAGCACCATTTCAGTAGTATTATTCAGAGGATGTCAGAAGAAGATGCTTTTTTTTGTCTATTACATTTCATGCCAGGGTATACTATTGATCTGAATAATGTAAAAGTAGAACGAAAAACTAGAGTGAATGTCACTGTGAGCAAGTGCACTGCAAAAAATCTAAATATCTCATCACACTTCAAATAAGACAATGACCTAAAGAGGAAGTTGTAAGTGGGACATAAGAATTTAATTTTAGACAATTTGAAAATCTTATTTCAGGAAAGTAATTTCACTTGTTCCATTGGCAGATTTTTTTTTTCTTAATTCCAGATTTTTAAAATTTATTTATTTATTTATTCATTTATTTATTTATTTTTGCTTAATTCAAGTGAATAAATCTGCCAATGAACAAGTGAAAATTATCTTGGTAAGATTTCTTGAAATCAGATTTTCCAGATCTATTGTCTAAAAATAAGTTCTTTTATCTCACTGAAAAGTTACTCTTTAGGTGATTATGTCTTATTTGAAGTGTGATGAGATGTTTTGACTACAAATGAGAAAAATACACTTGGTAAGATTTTTATTTTTTTCAGTGTAGCTGCACATACTAGTGACCACATATAACTATGAAGAAAAAGGCTGCATCCTTATGATTGTCGTGTTTATTTATTTTTCACTGGTAGTGATGGTAGTAAAGGTTAACGACACTAAATTTCCTGTCACCTCTTCTTGTCAGTTTGATGGCATACAATCTTCTATGGGCAAACTGATTCTGCGGTATGCCAGATACAGGCTGCTTGCTCTTTATCCAAATAAAAATTCTAGACTTTTTCTAGACATTTTCAAAACTGCAGTTCTTTTCCCCCCAAGACCTTGACTTTATGTACTTTTATAGGTGCTTTTATACTCTGGTAGGAGGCCCCATAGCCTGTCCTTTTATATTCTCCCACCTTCTCCGACAGTGCCCCATTCTACATCCCCTTTTCTGGACAATTTGCTCTTCCCGAACATTGCATCCCAAATTTATAACGCTTAAACTCAATTATGTGGCCCATCTGTTGATTTATCTGTCAAACAAGGACTGAAGAACTGGATCATTGGGTTTTGTTTTGTAAAAGTTTGCAGAACTGACTTTGTGAAATCGAACTTGTGGAACTATCCTTGACTTTGTATTGTGCACAGTGATTTATTTGGTACGTGTTGTAAATATTTGGGTTTTTGTTTTATTTTGTTTTTGTACGTTTTCAATTACTTCAATATATTTTCACTTAAACTTGAATTACTGTTTGTCTGTTGTTATTTACTGCGCCTGCCCTCCAGTCGCCGTACCTAATCTTCTGACATCCAACACTAGCCACTATCATTTTCTATTTTAATAACATAGTAATTATCATGTATTAATTTAAATACATGCTACAGGAAGCAAGGGCTATTGTTTTTGGTTCAGTTTGTTTGTTTACACTTTAGCAGCAAAACTATTGGTTGAATTCATACCAAATTGGGTTTATAAATTGCCAGTGACCCAGAATAGATATCATTACATTTTGGGAACAGTAAGTCAAAGTTACATTTTTTAAATTATTTTTTTTAATATAATCTTCCCATTTACTCATAATGGGCCAAATATCTGCGAGGGGCGGAGTTTGACAGCCATTTGATTGATCAATGTATTGGACAATACAGACAGACTGCAGTTACAACCAACAGCCTCTTCCACATTTAATGTTAGATTCAATGCACATGCCTGCCTGACATTAAATCTACTAATTATTACTGCTAAACCATATAAATAAAAGTGCATTTTTTGCGTCTGTGTTCGTGCAAGAAGGCAAAAAGAGGCATGGATGTGAGTGGATTATATTGTCATTCTCAGGCTGCCTTCACAAGACAAGAGGTAGTTGTTTGTAGTTGTTTTGTTTAGCTCTCTGTCTGAGCTGCCGCGGAGCTCTGTACTCCAAGGACTGTGGAGAAGCACAACATACATACAGTATATATAGAGCAAGCAGAGAAACACATTTGGACAGGCCTGTAAAAAACAGATAGGACTGTTGCTGACTTACCGAGGCTGCCTGCCAAAGCAAATGACAACAGCCAGCACACAGAGCACACAGATATGTTTATATCAAAAAGCAGGTATGGCCTGAACCACAGACCAGAATTGAATATTCCAGATGTTTAAGCTAAGCTAAACCAGAAAGCAACAGAAATTCTGGCAACACCATGGTAATGATTCTGGGTGGAGAATCCTGGAATGGATGCCAATGAACTGTTTGCCTGTTCCAGCTTTGTCCATTGGACCTGATTTGAAAAAAATAATATAAAGTGACTTTTTGATCCTCTGAGTCATTTACACACTTGGTGTTTGTTGGTCTAAGAGATACATTTTCAAGGCAACAAATTTGTGTCCTTCAAGTCCTTATATAAAACAATGCAGATGCAGATTCTAAATAAAGTGGCACTTGTTAATTTGAATATAGCACCTACAGTAATTATAATGCAAATTAATGACATTAGGCCTAATTGACATTCATTAAACACATTTTCCCATCTCAGGTATGTAGATTATTTTATTGATACAGGTACTGATCAGTTATTCCAATCAACAAGCCAAACAAAACAAAAATGATCCAAAAATCAGTAGAATGTCATGAAATTAAGAACACCGTGACAGAAAAATGATGTTGAAATTGATCCACGGACGTTAGGGATCATATGAATGCTTCTATGAAACTGGTCCTAAAAACAGGACATGGGGCTAAAAATTCAAACCAGATGTAGACGAATGTTATGAAGCAAGTTTGGAAGCACTTTGGGTCTATTTTAGAAAGAAATATTTACTGAGAAACTATTTTTCAGAGAAAACACATTTTTATGTTTTTTATATAATTTTTTATACAAAAATCCGCATGTAACACGGTCAAAAAGACACAAAAATTATGCGCTACTATTTTTTTTAAAATATCCTTTTAATTCTCTCACAGGTACATTTTGGAATTGAACTAATTATGCAAGGCAGAGTGTTTTACAAAAAATGACAACCTTGTTGCAACCCTGTTGCAAAATCACTTACGATTTATTTGTCCTTAAATGGGCAGGTTCTGCATGTAATGCAAGTGGACACGACAGGTTACATACAAAACCTGTAATGAATAACCCACATGTCTGAATTAGAAAAACAACTAAGATCGTCAAATGTAACACAGTATCTTTATTTATAGTGGTATATCAGACCATTTCAAGCCATGTTTCCAGATCAAATGCCTAGGTAGCTTTTCCTGTCCCAGTTTTGGTACTATTTTTGGCCCCAATATTTTATCAAAAATTAATTCATTTTGGGATGGCCCAGAGCAAAAGTATAATTTTATTTTTGCATTTATCTGAGGTCATCATTAGGTACATCCTGGGGGGAAATATGTCTACATTTCTCTTTTATTATTGGGTCTAAAAAGCTGGAAAAGTGCCAAATACCAAAATGAACCCAGTTTCATAGAAGCACCCATATATAAACAAGTAATACTGAACAGCATGTTATCACAAAAACAGTAGAATATTGAGTTCAATTTACAGCAATAGTCTACAAGGGGCTAAAACTGTTCAACTATCAGACTGCGACAATATGTAAATAATGAGACTAAACACATGAAAGTTCCTCATCTGATGTCACTGTAACTGTCTGTCTCCGTTGTCTGTTATGCGTCATTGAAGATATCTCTGCAGTTTCAACAGGACCAGACGCGTAATACCTTCCACCTCTTTTAATACTTTTTCACCTTCTGGAAACGCCTGTAAAATGAGGTGGAGGATGCTGAGGAGTTGGTGCTGGTGACGTGTATCATGTGAGAGGTGCAGTCCACTGAGCTGTTTCTTACAAAAATAGATCTTACTTCACTATTTTTACCAGAAACTGTTATCTTTTAAATTGACAAATATCATATGTGTAAGTGGTGGAGCAGATTATTTGTCTCTTGCCACTGACCATCATATTTCTTCTGAAGTAATGTCCCATGGGGCACAGCAGGAGGGGTGGCAATTTGGCTCTATAGATTAAAGACACAAATAGCTTATAGGGGTATAAAACTGATGGCAGTATTATTATACACTGAATAAACGTATAGGCTGCACAATTTGTTTGACGGGCTTAAATCAGTGATGTCAAACTTTTTCTATTTACGCAATAGACTTATTCCTCTCAAATGATATTCACAAATTTGTTGAAATCTGTGTTGGATATTTTTGTTCAGTGTGTTTGCTTGGTCGTGTGATGTTGCTCGGACCAAACAGAAAATTAGTGAAACAAGCTATACTGTAAACTATAAGCTGATTATACCACAATAGTGTTATTTTGACCTGAAATGCGAGCTTTTGTTTCAAACTTGAAGATAACACAGATGTAACAATTAAGCTTCACACTTATTTTTCATGATTGATAGGCAGCGTTTCCACTGGTAAAGTTTTGCTGCAGCGGCGCACCAAAATCCTTTCCGCCACTGCATATATTTGATACAAAAAAAGTCATCACTGTAGCATCAGACTTATTATACATATGTATAATAAATAAGAGGCCTATTTTCAATAAGAAACCACACACGCTCTGTGCAGATGTACAGTTTTTACCCCCATATTTTTTCTACCCCCTAAGAATTATGCGCATGCTCCAAATCGTCGGGCATTTGCAACCACATTCTTTTCGACGTAAACATCCAGTAGTGAAACCTGTCGTATTGAATTTACCTCATTTATTTATAATTTACTATAGTAAATTTCATTTTATTTGGAAATTCAAAGCTACACAGTAATTGGGGGTAAAAATAATATGGGTGTAAAACCAGCACTCTGCGTACTGCACCAAATTTAAAGTGTGCATGTGCGAAAAAGGAATACAGGGGTAAAAATTGTACGTGACACTGCACCTTTCTGAGGTAATCTCTTGAGGTAATCAGAAGATCAGCATGTGAAGGATTTTTTCTCTACACTGAGTAGACCTACTTATTTAAGAAGCAAAACAGAAACCAGTCGACCTGTGCCCCCCCCCCCCCCAGATGGTACATTACCACACCAGTACATCAATTTCACAGAAAACACTACTGATAGGCATAGTATTATTGTTTTTGGTGGCAATGGTAAGGATCGGTTCTTTTTGGGTTTGCTATTGCCCATGAAAATCCATGACGTTAAAAAAAAATGGTGACAGCATTTTGAGAATAGTTTTATGGGATAACAGCAGTTAGATTTTGTTGTTTTGTGGATAAAATAGAACTTGGATGTTAAAGTCGTTTCCTATTCGCGGATCCTCTCTGAACCTTTGTTGCAGCTTGAGATGTTTTTTACCCCCCACCCCCCCACACCCCCACTCCCCAACAGAAATGACTCAGAGGGAAATCAATCTTGAGTTTGACCAGGTGGGTTTTATGCTTGATTACACTACAGAAACCAAAAACATCACATCTTGTGAACACTGAAACTCAATACTGAGTTCTCAACTGTGGCTTCAGTGACTTTGAAGCCTGTCTGTTGGGTAAGTGGAAGACCAGGGACTTTCTACTGTCAGAACAGATCAGCAGCTGTTGACTTACATTGTAAGTACAGGTATGAGCGGCAATGCAC
The DNA here is from genome assembly GCA_037367295.1 of Apogon hyalosoma. Classification (NCBI taxonomy): domain Eukaryota; kingdom Metazoa; phylum Chordata; class Actinopteri; order Kurtiformes; family Apogonidae; genus Apogon; species Apogon hyalosoma. The sequence continues at coordinate 26,315,513 of JAPQRP010000003.1, forward strand.
ACATTCACTTTATATAGCGGGCTTGAGCTAACTTTGGCAGGTCCAGGGTTCATCCAGTTAGAAGTGGAAGGCTGGCTGTCACTGTTGACCACCTGCTGCCTCTTTGAGCTGACCTGACGTCTGCCACCGACAGATGACGAGGAAGAGCCGGCGAGGCTGGAGGGCTCTCAGAAAACATAGAAAGACTCCAGAAGAAAGGGGAGACTGTCTGAGACCGCTGGTCTTGACAAGGCTTTCATTCAGCAGCATCTGGCCCATCACTGCTGTCTGTGCGGAGCCCGGCTCAATAGGCCGACACATTCAAGAGACACTCACTCAAGAAAACAAGCAATTGCTTTATGATTTAGTCAATGACCTTGTTCAAACAGCGCAGACGCTTTGTGAGTTCATTCACTTTAAAGAGTACGACATGGTTACAAGATTGTGCTAATGCCAGTAAGGCCTAGAGGGTGAAAAGCCAGCTATTATCAAAATCTGGAGTTAATGATTACATGGGGCACATTTTTAGGGTTCAAAAATGCTTCTTCCTAAAAGGTCTGCTTCAAGATCTATACTTTACATACAGTTAAATGTGGTGCATAACTGCCCTGAGGACCAGAAACAACACAACAAAACTATATCAGATTCTGTAACGTGGAAATTATTATTATTATTATTTTCATTTTTTAACACATATTGCTTAATGTTTTTCACTCTACATTGATGCTATGGCACAGATAAAATCTAGGAAAATCACTTTTTCATCCTGCTTTGTGTTTCCTTATACTTTACATCTGTACAGACTGAATGCCACTTTCACGGCCTATAATAATATGAGACAAGATTGAAGTAATCAGAAGTATTTCAGATATTGTTTAATAAAAATAACATAAATAGCAGGAATATTTCAAATTACATCAAGGGGCATGGTGTACATTATTTGTATAATGTACAAATACATTTTCGAAGAGAATGTACCAATAACTTTGGTTATTGGTAATATATACCTTACATAAAAAATGTTGTATTTTTCATAGATATACAGTACAATACAAGTCAATCTAACCTTAGACCTTGTGGATCTAGTCTACAGTAAACAGACTAGATACAAAACAAGAGTATTGCAGTAATCTTTTTTTCAAGCGTTATGATGAATGAAATAATTCTATTCAATGAACGAAGGCCGACTGTGGGAAGCAGAAACAGAGAGTCCTACACTGAAAGTAAATAAAATATATCTTTCATGGCAATGTTAACAAATAAATCAGAAAAAGCACCAGAAATGCAATAGTAGGACTTCAGCTGTAGTCCTAAGTTTTCTTTGCACAACACCAAGAAAACACCGCAACCTTCCAACAGTGATATCTACGAGACTATTGTATCTAATGAAATAATTTAAACAGTTTTTAAGAGATGCTTCCACAGAAACCCATGTGTGAAAATCCTCCATCCTCTTCATAGAGCTTTGATTTTCTAACCTCCCAGACTGTCACATTATTCTTAATCCATACTTGCATCATCTGCCGTGCACATGGGCTGGTCTAGTCCACACACCTAACAACATGTCTTCAGGAGCTACATTACAGCTGAAGCTGTTATAATCCATTGTACGCTGTCAGGGACAATCGCCGTCTTTGCTGCCAGAAGTGTCAGGTGTAATAAGGCCAAGAACCTGGAGCAGGAAGAAGAATGTACTAACAAGTAGGAAAGAATCCCCACGCATTGATTATTGTCCAACATAGAGCTTATATTGGAGGGGCAGGGGGCAACAGCTTGGCCACCGTCCCTAAAAAAATCAATGAGCAGCAGCAGAGAGATCCATTAACATAAGACTAGAAACACATCAAACAGAAAGCCAGAGGTTAGAATGATCCTCGTAACTGTAAAGTCCTCTTAATAATACCTGTCCCATTTGGTTAATACAAGACACAGAGCCAAGCTGGTGTTTGTGATGCAGTGAACTGAAAGAGTCTTGTATTACCCTGTTCACTGAACCACATATGATGCAGTGTGTGTTTTATTCTTTATGGTTCTAGTAGAACCTGATACAATAACTACTAAGACTGTAGATTATTTTCTTAGTACCTTAGGTAAGATATGGCACTGGAATTAAACTTGTTATTCAAAGTCAATTTATCAGTAAACTCAATTCTACTTTATTGTTTTTTCACATTGTCACCAGCTGGGCACCGCCATCTTGGATCATGGTAGCTCAGTATTTTTCAACCTTGGGGTTGGGACCCCATGTGGGGTCGCCTGGGATTCATATGGGGTCACCTGAAATTTCTAGTAATTAATAAAACAAAAACAAACCAAAAACAAAAAAAAAGTTACTGATAAAAAATATTTGGTAAGTTGAGAGAGACAATCACAATCCATAACAGACATGACAAACTGAAGCTGAAACTGAAGCACTGTGGTACTGTTTATCTGTCACATGTTCAAACTGAAGCACTGTG
>JAPQRP010000003.1:26343672-26355267 GCA_037367295.1 Apogon hyalosoma
ACACACACACACACACACATCCACATAGTTTACAGGAAATACACGACTATGTGGAAAATAACCTTCTGTAGGAAGATGATGTGGAGTATGTAGTGTCTTATCAGTAAAAATTGTAAACAAACATGCAAAATACTATGTAGTTAAATGTACTTCATATATTTACTGAGAATATTATGGTAATTTGAGTTCCCTGTAGATATTTGCAAGTATGGCACACACAGCCTTGACATCACAGGAGCTTCTGCATTTCATATTGTGTGGAGGTTTGGAAAATATTGCGCTTTTTATTACGTAATGACATAGTCATTGTATGCTGACCTTACAGCTGTATTTCCCAATTGGCTGGCCACTTAGGAGCACATAAAAGGCTAAAAACAGAGTAAATGTAATATGTACAATGCACTCTTTGCACAGTTCAACATAAGATATTTACACATTTTCATATGAACAGTAACATTCGTCATTTGGAAATATCAGGCAATAATATTCATTGTTAAGGTGATAATAACTGGCCACCACTCATGATTATACACTAATGAAAACATAATTCTAAATATAATAATCCACCTCTGCAATTAGAAAGAAAAACTGCTCAACACTTAGTCTAATCACAGGCTTCGGGTAAATGCAAATGAATCATGTCCTCTTGGGTCCAGTGTCCTTGAATGCACCTTGGTCAAATTAAACTGTACGACATCTAATAAATGCACATTCATTTCTTTCGAGGTGTATGTGCTCACGAAGCAAAATGTGCAACCGTAAAACTGACAGAGTAAGTGGGTTAAACTGACATTAAATAGACTTAACCCATAAAGCCCCAAACAACCACTGGCGACCAAAAATCATCTACCAGTATAACATTTTTAAGAACCTCTGATCCATTAAACCTATCGATACATGTGAATAATTAGTGTAAATTGCAGTTTCTCATGGAGTTTGATCAATGACAGTGGATGGAGACACTTGGTTTATGTTCAGTTAATGATCAATTTTGTTGAAAAAGTCACATTTTCTTCATTTTTCTCTGTTTTTGATATTCCGACAGTTAACTTTAATCTGAGCTTTTATGAACATCTACATGATCAGGGAATTACATATGGGAAAATACCTGATTTTTATTGAATAAACACAAAATACAAAGGATATTATTTTAATAAATGGTGATACATTGCTTATGAAAGGTTAAATAGACAGAAAAATTCATTTGGAAACTGCCGGAAAAGTAACACTGGGTCTTTATGGCTAATTACATAAATGATATGGAGTTTGTGCATTTCAGTGCACAGTAAAACACAGATCAATAGATGACATATCCTCCGTACATCCAACCATCTGTTTAAAACACATTAGGAACTATATTTATTATGCTAATGCTGGTTCTCAAGCCTTTACTTCTAATTTCCACTTATTAAGAATATCTTCTGTTGTAGCTGATGCATCATTGTTTTCTAATACTGGCCTCACACTAGAAGATAGGAAGGCTGATTTTGGGCCCCATTCACCTTCCTGACAACAATAGATGTTAACCCTTTATAGGGCATTCCCTGAAATACTCTGAAAATCAGAATTACAACCTTAATGTGTTATTGGACATCATCATCTACCTCCTCTTGCCCTAAAACATCCGAGCAGCACTTGCTAAAAAGTAAACACATGCAATAAAACAACTGTTAAAAGGTCATAAACTCACAAAAATCACTCATATTCACTCAAAATTTCTATATAATCTCTCTGAATCATGGAATAGTGTTAAAGAAAACAAAAACAAAACAAAAAAACCCAACATGCTTCTTGATCTCACTGAGGCATGTGATTGGCCTCATATTTAATATGAATAGAAATTACCAAATATAGTCACTTGCCTGATAAAGGGTTAATACATTGAGTCTTCATATTCCAAAAATGGAGGTTAATCAGGGCCGACCTGATAAATTTTATGTTTGATATTTAGGAGCAACAACCTTGATGATGATTATTGTTAATGTTATTATTATTATTATTATTATTATTTGCGTTTGTATTGTATGAGCAGTAGAACTGATGAGAGAGTGTGTGATGGTGGTACCAAACAGCAACATACTCTGGCCCTGGAGGGTAATTAGGCTAATGTTAGCTAGCGTACTACTTTTGATGGATAATGAAACAGACTAAAAATCTCATGCCTACTGTGTCGCTGCAGCTATTTCCTCATTTAGACTCAATCAGCCTTCTGCTCTTTTCACTGTTAAGCGTTGCAGCAGTTGTTTGCGTCTGAGATCACATGAAGTGCACAGTAATATGTGCAGGTTTAACATTAGAGAGAACAGTAATGTTGTGGATTTAATGGATGTTGAAACAGCATCATCTTCTACTTGCTGTGCACATTTCTGTGTGCAGGGTACTAATGAGTATAATGCGATACGTGTATTCTGTGTAAACATACTTTATAGTGCTTAGACTACACGGGTCATAATAGATTGACTAAGTCTTCCTCAAGGTTTTTTCTGTGTAGACATGAAAACATTTTCTAATGCTAGTGCTTTGTAATTTATAAAACTCCATTTTATGAGTAAATCTTTTCTCATGTGGCTGTTTACTGTTCATCATTTTGCACATATTTAGCAAAATACTTTTTATTATTATTTAATTTTGATGAAGGGAATGAAAAGTCAACAGTTAACCCATAAAAACCCAGCACTACTTTTGTGGCACTTCCCAAATGAACTTTTCTGTATATTTAACCTTTCCTAAGTAATCTACCACCATTTATTATAATATTATCCTCTGTATTTTCTGTTTTTTTTTTTTTTCACTGAAAATCAGGTTTTTTTCCTATATTTCATAGTGTTGTAGTCAAGACTGGTTAGACCGAGACCAAGACACTGCCAAGACTGGAGGGTATCAAGACCAAAACAAGACCAAGACCAAATGAGTTGAGTCCGTGACAAGACCGAGACCACAAAAAATTGCGCTCAAGCCCGGTCTCGAGAACTACATCATTAGTGGGCTGTGAAGGGCTGGCATTGTCTGCTGAGAAAATGTATCCAACATAACATGTTTTTAAAATAGATGCATCTGACTGGTTGCATTTGAAGAGGGAGTGTAATAAATAATAATAACACAGATCAATGTGTGTTGTGATGATGCGTTTTTTTTTTTTTTGCACAAATCCCATCGAGACCGCTATGTCCAAGAACAAGGCAAGACCGAGACCACAAAAAATTGGTCTCGAGAACTACATCACTAATATTTAATTCACTGATCGTGTAGATGTTCATTAAAACTCAGTTTAAAGTTGAGGGATATTATATCAAAAACTGAGAAAACTGATGAAAAAGTGACTTTTTCAGCAAAGACATAATCAACTGAACATAAAAATAAGTGTCTCCATCCACTGTCATTGATCCAACTCCATGGGTTTTACTGGTGAATCAATGTAGAAGATGACGGTGTTTCCACGGTAACTACGGAGCCTCTGAACGTCCAAATGGGTCATATCTGATGAGCATGAAACGATGACAAACTGCATTTTACACCAATTATTTCAACGTATTAGTTGGTTTAGTGGTTTTAGATCAGTAGATGATTATGTTTGACGGTGGCTGTTTGGGTCTTTATGGGTTAAATGACCAAACTCAACATAAGCTATTGTCTGTGGACGTATGCATGAGTAATCCATCCATTTATAGATTTTATTTAAAACAAAAAAAAATGCAATTAAACAGTGCATTTTTTTCCCGCAACTCCATACAAAAATTGTGAAAAGTCGCATTTATCCCTTAGCCGTCCCTGTGCTGTCCATGCTCTATTGTATGGCCGCGTTAGGTACAAGCTGCTTTCTATTTTCCACAGTCGGGGAAGAAGCCAGTGGCCACTCATGTCGTGTTATGTGTGACACAGAGCCATCACAGTCCCTGACACCGCTTTAGACATGGCCGCTCCGGCTGGTCATGGGAAGACAGCTTGGCTCCCGTCTACACAACAGCAGGCTTTGTACGGAAAACATGGATCAGCTACGAAGAACCTATTGCTGTGAATCGGCTCCTGTGTCCACTACATAAGGGATTGATTCAGTGTGGGTATTCTTTCAACAAAGCCTTTGACAGTTTGGAAGACCCCTGGCTGTGCTGCGGTGGCGGAACACAGGCGCACAGATTGAGAGGGGAATACCAGTCGGTTAGTTCGGCTCAGAGCAGTAGGTCTAAATATATCCGTCTGATTCAACGCTATAAAGGAGAAGGACTTGTGCTTCCTCCAGACTTTAGCGCTTTCCGTCTATACCATAATCATCTGCTAAAAACAAACATGCAGATGACTGAAAATACTGTTAAGTAAATTGATTCTGACTCCTTAGTCTCGGCTGCACAGGTCGCTTATATGACGATGAAAACCGCCAGTTTTGAAGAGATCTGTCAGTAGCTTCTTTTATGTTTTCAAAGTGCCGTAACTGTCAGAATGCAGAAGATGTACGCTTACGACAAAGATAAAAGTTTTACCCGCGAGCCTTAATGATCAAACGTCTCCTGTGTTATTTGTGCTGTTGTTCCCATAAAAACATGATGGACGCAGCAGGGAAAGAGACGCCCGAAACGCTGATGATAATATCTAAAGTGTAAATATCAAGTCAAGGCTTTTGGAGTCTAACCTTTGATTAGATCTGAAACAACGCACGCCGCAGGGCTGATGTGGAAACTTTCAGCTGTAGAAAGAGGGAATTTACAACTTCAACACAAATGAAGGTGTAGCTTAATTCCAAATAACATGAATAAATAACAGTATGGGAAAGCAATAGAAGTGAACCTTTTATCGGGCAAGTGACTATATTTGGTAACATTAGATACGGGGCCAATCCCATACTCAGAAGACTCAAGAAGAATGTTGTTTTTTTTTTTTTTAACACTATACTGTGATTCAGAGATGTTTTGAAGACATTTTGAAGCTGTAAATCAGGAAAATGAGTGGTTTTTTTTGCCAGTTTATGACCTTGTAACAGTTGTGTTATTGCATTTGTTTACTTTTTAGCAAGTGCTGCTCAGATGTATTAGTGCAAGAGGAGGTAGACGACAATGTCCAATAACACAATAAGGTCGTTTTCAGGGTGGGTATCCGAGTCCGTATCCGAGTACGTTGGACCCCAGAATCCACTTAATTTTATCAGTGTGAATGCAAATGTTCCATGCTTGAGTACCACACCCAAGTCCAGCTGAGAAGGTAGTCCTGGGTACAGACCGCGTGGATTCCAGTACGGAACATTGCAGTGTGAAAGCAATCTGTACCCGAAACCAGAAGTGACCTAATCACCATACAAGCCTCGGATCCTCTCGCCTCATAGACCGAACCGCTCAGTGATATATTATCTTCTTGCCTCAAACAGGCTAACAGATAGAACAGTATTTGCTGTCTTGCCACCATTGTAGACAAATGAACGGAAGAGTCGCTTGGTTAATAACATAAGGGTTTGTCATTTCCTCATTTGTTGGATAGCTACAGAATTTCCTCCACACTGCCACCGACTGTTTCAGCCCCGTAACACCCACTCGTTCTCGGGCACGGGCCGTGGTACGTGCTTGTGAACGCAACATCTGCGGGATAGGTGTGATCATATCCAGGATCCGGATTCAGATACCCGGTCTGAAAACTGTTAAATAGGGACTAACCTTCGAAGGAGTATATGGAGAGTAGGGGTGTGAAGCTTCAGTGGCGTCTTGATTCGATTCCATTACAATTTGTGATACATCTTAACAGTTGCATTCTCAGTTGTCTTTAAAACAACACATTTACTTTTCCATCAGTCAATGCAAACAGTCTTCAAACAAGTTACTACAGCCAGTCTAATATAAACAGCTGTCTGCACCTCAGTCTGCAATCAGGACACCACAAAGCCCAAATCCATCTGCAGAAAGTATTTCATTTATTTTTCCAATTAAAAGTCCAGACTTTTTCAAAACTGCTTTTTTTTTCTCCAACACCTTGACTTTATGTACTTTTATACTTGCGTGCCTACTTTTTTGGTTGAGATTGTAGCCGTTACGTGTAGTAGAAAAGTTCATTTAAATAAATGTATGAATGAATGGATGCATAATTCACAGTAAATTATATTTTTCTGACAAAACATATGAAAATCACAAACAAGTTTCATTAAAATCACTCCAGTACCGACCGGTTAGTGAAATTATATCAAGTTTTTATATGTTTTCTCATGTATTTTTTTTTTTTTTTTTATCTTACAAGATTAGGTGCCTTCGATCAAACTATGAGAGAAACTTTATTAAGACTTTCACACTAAATTCCAGACGTATCAAGGTCTGGAAAACAGCATTTCAAAATTCCATTCTTTTTAAGACTTCCAAGACCTGTACAAGCACCCTGTTTATAAGTACAGATGGAACTGATTGTTTTCACTTTGCAGCTCTAAGGAAGACCAGGTCACTTGAAGTAAACATTACAAACATTCTGTTACACCTGTGTGTTGGTTTAGTCGTGGCTTGCAGGTGTAACGTTAGCTGCTTCCGTAAAGTGGCTTTGTGATGGGAGCGTATACCACATTTCAACAGGTGGTGAAACCCAGGGTGCTCTATGACCAAATAAGGCCATAAATCCTTGGCTATGACGGCTCCGACACAGGCCACAGGGTGAGTCTCTGAAAGCTCTCGGAGTCGGACAGAAAAGTTAACAGCGCTGTTTCACTTTTGGGTTCAGTGTGTTTAACATCGCAAACTGTAGCTCATGTTGAAGTAGACTTTACAAAGCACATCTAGTCCAGTTGACTCTTCCCGGCAAGTTCATAAAATCTATAATGTGCTCATAAAATCAACACAATAAGTGTATTGTTTATTTGTTTATCACATACTGTAAGTCCTCGCCTTCTTCCAACACATCTCAACACATTAGGCTGAATTTAACCCATAATTCAATACTCGGGGGCAACGTAGCAACATAACTTTCTAACTTCATTGTCCGGTCTAAGGCTGAAAAATCAATAATGAGAGTTTGTATAGTATGACTTTATGTACGCTGCTTGATTATTGATTTACTGCATCGCTGCAGAATAAAATGCAGCATAACCAGTGTTCGTTTCCCATTTCAAATTGAAGACTATTTCTGTGATCAGATAACTTTCTTTTTTTAGCCCTCTCCCAAACCCTTTTTCTAAGCCTAAACATGTTTTTTTTTGACTAAACCAACCATAAATGTGTGCTTCTTACTGTGACAGTGACTGTCATGAAGTGTTTTTATTTTAACTGTCACCACAGTCTTTTCCTTGCACTAAGCACGTTTTTGTGGCTACAACTAACCAAATTTTAGCCATAACTGTCACAGCCATCCACTGCCCTGCCACTAAAAAGTCCCTCATGCAAGTTTGAATGCTTTTGCTGTAACATTGTTTATACCACACAATGCTTATGCAGTGTCATAACATTTATAAAGTGTTCTCCAGCTCATCCCAAAGGTTCTCATTGGGGTTCGGGTTTGGACTCTGTGTTGTCATACTGGAAAAAAATTATTAGACCATCAAAAGTTATCAAAAACAATGGTTATGCAATCAAATACTAACTCCTGCGTGTATCATGACTAAAACAGACAGAAAAGAAAACATGAAATGAATCAAAGCACTGTTTTTGTCAGTACAATGACATAGATATTGATGGAAGAACTGAAGTGATTTTGGTTATTATCAAGAAAACATAGAAAATGGATAGATATCAGCTCTGAAATTCAACTACTATGAGCTATTTTTGTTGGTCTCATATTTGTCCAAACAAATGTACATTTAGTTGTACCAGGCATTAAAATGAACATGAAATTGAAGAAAACAAGAGTGGTCTAATAATTTTTTCCACAACTGGATGTCTTCATCATCAGCAAAGAAAAACTATGCAAATGTTCAACCCTGGTCATTCAGTACCTTCAGGTTCAGCTGAGCTCATTTTATGGACACATAACGCTGCTGAACCTAGACCTGACCAACTGAACCTACCCTAGATCATAACACTGACCCCACAGGCTTGTACTGTAGGCACTAGGCATGATGGGTAATCACTTCATCTGCCTCTTTTCTCACCCTGATGCGTCCATCACTCTGGAACAGGATGAGTCTGGATTCATCAGACCACATGACCTTTTTCCATTGAAACACAATTTCTGTTAAAGAGTCAAAATGTAGTAATATCTGCAGTAATTTTCCAATGGCAAGAACTTATGTGTTTAGTTAAATCCAGGTCAGCACTGGCTGGGCAGTGCATTTTTAACCAGGGTGCTTGCTCTTTATCCAAATAAAAATTCCAGACTTTTTCAAAACTGCTATTTTTTCCCCAAGACCATGACTTTATGTACTTTTATACTTGCGTGCCTACTTTTTTGGTTGAGATTGTACCTGTTGTGTGTACTAGAAAAGTTTATTCTAATAAATGTATGAATTAATTAATTAATGCATAATTGGCAGTACATTATGTTTTACTGACAGAAGCGTTTTCAAAACATATGAAAACAACAAAAGTGCAAGGATATCACAAATAAGTTTCACTAGAATCATTCCAGTATTGACTGGTTAGTGAAATCATATCAAGTTTTTCACGTTTTCCTCATCTATTTCTTACATTACAAGATGATGAGCCTTTGATCACACTCTAAAATTCAACTATGAGAGGAACTTTTTTTCCATACTTTATTAAGACTTTCACACAAAATTCCAGACTTTTCACGGTCTGGAAAACAGTGTTTCAAAATTCCATACTTTTTAAAGACTTTTAAGACCTGCGCAAGCTACCCTGTTAAGTCTGTCACCGGTATTTTGTCTGTGCAAATGCATATATGGGTGCTTCTATGAAACTGGTCCTAAAAACAGGACATGGGGCTGAAAATTCAAACCAGATGTAGACTAATGTTATAAAGCAAGTTTGGAAGCACTTTGGGTCTATTTTAAAAATAAAATACTTACTCAGATAAAAGAGAATCTAGTTTTCAGATCAAACACATTTTAATATTATTTTTATACAAAAATCTACATGTAACAGTAAAAAGGACACAAAAATTACTTTCTATTTTTTGACTATCTTTTTATTCTGTCACAGGTACATTTTGAGCATTGAACTAATTATGCAAGATAGAGTGTTTCACAAAAATGACCGCTGTTGTAAAATCACTCATGATTTATTTGTGTTTAAATGGGCAGGTTCCGCATGTAACGTAAGTGGACATGATGGGTCACGCGCAAAATCTAGAATGAGACTGAGGTTCATGAAAAACCCACGTCTGGATTAGAAAAACCACTAGGATCGACAAATTTAACAGTGTCTTTATTTATAGCGGGATATAAGACAATTTACAGCCATGTGTTCCAGATCAAATGCTCTGACACCTAGGTAGCTTTTCATGTCCCAATTTTGGTCCTATTTTTGGTCCCGATATTTCATTAAAAGATAATTAATTTTGGGATGGCTCAGAGCAAGAGTATAATTTCTTTTGCATTTAACTGAGGTCATCATTAGGTACATCCTAAGGGGAAATATGTCTACATTTCTCTTTTAATTTTGGGTCTAAAAAAGTTGGAAAAGTGCCAAATACCAAAATGAACCCAGTTTCAGAGAAGCACCCATATGTATGTATGAATATGTGCGGACTGCAGACTGATAATGAATCAGATGCCTCCACTATCCTTGCAGTACAAGCTGTTCATGCAGTTCTTTTAATTACAAGAAGTTACAAGAAAAACTGTCAAAACAATCTTGACCTTTGGAATCCAACATCTAATCGGTTCATCCTTGTGTCCGAGCCAACACTGAATAACACTGAATTTGAAAACACAATACTGCAGACAGATTATTACAACAGATGTAGGACTATAAAGCGCATTTAGGTATAGTGTAATATACTACACAACCTTGTTTTTTATGGTAATTACACAAATGCCTCAGAATTGATGCGGTAATTATATTTAATTGTAAAAAGCTACACATAATCTAACGCGGCACCTGTGATGAGCAGCATTTAGAGCGACGGCATATGCCAAATGCCGTCACACAATACAGCTGATTGGCTTCTACAGATACAGTGCAGTGCCAGATGTTTACACATATATCTGGGCATTTTATATTTCTTCCCAACCGTCAAATGTTCACGGCGACAGATCTTGAAGAAATGGTAATATGGTTCTTCTTGTGCATCTGTGGTAATGAGATGAACTGGGATTTGCTACAGTCTGTGGCTTCTGCTGCTGCCATGATCGTTTGTGTCAGCAGCTAAGCCTCCCATTGATTAGGGCCGTGAACAAGCCCAGCCAAGCTGCCGCGCTCGCTCTGGCTGGCATATGTCAATCCTTGTGTGACTATGCATGAGACTGTGTATTTTGTTGTTGCCGGTGCTCGATATAGATGCTCAGTAATTCTGCGGCAGACACAAAGAGAACAGTCCAAATCAAAGCTTGTTTTTTAAATAGACACAGATGCCGTCAGAGGAATAAATGGCTCTTACGCTGCTAACAAGTGAACACAGTAGTGACTCAACCTCTTACAAGCCAATGAAAGCTTTTATATGGGCACATTTACACGTTCGCAGAGAGTTACTAGTAGAGTTTTCAGGTACCTGGACTTTAGTTGAGTGTTTTCGGCTTTATTTTCTCCTGTATTTTCTGCTCAAAATAGTCTTATTACCTTAGTTGTAATGCTTTTAAGGGAATTAACCGAATCTGGTTTTGCATTAAGAACCTTTCCAACATTAAGACCACTTTCAGACTAAATGGATAAGACAGTAACAAATAGACATATACTTAGTGCATCTAAATGTACCAGTGGAAATTATTTAAAGGAAGGCATAAATGATGTAAAGACGCAGCGAGACATATCAAGACGCAACGACAAAAAGATGTGAATGGAAATACTGTAAAAGTAACGAGACGAAAATGACGTAGAAGATGTACCAAGACGTACAAAGACAAAAATGGCAGTGAAGTGTTAGAGCAAAAAACAGTGAAGATGTAACAAAAAAATCTGACAATTTAGGCCGCTCACCTGTACCCGTTTCCACCAACATGAATCAGATGTTAGTTCAGGGCCAGTGGTGGTACACATTTGTCACTTCTTGCAGGTCTTCTAAGAACCAGGTTACTTTTCCACAGGCTGTAATCCATTAGCCTAGCCAGCCATCCAGCTGCTGGTATAAGACAAACCAATGGTGTTCATGGAGAGCGCATGAACAATAGGAAAAAGACAGAAATCCAAGCACTCACTTGGTTGGAAAAATTTGAAACTGTAAAAAGCCTTTATTTCATGAGGGCCTGTAGATTAATTCATTGGGGCTGGAGTTAAAAACACACCAACGCCTACGCCATACGCCATCTTCAGGGTGTAATAAAGTAATAAAGACTTGTTAGGTCCTCCAGTAACACACTAAAGTTGAAATGTTGAGTTTCAGAGTATTTCTATAAGTGCCCTACACTGTAAAAAATGACTGTAGAATTAACAGCAAAAAGTTGTAAAAGTGCAACCAAAAAAAAAAAAAAAAAAAAAACTGTAAGTGAAAATACAATGCAAAGTTGTTTATCTGAGAAGATTTTTGTGCTAACGATTAAATCAAATGTAGCTGTAGTTTTTACAGGAAGAGTATGTTAACAAAACCAGA
>JAPQRP010000003.1:26360232-26380472 GCA_037367295.1 Apogon hyalosoma
TTTGAATCCTAGCTCTGACTGTTCACATATCGAAGTGTCCTTGCAAAACTCTGAAGACACTGAACCCTAAATTGCTCTCAGCAGGGCCTGGTGGTGCAGGTCTATGTAAGGTGCAGTCCATTTACTGTTTACATTCAATGTTAAATATACTTGTTTATAATGTTAAACCTACATGTTACTCTGTAAAATGTTTACGGTTTGATGTGTTTTTTACAGTATTGTGGCAACCACAGCTGCCAGTTTTGTTTTTTTTGTTTTTTTTTTCTGTAAAAACAACAGGATTTTTTTTTGCAGTGTATTATGGGTTAAGGTGAGTAATGTAGAATTACAGAAAACAGTCAGGGAATCATGTCAGTTGTGTTGAATTACATTTTTAAAGGTGTATATGTGCTTGTAATTGGCAGGCACTAGAAGTTTATTACACTGTATTTTTGGAAATTAGTTATGTCTAATTAATACTATTACCAGGCAGGTACTGGATTGCTTAGATTTTTTTTTTTTTTTTTTTTCAGGTAGTTGTTTACATTTCTTATCTGTGGTTGATGTATCAAAGTGGAGCCTCCTTGACAATTTGCTGAGGTGTTTTTTGTCTGTGTGTTTTGGCTGCATCTTGCTATCATTAGTGGGTGGGACAGTAAACAACACGCAAGACTAGCAGTTATTGTACCAGAGCAAGAACAGACTTATCTCATCTAGTCCTTATGAAATATGCTGCTGGATCTGATGTGTGAGTTGAATGGAGTCTACCTCTAATCCTATTTGGTGGCTTTTAACTATTAAATAACACACTATGCATCACTCTAATATCTTCTGAGAGCTGATATGAAGGTTTCGCAAAACATTTTACAGCTCTGCGTTTGTGCAAGTTTAGTTTTGTTAATAGAGAAACTTTATATAATTTCAATACAGCTTCATATACATTGATTTATTTGTGGTAGTCTTTCAGTTTAAGCACTTTCTGCCACATAGTCATATTTTCATTTAAACCCAGAAAAACCCAGTAGTATTTTTGTGTCAGTTCCCAAATGAGTTTTACCCCACCCCCCTCAAGGGGTACTGTTTTTGGTTCAGTTTGTTTGTTTCTTTGTATGTTAACACTCTAGCAGCAGTAATATTAGTTGAATTCATACCAAATTGGGTTTATAGATTGCCCAATGACCCAGAATAGATGTGGTTATTTTTTGGGAAAAGCAGGTCAAAAAAAAAAAAAAAAAAATTATGAATTTTAAAAATCTTTTTTTCCCCATTTACTTATAATGGAAGGAATTTCACATGTCTATAAAAACATCAATTTTGTTTCAATTTACTTCAAACTTGGCACATGTATAGCGGCAACTGATATGCACACGTATAGTCATGATGACATCAGCTGGATCAATGCTAAAATAAGCGACAATATGTGCAAAGGGCGGGGTTTGTTGGGCCTGGAACCACTTGTTTCTCTGTTTAGCCTTTAAGTGATTTATCACCATATGTTATAACATTATCCTCTATATTTTGCATTTTTCCACTGTCAATCATGTATTTTCCAGTATTTAATTTCCAATATTTTATTCAGATGGTCATGAAAACTCAGAGGGTTATTATATCAAAACAGAGAAAACTGAAGAAAAAGTGAGTTTTTCAACAAAGATATCATCAACTGAACATAAAACAAGTGTGTCCATCCACTGTCATTGATCCAACTCCATGGGTTTTACTTGTGAATCAATGTTGTAGAAGATGACGGTGTTTCCGAATTCACTACGGAGCCTCTGAACGTCCAAATGGATCATATCTGATGACCATGAAAAGATGACAAACTGTATTTTACATTAATTATTTACTTGGATTGATAGAATTAGTGGATCAGCAGGTATTAAACCGTTTAGATCGGTAGATGCTCTTGGTTGCCAGTGGATGTTTGGGTTTAAAGCCTGTAAAAAAAAAAAAAAGAATCAAACATATCTTTGCAGAAGTAATATTCCATTTAACCAGAACAATTCACAGAACAGTTTTCAGCTGAAGCGTTTTTAACTAAGAACTAATCCCTGATTTTCGAGGGAAGCATAATAAATGTGTTCCAGATTAGCGCTCTACTCCATTTGTGTGCCAGCTGTATTTGGGAAGAATGAGAGTGAAATCCCCCTGTGGATCATTCATACTGTTGTAAAGTTCATCTTAGCTGTTGTCTTGTGCCATTCACACTTCATTAAATATGTTTGTCATTCTTACACTTTTCTTGCAATAAGTACCATTCTGCGCTTAATAACTTCAGTATAATAATAAGGGAGGTGAAGGACTGTCTGTTATTGTACTACATGAATTTGTTAGACTTACAGAAACAAACTTTGCCTCCTTAATAATATTTTGGTGCAAATACAAAGACTGCCACTGAATGCCAATAGACTATAAAAGAAGTGGACTGACTGCCAAGGAGTGGATTGCCATTTCAGGCCTGGAGTTTGGTATTTGGCTGCCAATATCTTGAATATTTGGAGCCAGAAATTACTATATTTGGATAAGTGGGTGAAGCTGCAATACAGAGTTAATGTTAACAGCAGCAAAAGTAGCTAAGTTTTGCTAATAAACGATGTGTTGTAATTAATAGTAAACTTCAAGTACATTTTCATGACCTCATACAGTTTTGTTACTTCTTGTTGTTGCTACAGTACAACTGTCAGGACAAAAAATGTTTTGTTCAATAAATATAAGCTATGTTGTTGTTTTTTTCTTTTTTGTTTTTTTTTTTTTCAAAGACACAGTGCACATTAACCCATAAAGACCCAAACAACCAGTCGTGACCAAACTCATCAACTGATCTAAAATGTTTAACACATAAAGACACAGTGCTTTTTTTTTTTTTATTTGGTGGTTCCCAAAAGAATTTTTCTCTCTATTTAACCTTTCTTAAGTGATTTATCACCATTAATTCTAATATTATTCCCTGTATTTTGTGTTTTTTTGTTTTTTTTTAAATGAAGAATTTCCCCATACTTCTTTTACTGATCATGTAGATGTTCGTAAAAGCTCAACTTAAAGCTGATTGTCATAATATCAGTAACAGAGAAAAATTAAGAAAGAGTAACTTTTTCAACAAAATCTATCATTAACTGAACATAAACCCAGTCTTTCCATCCACTGTCATTGATCCAACTCCATGGGTTTTACTGTTGAATCAATGTTGGTGAAGATGACGGTGTTTCTACAGTAACTACGGAGCCTCTGAATGTCCAAATGGGTCATATCTGATGACTGTAAAAAGACGATACACTGCATTTTATAACAATTATTTATTTATTTATTTTTTTACACGCATTGATAGAATTAGTGGAATAACAGGTATTAAACGGTTTAGATCAGTATGGTTTTGGTCAATCCATGTAAATAATTGTTGTAAAATGCAGTTTGTCATCTTTTCATGGTCATCGGATATGACCCATTTGGACGTTCAGAGGCTCCGTAGTTACCACGGAAACACCGTCATTTTCTACAACATTGATTCACCAGTAAAACCCATGGAGTTGGATCAGTTTCTTTAGTTTCCTCTGTTTTTCATATAATAATCCTCAACTTGAATCTGAGCTTTAATGAACATCTATCTGATTAGTGAATTAAACATAGCAAAATACCAAATTTTCACTGAAAAAACACAAAATAAAGAAGGTAATATTACAATAAATGGTGATAAATCACTTATGAAATGTTAAATATGGATGTATATCCATTTGTGAACTGCCACAAAAGTAGCCCTGGGTCTTTATGGGTTAATAAACACATTATACACAAGATTCTATCTTTTGTCCCTACATAGAACAACATAATTTGTGCCCACACCCTTAAGTAACGCATAACTTTAAGCCTTTTTTGTATGCAAATCCATTCCCATATTTATCATGAATTAATAAATTAGCTATATAGACTACAACTGTTTTGTGTACCAGGCTGTAAACACATTTATGTCTGTTGTAAAGTTGTGTATTTAACATAAGGGGCTATGGGGAGTTTGTTTTGGAGCCAGCCTCAAGTTGCCAAAATTTTAATCTAGTGTTTTACATCTGTTTTTATTCATTTGTGCTATCTCTGTTTATACAAAATGAAATCATACACGTAACTTTAAAGGGTAATAATACGTTTGCGTTTTATAGCGTGTGTAAATGCTTTTATGTAACCAATGGATCCAATTAATTCAGCCTTTCAGTAATAATAGAGTGATATATAGCATCAACAACCGAGGACACCGGTGGTTAAAAAAGGCTCTTTGAGGACAGATAAAAAAAAAAAACAACAACAACATATGACCCTGTAAAGTTAAAGATCTCAGTGGAAAAGCAGAAAGATGGTGAAAGCAGAAAAATCCAAACAAAAGAGGTCTGCAATATAATTACATCTACACTCAACAGAAGAATTCAGTCTGCCTTATGAGATTAATGTTACAACTGAATGGTACGTTTAGCTTATCCATGTGAAAGATAATTGTATGTGTTATCCAAACATGGTGACCACAATAATGTGTGTTTAATGAGCTGAGTGCTCATGTTGCCCTCAGTGGCAGATTGTTACTGTAGCAACACACTCCAGCCTACTGTTTAATCCACTGCAGTCCTTCCACCACACTGTGCTACGACCGGTGTGTAGGAACAGGGCCACGTAGACCAGGCACAAACTGATGTCCAGTGACCCAAATATTAACAGTTTCTTCAACCATTATTTTCCACTCACGTCCCTTCATTCATAATACATACATAAATCATTTTTTAATACATGAATGTGGACCTATAATGTTTTGCACATAGAATTAGATATTTTTTTACAACGTTATTTCCTTGAAATTTAAGTATAGATAAGCCAAATTATTGTTAATGCTCCTACTGGAAACTTTTAGTCTGTTCAGCAAATATTGCACACTTGTATAAGTATTGCACAACCGTTACCTTCAGGATCATTAACTGAAACCAAAAGTCTGTACTGTGCCTGAGATAAGACCAGCACCATGTGTAACGTTAACCACTTCCATTAGTTCACATACATGCAGCACACTGTATACGTAGTGGACTTATAATAACAATAATGGATTAGATTTCTGTAGTGCTTTTCAAGGCACCCAAAGCGCTTTATATTACTCATCCATTATTCATTCACTCTCACATTCACACTGTGGTGGTGCCAAGCTACGTTTGTAGCCACAGCTGCCCTGGGATAGGCTGACAGACCCCCTCCGACCACCATCGAACATTCATACAGCAGTGTGAGTGACACTGGTGGCAAGGTGGGTGAAGTGTCTTGCCCAAGGACACAACAGCACATGACTACACTGGGGAAAAAAAAAAATGGAGTGCAGTTTACTTTAAAAAAAAAAAACCTAGGTAACAATTTCCACACAGAATCCTTAGTAAATTTTACTTTGGAAATTCCCAAGTAAAGATTACTTACTACACTGAAAAATTTTTTTACTAGCAAACCTCAGGTAATTTACTGATGATTATTAATACGGTCATTGAATTTTACTTTCTCCTTCTTTGTAAGTTTTACTTAGACTCTGACTGCTTCAAACTTTAAAATCTCACTGAACGGTCATGGCTTTTCAAGGTAATTTTTAAATACTGTGATGTTTTGGTAGCACAAAGTTTGGGGAGAAGGAACACTGGCCGTATTTCTCAAGTCCCACAACACCACACGCTGATAAGAAGGCGGTGGTAATTACTTACATTTTGTAACGCGTGTGTGAAACAGTATAGACTGTATGACAGCAGCACAGAGCGTTCAGTCATGGTGTCAAACTGAAATATTCCTTCCACCCACTTAACTCAGCTCCTCTCCCCTATAGGCAGAACATGAGTCATAGAACTACAGAACACAGAACAGCAACTTGCTTTTAACAAATATTTACAACTTGCAAGGTAGCGCACCGTCACATGACTCAGTGACACTGTAAACTACGTGAGTCACGTGACCCGGCACAAACTGTCCCCGTGTCACAAGGCGAATGGGCGGAGTCAAAACACGCAACACTATTAAAACTTACTTGGTATTTCTAGGTTCATGTGCAATGACAATGAAACCTTTGAATATCATGTGTAAATACTTAATACAACTTACTCTTCCCACACAGTTTATTTATTACACAACTGATATATGTAGTTTTACTTGAATAATTCCAGTTCTCGCTGATACTTACAATTATAAGATAAAATTGTGACAGTTAACCTAATAAATATTACTACACCAAGAATTTTTTTTTTTTTTTCAGTGTAGGACAGAGCAGGATTCCTACCACCGAATAACCAACCCTTCAGTTACTGGATGACCCCTTCTACCTCTCGAGCCATGGCCACCCTACACAAGTAAGTAAATTAATTGCATACGTTTTGACAAGTTAGTGTTGTCTCGCATCAAACCAGTTCTACGCTTACTGCAGCCAGCAATGTCCTACTTCATTGCCTTTTAAAGGTTAATCTGTGGACCATTTCCACCCTCTGAGTAACTATTAAAGTTAAATTTCTGATGATGATTCACTTAGTTGTACATTTATTTGTGTTTGTGTTAAATTTGTGTCCACCGCCTCCATGATCAGAGCTTCCTCCTCCATTCTCTGATCCCTCCACATCTATTTTGCAGCCAGTATGGCATTCGCAGAAGGTCAGCGTCCAAAGTTCCACACTCAACTTTGGACCATGAATGTGCATCATGGTACTTGTGGTGTCACTGCATTGTGCCATAAATGATAATGTGAACACCCCCACACGCTCAAAGTAGTAATTGTGAAAATGGATGTATGCAATTTGAAGCATAATGCAAGACTCTGAAGGGTCAAGACCAGGTGAAAACCAAGGCCAGACCAGTTACACAGTAGCAGGATTGTGGCCATGTAAGATGATTTAGCTATATGACCATATATGGAGAAAAAAAGTGAATAGCTAGCAAGCAACTGAAACTAGCACCATAAAAGATAGAATATATATAGAAATATCTTTGAGTGAAGATTGAAGAGGTTGACTGATGGAAAAGACTGCTGAAATTAGCTAGCTAACTTTACCATGACATCACTTCCATTGTGATTCCTAAACACCTTTGAAAATTCCACACAATCCAAGTCATTAAGTCATATGCTGGGGAGTACTAATTTCTTTAGTATATTATATGAGTATACTTTTTGCGGGTAAGGTTGGGGTGGTGTGGTGGTGCAATGGTTAGCCCTGTTGCCTGACAGTGATAATTCCAGTTCCAGGTGCCGGGACCTTCAGTGTATTTGCATGTCTCTGGGTACTCCGACTTCCTCCCACCATCCAAAGACATGCGCATTAATAGGTTAATTAGTCCGTCTAGATCACCTGTACATGAGAATGTGAGAGTGAAGAGTCGTCGTTAGTCCAGGGCGTTCCTCACCTTTGCCCATTGTAGTCAGGATAAACTCCAGCACCCCCTGATCCTCTCAAGGACTAAGCACTTAAGAAAATAAATGAATGAATGGCTGTGGTTGCCAAATTTAGTCACAGAGGACTTGGATAATACAGTAAGCTAACCTCTCCAAACAGCCACAGCGTCTTTAATTGACGTATATTTGAGTCTCGTTATTGGCTTTATTTAAAGTTTTATGTTTTTCATGTAATAACAGTAAAGATGTTTACAATTAAACCACATAATGTTCAGGCAACTTAATGATATTACTGCATTTGGTCTCAGCTTTGCTTAAAATCCCAAATTCTCCAAAACCAAAAGGAATAAAAATATAAATAATTGTGAACTAAAACTGAGACCTTCATATAGTGCCTCCAGACCAGTACTACACCACTATATTTCAAAAACCTTACCATCGTATTTTACGTTAGGCATGAGCCAGTTTCAGCATTTTGTTTGTTTCTTTTTTCAACCTGACTCTTGAACCCTCTCACCTTCCCTTTGCCAGCTCTGCTCTGGTAGCTCCACAGACCCCATCGCCTCTTTCTGAATCTCCATCTGTTTTTGTCCCTGCAGGCCCAGTACCTGCTGGAACAAATCATTCTGCTTTGATAAAATACTGCCCGACTACACAGTGTTTCTATGTGTCATTGTTTGGCTGGCTGAGTGGTTTGGAGCTGTATAACTGCTGCCCTACATTGCCTAAGTGTTTTGAAATTGGAGGTAGAAGTGGGTCATAACACAAACAGCGAGCAGGGACATTGCCTGTGGATAATCAAGACACTTCTTTACTATGGAAAGCAACTAATCAGCCAGTGTGTTTCTTCTTATCCTTTTTATTTATTGTTCAACCCTTGAGGAAGCCTGTTTTTTCTAGGTAGTCTGTGGCACTTAAGTACTTATTTCCCCATCCTCTAGTATTTTCTACACATATATTTTTACTATTAACGGTGGGAACTGCATTATAATTAAAGGGGCTGTGTATAGTATTCCTACCTGCAGATATTAAAAAAAAACAAAAAAAAGGCCTAACAGTATCGAAACTAGTAACTAAAGTTGCGCCAAAGATGCTATAGATTGGAATGTAGAGATTTGCATTGAATGAATTTACTCCAATAGCCAATCAGATTTCTGTGACCACTAGAGGGAGTAGTGAGTCACTCAGCAGGTCTTCTACGGTGAGGAAAACTAACACCAAGGGGTCTTAGACCAAAGAAAGTGACTGAATATGATGAGAACCACTGAGAAACAACTTTTAAAGTCAAAGAAAGAGACAACAGGCCTGATTTACAAAAGGTTTGCACACGTAAAAATGCAAACAGAAAGTATTTGACTACGCATGCAAAAAAAAAAAAAAAAACATTGAAGCTCATCTACTAACAGGACTAGGAGTGTGTATTGGCAAGAATCTGGCGATGCAATACAAATCACAATACTAGGATCATGATACGATACATCGCGATATATCACAATACTGGTGACAAGGCAATATTTTTTGTTTCTTTTTAAAAAAGATTATTTCCTGTAAAAATTGAATTACACCAGAAATATGCACAAATACTAAACACATTTTCTTTGATCAGAACAGGATCTAATGCTATATCACAAAACGTTCCTCTGTAAAAACTTAAAATATGTTTCACAGACAATAAGGTTTACAGTCCTGCTCAAATGTTCATAGTCCCTGAATCATCCAACATCAGAACATTATTTTTGCGCCATCCCAACAAAGGAACTAACATCTGCCTCTTTCAGACAGTAAAAAAGTGCTTTAGGATGCATCAAATAACCGTTATGTAACAAAACAGTGTTACATAACAATAATAAATAAAACATTTAAAAAAAATAAAATAAAAAAAAAACCCTCGCCATGTCTGCCTTTGAATAAATACCCAAAAATATTGATACAGCTCTTTTTTAATATCGATACAGTATTGTGAAATTAAATATCGTGATATATCGTGGAACCAATATTTTCTTACACCCTTAAACAGAACGTGCTGAGGTTTGTATCTCAAATGGACAAAATAGGTCACGCAACCCATTTAGCGTGTTTGCCTTGATGATTATGCAATATGAGCGTTTCTGCCAGAACGTGCAAAACTATTGGGAGAAGTAGATGCAAATATTCATTTAGTGTGCGAGATGTGATTTACCAAACCAGAAACTGATTGCAGTGGCTGATTCTGCGTCTATATTTAGCACGTCTGAAAGGCAGGTTTTAACTGGCACAGCTTCGCGCAAAACTGGCTCCAGTTCTTGTGAGGAAGTGATATAGGCGCAACTAAAGGCAACGCAGAGAATGAATCTGTTCTGCTTACATCAGCATTTTTGGAACGACGGAGGGAAAAACAGTTGAGATGTATGGTCAACCCAGCAATGGCATTTTAGAACTTCTAGATGAACTAGGGCAGGAGTCAGCAACCCTGGTCCTCGAGAGCCACTATCCTGCATGTTTTCGATGTTTCCCTCTTCCAGCACCTGACGGTCATTATCAGGCTTCTGCAGAGCTTGATGATAGGCTGATCATTTGAATTAGGTGTGCTGGAAGAGGGATACACCTAAAACATGCAGGACAGTGGCTCTGGAGGACCAGGGTTGCTGACCCCTGAACTAGGGGAGGATTTGGGGCCAGTCACAAGTAGGAGTCATGCAATACCTTCTATGACTAAACTCCTCACAAAGTTACATTTCCTTGCGTCTGGACCATCCCAGCGCACTATTTCCATTAGTGCTGGTGTATCCCAGAGCAGTTTTTCCAGTGTACTGTCTCCATGACGACAACCAGTAGCACATGCAAAATCGACATTTAAATAGGACGGTCTCCAAGACTTTGCACCTGTTGACATTTGCGCAGGAAGTCTTAGTAAATCACCCGTGACACGTTAATCAATAGCATGTGCATTTTTTAGCCCGAGCAATAAAATTTACACCCGTTATTTGCGATCTTAGTAAATCAGGCCCAAAGTGATAAAAATCTAGAAGAATTGTTGTTGTTTTCTCCTTTGGACACAGCTCTAAATGAACAGAATGGAGTTAGATTCTGAAATTACAGCGTTTCTTCTACGTTATCTTTGCTAAGTTGGCGTTCGTTGAGCCACGGTTCAGACTAAAATGTGACAGTTCTGAACCTTATTTGGACGATTCCAAACAGATCTTTAGTTCAGCTATCGACGACACAGACTGTACAGAAAACAGAGGTGATTTGTGGTTTTCTGTCGAAAACAGAGCTAAACTAAAAGAGCTGTAATGTAAAATATCAGCTGATGCAACAAGTTCAAATTATAAGTGTTATTTTGACAGACTCAAAACCACATTTTTTTTATCTGAAGATGAAAATTTAACAATATCATAATATAAATGTGTGCAAAAAATTAAGTTTATACTTTATTGAGTGATACAGCCTGCAGATACATATCATTGATTGTTGGTTGGTTAGTGTGTTGGTACATGACTTCCCCATGTCATTGATAGTTTGGAACATCAATACCACATATAACCCCTTTCACTTTTTTTCTGAACATAAACTCATTGCTTTGAATTAATATTATTTTTGGTAAGGACTAAAGGAATCACACACACACATCCTATTACTAAGAAAAGTAGTATGATCTCATTTTACACTGCCAAAAATTAAAAAAAAAAGATGAAACTGTAAAAATGTTATGCAACTGGTTGCTGCAACAGTAAATCCAAATGATGATGTCATGTCATATAAGTCTGATTTGGTTAGTTCTCCAGCCAGCTGATGCTTACTGGATCAGGTGGGAAAATAAACAGGACAAAAAAACAGCTTGTGACACAGATCCAACAAACAACCTGACCAGCACCATTGTTGGTTATTACTGTTATTGTTTAGACGAGCAACAGTTTAATGACATATGAATGGAGCATCTGATGGAAATCATATGATATCGTCAAAGCTGTAACAACAACAAAGAATACAACTGATTTGAGGAATGCTGTTTTGTTTTCTTTTTAATTTTATTATCCACGACTACATTGATTTTAAAGAGTCTAATATTCCAGATAGTTTAAATCAATGGTTTTTATATTTGGCCAATACACATAGCTGGATGGATTTACAAAGCAATTTGCCGTAGATCCAAGAAATAAATAAATGAAGAGCGAATGGGAGGAAAAGACAACGAGAAATAACTACGTAAGGTCATTTCAACCCGGCAAAGATAACAAACCTAGACGCGGCCCAAGATTTTTGTGCAGAACAGTATGTTTAATGTTTCAGGTGAATGTTCATTATAAAGCCACAACATGCTTTGGGACGTGACACTGTCATTTTCTGATATTCTTATTCCCTCTGTCCACACCAGGGGTCTCAAACTCAACTTACCTGGGGGCCGCTGGAGGTACAGTTTGGGTCAGGCTGGGCCGCATTAAGTATTTGACAAAAAAAAAGGGTTTCTTTACTTTACTCACAGCTAGTAACATGCACTTTTTGATGAACTTGCCTTCGTTGAACGGCTCTCCAGCCCTAGAAATCATCTGACTCACCATGTAGCTAGCATCATTCTCTTTGTTGCTTTCTTGAATAAATCTTGTTTCCTCAATAGACATTTTTAGAGACTGGTGACCTGGTTCTTTCTCTCCTCTCCCTGGTATTGTGTAAACTCCTCAGCATGTCTCGTTGAGTAATGACATCTGACGGCGGCACATTTTGAAAGAGACATGACTGGAACTGGGTGATGGCGGATATTTTCCGTCCATTTGGTGTCACTCCGGAATATGTTTCAGCTAAGTGACTAACATTCATACTTCCCCAGGTACTTCGCAGTTGGCTAGTTTGACAACCGTTGACAACAAATGCTGCCAGAAGCCGTCACAAGACTATGTATGGTAGCTCATAAGTGTTAAAAATAAATGAAATAAAAGCGTGGCAAGACTCAGCAAAAAGGTGCGTTTGAGAACTACGTGTGGGCTGCACTCACATTAAACTTTGATGTTAAGTAGGGGGCCACAAAATATCATCTTGCAGGCCACGAGTTTGAGACCCCTAGTCCACACGGATGCATACAAGCCACTTCCAAAACTCTTCCATTTGTGACTTGAAACACTGTCTACATGTGGATGAGTGGCTCTAGAAAAAAATATCTTTTTTTTTGTGGACAGACTGCAGGCAAATGTGGCCCAAATCCAATTTTTTTGCCCATATGTGACCTGTATCCGATCTGTTAAAGACAGTTTGAACAGCACAAATCCAACCCAGGCCACTTTCATATGTGGTCCTAAATCCGATACGTATTTAATATTTGCAATGCAACTTCATTCTGGACGGCCGGGTCGCATTTACCCGACCTTTACGCCATTGAAATGCGACAGATGTCACAATTCTGAATTTCAAAAAAACATACTTCCGTAAACAGTGCGTAGCATACTCAAAACTGATAGAAGTCGCATGTAATGTGTAATATAAACGAGACCAGAAAAAAAATCAGATTTCACCAAAAAATCTGAATTGTTTATTAAGACCTCCTGTCTGAACGTAGCCTAAGTCACACTGTGCCCAAATGATCAAAAAATACAAAAATATGGCAACAGTTATATGCAGCCTGCTAATTATGAATGATAATGCGATAATGTCAAAATGCATCATTTGTCAGGTGTAGTCAGCCATGAAATAAATGTGATAACAGATAACTTCTACTCAATGATATCTTTTGTTGTTAATTTGTTTTACTTTGATATGTCTTCTAGTTAAATGAATATGCTGCAGTAGCTTAATTATTTTAAACTTCTATGTGTAGGTTCTAAATGATTTAGCTCTAAATGCATGGATAAAATATACAATTAATGTTTTTTTTTCGTACCTGGAAATAAGAATAGCATTTTCTTCGTTTTATCCTTAGCGTTTACATCTACAGAGTGAGCAGGTTCTCTCCACTATGTCGCTATATTTCTACAGCTGCTTGTCTTTTTGTCTTTCCATGTAATGATATGTGACTCTACCACCAAAAAATCCAAAAACAAAACATAAAAAAACACTCAGATGATGCCTATTCACATTTTGTTGCCACTGTAGGGGAGGGTGTGTGGAGTATTCAATCTAACTAAAGGCTGCATACAGAAACTTCACCTAAAGTCCGCTTTAAACCGATAATTGTAGATGCCTGAGGTGTTGGTAGTTCATTTTCTGAAAATGATTAAATAGTGTAAACGTAAATTTTTAATCCAAACACACATTGAATAAAATAAAACACCTTTCTGTAATAGTATATAAGTGTTATTGATATGATTAATGAAATGTGTGCCTTTATCATTATGAAACCGTTCTAAAGTATCTAGTTAGAAATAATTTAGAAATACCTACGAGTAATTACAATGACATCTTAGATAAATTACATTAAGCATCTGTTTAATCTGTGTAACGGTTATTCTTCGAGGAGTTGTATTTTTCCTCTTAAATATTCCGTCCAACCTCAATAATCACTTTCACATTTGCCAGTCAAACAAACAAAATCATTTATTTGTCAAATACTAACAACAAATCCAATTAAATTCTTTTACAGAAAAAAAATGTCACGTAAGTATAGTGTTTGACATGTAGTGGATTAGATCTTGTAGTTGAA
The DNA here is from genome assembly GCA_037367295.1 of Apogon hyalosoma. Classification (NCBI taxonomy): domain Eukaryota; kingdom Metazoa; phylum Chordata; class Actinopteri; order Kurtiformes; family Apogonidae; genus Apogon; species Apogon hyalosoma. The sequence continues at coordinate 26,374,194 of JAPQRP010000003.1, forward strand.
CCTTACCAACAAAAGTAAGTCGGATTCATAGTTTTTAGCGCACAGTTGCAGCCTTACAGGTAAACACTCAAACTAATCTACCCTCGGTGCAATCACAGTAAAACCCTGAGTGCAGAGCTCCCACTGTGTTACATGTATTCTGGTTGAGTGTGACGACTGCTTGTTTAATGAGAGGTGACGGTTCTGCCTCTGTTTGATGACAACAGTGTATGTAGAAGTCAATTTGATTTTCTGGGCTTTGATTATGTGCAGCCTTACCTGTGCTTTACTATAGTTAGCATTTCTTCAATTAGTCTGACATATCGACGGTGCCAAAAGGAGGCTATGTATTGTTTAATGCTTACATTGTCAAACAGGTGTTACGAGCTCAGATTTATTACTATTTTAAGGGATAACTGATAGTCTGTAGCTGGCAGGTTAAGTCTAAATGTGTAATTATAACATCGGTTGACCAAACGCCCTCTTTTGCCCGACATGTAATCTTTTCATGTCCTCTCCGGAGCATCCAGTTGGCTTTTATGAATAAGGAAAAATGACTGTTTTTTTATACACAGGTGATTTGTTTGCAAGTTATAGGTTTTAATTTTGTGATTTTTTTTTTTTTTTTTTTTGCTTAAGTGAGTTTTATTCCCTTTCAAATTCATATATATTTTTGAGAATTAAAAAGTTTTGTTTGAATATACTGGCACAAAAAAATTCTATATTTTTATTGCTTTTCATATGAAAAACTCTTCAAATGAATATGTATAGGCACAGTGCAATTTTGATGTCCGTCACTGTTCATGCAGTTGGAAAAGTTACAGATCCCGCTGGAAGAAAAGACTGGTCTTTCCAGTGACATCTGGAACATCAGGGCAGTGAAAGGCACTGATCCACACCAGCCTGTAGAAGTAGGGATGGACAGACCTGTGCATAGACGCACTATAGCAGGGGTAGCAAACATGTGGTCCGCGGGCTAAAACCAGCCTACCAAAGGCTCCAATCTGGTCCACGGTAAGAACTTGCAATGTGCAAAAATTGTACTGAATTAATTAAGAGTCAAAGGTAGGGATGCAGCAGTACAGGTTTAGTACATATTGCAGTTCTTGAATCACAGTTGACGGTACAGTACAGATGCAGAGGCCGGCTGGAGCCCAGCTGTGTGCTGAAACATAACTGGGAGCTGATGGAGAGCCTTAAGCCTCATTTATGTTCGCTTTACATAAGTAAATAGATACGTCCATTTCTATTGTTGTCATGCATCACTGCCTTCATACTTCCATGTCGTACATTGGAATGAGCGTTTCTCAATCAATCCACCAGAGGGTGCTGCTCTTAATTACCATACCGGTTAAATAACACAAAGAAGAGTAAAGTGTTTTGAGAAGAAGAAGAAAAGTCAATAATAACAAACATGGCGATGACAGAAGAGGTTTTACTATGTGGATACAAATGTTAATATTGAGAAGGGTAGTTGGAAGTAGAAGGGCTGTGCTCCGCATCGTCCGGCTCTAACAGGCTCCGCTGTGTAATGCTCTAGACGGGCTCTGCATCCAGGTCCAATCAATGACAGTAGAATTCCGTCAGTCAATTGTCTTGCAAAGCTCTAATGTAAACACGAGTTGTCCGAAAATGTCATTTGAAAATGACAAATGAGCCGTACCGTGGTACATGCTCGTACTGAACTGTGAGGCGCGTACTTTTCAATACAATGGTACGTGCACCATTGCACCCCTATTGGGGCCGTTTCCCCTTAAACATTGGAGCAGGTGCACAAAAAGGGATGAAGTCCAGGATTTTTTTCACTTTTCGTCTATTGCGTTTGATTTATAACAGCGATGTGGGGCCTTGGTGGAGGTATGTGCGAGTCCATAATGGACCTCAAGTGCACTTCACTGACTGGACTGCCTAAGAGAATTTGCACACAAGAGGCATGAGGGGTTGTTAACTCACCTAATAGAATTTTATTAGTACAGATTCTGTTGGAGAGCATCAGTATTCATCTCTATTAATATGACAACAGTAATTTAAGGCTACAGGATGTCACCCAATCCCAGCATTAAAATCCAGTTACCTGCAGGCTGTCAGTGCGACCGGGCAGATGAGGAGCTTTTGTGAATGTGATTTTCTGAAAGAGCAAAGTTTAAAAATGAAGCAGCTGAAGGATGACCAGTGTGCCACAGAGTCTCCTGTCATCAGCATCAATAGCCAATCTGCAGACCTTTAAACATCGGGCGGCTTGTGACCTTTCCCCAGGGATCACCATGGTGACAGTGTGCTGAAGCAGCACGGCGGACTGCCACTGCTCTGGGAATTAAACCTGTTTATGGTATTATCAACATACACACAGTCTGCGCAGTAGGACACAGATTCAAGAGATGCAACAGCACAAGCATCTCTGTCACTGAAAATGAATACATGTGATATTATTTATTTTATATGTCAGTACACTGTATGATTATATGCACTGCTATTTCATTATTTCAATTTATGCTCATTCTCTTCATATTCCTTTGAGTGTGATTCCTTAGTTTGTACTTTCACTGCTGCTCCTATTGCTGTTTGTATATTTAGAAAGTGCTTAATTATTTAAAGGCATTTTCCTAAAAAAGAATATAGTCATACACTGATAATCCCTCACAGGTATAATATTCTGTCAGTGTGTTGTCGACCTGTATTTTTAGGATGTTTCTGGATGTTTCTTTGGGTGGTGTTTATACTTCTACCCGGTCAGCGACAGCAAGACACAACATGCACAGACAGAACAATATAAGAACGAACTGACACTGATTCATTCTGCTCTTCTCTCCTTCTGCAGTAATAATAGTGTGGTGCAGTTCTGTCTGTTATATGACTTTGTTTCATGTTCTTTTTCTCACCATTGCTGCTATCGAGAGATGCCAAGATCCAAAAGTAGCTGACGGTTATGCCTCGGTCACAAAGATTCTTACGAACAATGGGTTTGTATGAAATCTGGACATCGTAGACATGCTCCACGAATGTCTACGAACTCCAGATTTCGTGCGAACCGGAAGATTCGTACAAACCCAGTTGTTCGTAAGAATCTTTGTTGCTCTCAGTACAACAGCATGTATTCATGTTATAGTAGGCGGTATTTACTCTCAGACAGCAAAAGCCATTTTCCACACACACACAGTCCATCAAAACAACAGTACTGCCTTCTTATGAAACATGTTAATTTATGCAAACGATCAAACTTTGCAACAAATTCATATATAAATAGTAAAGTATAGTAGTGGTAGCAATAATATGGTAAAATGTGCTTGAATAAACAAATATACACAAAGTCAGAGAGGGCCTTTCTATTGCTTAGTAACATGCTTCCTAAACAACTTATTACAAGGCAACTTCAATTATGCCTGAAGAGCAACAGGTCTTTGTATATTCAATTTAACCTTCGCAGACATAGCTATGGCTACCTAGCTGTCTAGCCAGATGGTCTAAACAATAGATGACTGAAAGATTAAGCCACTGAATCAGTCATTCACATGTATCATACAGGAGACTACAGTGGACTGGATCACAAAGAAATGTTTTTGCATTTTTATTATCATCAGTAGTGGTTGTTAGGGCATTAACAGAAAAGCCTGTTTGTCGACATGTCGACACCTGTGGCACAAGTTGACATAACTTTGGAGGAGTCAACAATTTGTGTGTTAATTGTGATCTAAGAATATTACAGCAAGAAGGGTTAATTGATTTACCCTTTATTTTTAGAGGCTGGTGAGTTTTGAATTTTATTTTATTTTTATTGCAAGTTGGTTTCTGAGTGGGGCCGGTTTGCAGTTCTGAAGGCTTTAATTTTCATGTATTCTACCAAGAAAAATGTCATGTAAGTAATGTTCTGTGAACCATGCAAGCAAGACCAATATTGAATATTAATAATAGTCTGCCAGTGTGTTTTGATTATTCTGTTAATTTATTTCATTAATGTGCTCTTTTCTCAAACATGTTGTGGACTCTTGGCTGCTGCTGTCTTAAGCTTTTGGCACTTTATGTTGTGCATTTACATTTAAAAGTAAAATCAAGGCGTTAGCCTATGTTTAGGGTAGGGTAGTGGCCTGTGATTGTTGGAGGTGTGTGTGTGTGTGTGTGTGTGTGTGTGTGTGGTGTAGCGGTCCGTGATTGTCGGAGAGGTGCAAAGTGAAAGTGAAACTGAAGACGCTTTACTATTCCTTTGTTCCTGCTTTATGGGCCCCCAGGAATGCTGGGCCCCATGAATTTGTCATGTTCACCCCCCCCCCTCACCGTGCCCGAGACAACATATATAAGCTCGATCAGACCCTCCTACCCGCTCACTTTTTTTTTTTTTTTTTTTATTGGGTGGTGGTGGGGGTAGTAGGAGAGTCATGATAAGGTAAAGAGGAGAAACAGTATAAGTTAATAGTGCAGCATAACAACAACAGTGCACATGCAGGATGGACATGTACATGGAAATATCACTGCCTGGGGAAAGAAACTGTCCTTGTATTAGATGGTTTTGGTGTACAGTGTTGTGTTCTACTAGAGGGAATTGTTGAAGCAGCAAAGCTTGGAACAAAACTTGCGTTAAAACCTTTGATCACAGCTGTAGTAGAGACATTAGCTGCTGTACATACTGTACGAACTGTCCTGGTCCTTGTAGCAGCAATCCATATACACTAGAAGCAAAAGATAAGTGTCATAATATCATTTCCTATTGTAATAAATATCATTGACAGAAATGGTTTAACGTTGTCTTTTGATATAATGCTTACATTGTCATCTATGGTAACAACATGCATCTTATTTTGTTCAACATTGAATTTGTTGAATCTTTATAATTGTTGTAAGTGTTCTATCTGTAGATTTCTGAAAACCTTGTCATGCATTGACCATAAATTAATATTTGAAAGCACAAGTAACCACCCGGTTTCTTCAAATCTCTTTCAGGAATAATATCATGATAATTACTGACACCTGATATGAACATATTGTAATCTGTAGGTGCGATGTGACCCAGTGGTTTTGTTCATATAGTGCATTTCAACGTCGGTATATGAAGTGACTTATATTTGACTCTGCGTCATGTTTTGCCTCCTGTTTTTCTTATCTGGGGCTGTTGTCGGAAAGTTTCCTCAGAGGGATTAGACTGTGTCACATTTGCCTTGAAGTGTACATTTTGTGCGTGCGGTGACGCGTGTTGCTTGGACACACAGATGTGTTTAAAATGACATGTTGTCCTTTTTGGAGCGCTGGCTGATTCACACAGTGACTCAGCTCTTGGTGCTTCAGCTGGCCTTGAGAAACACTCTGCCACAGATCCCTGGTGTTGAAGCTGAACATTGGACTCCTCCTCCTCCTCCTCCGCCGCCTCAGAGTCTTGTTTATTTGTCATCCCACAATGCACTGGGAAACAGGAGACAGGAGGGTGTGTGTGTGTGTGTGTGTGTGTGTGTGTGTGTGGGGGGGGGTTTAGAAGATCAACAGCAGGGATCCTTCAGCCAAATGGACATGTTTACTTTGGGATGTTTCCTCATCAGTCAATGTAATGAGAACATCAAAAAATAGTTTTTTCCTCCAGAGACGCAAACAATCAAACTCTGTGGCTAAAATCTTAACATATTTTCTCAAACCTGTTTATATGCCCCTAATATCCTGGGACACTGACGGAGAGTGAATGAGTGATAACATCTTTATTAAATGATGAATTATTAGAAGTAGGACACATCTGTTCGGTGATGTACTGGTCCTATATGCTCCCTGATGGGACTGTTAGATATAATTTCCAATTAGATTTCTGCTGTTTCTGCTTGATCTTTGCTCTCGTTTATAATCATATGAACCACAAGATTATATTAAGACTCACTTAGGTTAAAGACTAAAGGAAAACTCTGTGGAGTACATGTGTATTTTAGTGTTGAGCCAGTTTCATTTTGTTTAGCCACTCCAAAAAAAAAAAAAAAAATAAAATCCTACATTTTAACACAAATATCTGTAGTGTTTGCATGTTTCATTTTCAATACATGCTAATTTTATTTCAGTTGTAGTTGGAGGGAATTATTGATTATTTATGTTGTATTGTCGCATGCTTTCCCAACCTAAAAGAATGGGCAAATGGCAAAGGTGATCCCTTGGTGCATATCACACATATAGTCACGGAAAAAATGAACAGACCATCAAAAGTCATCCAAAACAATGGTTATGCAATCAAATACTAACTCCTGTGTGTATCATGTGACTAAAAACAGACAAAAGAAAACATGGAATGAATCAAAGCACTGTTTTTGTCAGTACAATGACATAGATATTGATGGAAGA
>JAPQRP010000003.1:26380572-26395092 GCA_037367295.1 Apogon hyalosoma
AACTACTATGAGCTATTTTTGTTGGTATCATTATATTTGTCTAAACAAATGGACCTTTAGTTGGACCAGGCATTAAAATGAACAAGAAATTGAAGAAAACAAGGGCGGTCTGATAATTTTTTTTCCGTGACTGTATATCACAAATAAATCACCATGTACGGTAATAAGGTGTAACAAGACAAAATACAGCCAAAGACTTAACAAGCTGTAACAAAGACAACATAAAAGACTTAACCCTTTAACAGTAACAATCTTTCTGGTAGAGGTCGACCGATGGGATTTTTCTAAGACCAATGCCAGTTTTTAAAAATGTGGTCAGCCAATAGCTGATACCTACAGCCGGTTTTTGAGGCTGATATTTAAGGCTGATTTTTTTTTAATTTTTTTTTTTTTATAAAGCACACTGACCATAAAATACAATTGAAACACTCAGATTAAGACTTTTAAGCCTCAATATCAATCAAATTATTAATACACGTACACATAGTACTCTTTTAACACTTACTGAACTTTAAGTACTGCCCACACAGGTGCCTGATCAAATATCTAATAACATTTTTACTACTGATCAAATATCGGCTTAAAAAAAAAATTAAGGCTGATGGCCGATATTAAAAAAAAATAAAAAATCAATATATCGGCCTGATATATCAGCTGACTAATATATTGGTCTACCTCTACTCTCCGGCACTGCATTTTGCACTTTACAGCAAAAAATGAACCGTTTGCGCTATCCACATAATTCAAACGACCTCGGAAATATTTCAGCGATGTGGGACTCTATTACAAGTAGAAAGGGACTGTTTCAGAGACGTCCACATAGACCAAAAAAACGCCTGGCAATAACAAAAAATATGACGAGATAATACGGATACTGAATGTTCAAGACCAAAAAGCATGTTTGAGTAGATGTAACATAATTGAAAGTTTATTTTTGCAATCTGAAAAAGGTAAAATATGGACATTTACAGTTGTTTTTGATAGTAAATATGCTAAAAACTTCAAATCCATGTTTTTTTGTTTTTTTTTACTAAAATACACTGTTCTAAGCATTTATTATTTAAAATGATGATAATTAATGTCCAGATAATGAAACTTAAATTCTTCCTGAAAACAAAGGTACAAAAGAATTGGAAAAAAAAAAAAATTTCTGACATTTTAATTGCAAAGGAAACATGAAGACACCTAGCTGGCTTCTTATAATGGCAGTCTTAAAAGGATTAAGAGACATAAGAGGTGAAAAAATTCACAAAACTGAGATTACACCAAAGTCATAACAACACTTAACGAAGCAAAAAAGATGTAGCATGACAAATATACACACTTAGCCTTCAATTTAGTGATTTAGTGCTTGTTTTAGTTCATTTTGATTTTTCTGCATTAAATCGCGATAAATCAGATCAATTTTTATTCAGCGATGAAAACGACATAACAGACTAATAAGCAGTCTGACAATCACAAAACTATTTTGCACATTTGAGGGAAGATAATGTTTACTTTCAGTGTATTGATTTATTTGTTTTATTTGCAATTAAACTGGTTTGTCTTCACATTATTTACTTTGTTTTATTACATGTAAAACCAGCGCATCTCATGGTTCACTGGGCTTGTACAACCACCTTTGGCAGCACCAACATAAAGTAATCATTTTCTGCATGGCTTCATTATTGTGGGGGAGTTTTGCCCCCAGTCTTCTTTACATTGCTTTAGTTCATTGACTTTTGCGGGCATTCATTTATTTACATCTCTTTGAATGTCCTGTCTCTCCATTTCAATCCCTTTTCTTCCAGTCTGGACTTCGACTGGGCCATTGTTTCACCTTGATGCTTTTCTTTTTCAGTCATTCCGTTGTAGATTTCCTGGTGTACTTGGGATCATTGTCCTGTTCTATGACCCAATTTCGGCCAAGCTTTAGCGGTGGGACAGATGGCGTCACATCTGACTGTGGAATACTCTGGTGTGCAGAGGAGTTCAAGGTGGATTCAATGACTTCAAGGTCCCCATGTTTAAAGCAAACACAAATCAACACCCTTCCACCACTGGGATTGACAGTTGGTGTGATGTGTTGATAATGCTACGCTGTGTTAGCTTCTCACCAAATGTGGCGCTGTGTGTTTTGGCTACACATCCCCACTTTGTGTGTCCAAAAGATCAAGAGTCACATGGTTTAGATGCTACTTTGTGGAGTCTGCAGTATCTCTTAGCTTTTCTGTGGTTTGGCTCTGAGCATTTCATGACCCCAGTTACAATTTGCTGGGAACTGGCCATTGCGTTGAATGTTTTCCACTTAAGAATGAGCTTTCCCACTGTCGAATGACGGACTGATGAAGGACTTTTTTGGAAATGGCCTCACCCTAACCCTTCTCAGATTGATGGGCAGCAACAACTGTGTCTCCTAGCTCAATACTGTTGTGGAAAGACATTAGTACTGAATTGCGTTAAGATGGATGGATGTTTTGTGATGTAAAAAAAAAAAAAAAAAGGGTGTTAAGCCAAAGGAAACAGAATCTATTTAATTATGAGTTTGTAAAAAAGGAGTGGGAGTCTATAAGTTGCACTTCTTCCCACTCCTTTTCGAGCGCCGAAAATTTTGCTTGTCCGTGTCGTACTGTTCTTTGTTATCTGATGATTTTATGTGCTTGAAATGAAACTAAACTTAAACTAACACTCATAAATACCCCACAACTGTAAATTTTGCTTTTATAGACGTAGTCACACTTTACAGAAGAGGGTTAGGGCCACTGGAAAAAAAAAAAAATTAACGTAAAATATATTTTTTTATTATTATTTTTCTGAGAAAAAAGTCCCAATTCAGACTCTTTTTCTCAGAATTCTGACTCTAATCTCAGAACAACAATAATGAAAAAAAAATATTTAAAACAGTCACAATTCTGAGAAAAAAGTCCGAATTCCAAGATTAAAGTCAGAATTTGGACTTTTTTCTCAGAATAATAATAATAATAAAAATAATATATTGGACCTTCATTTTTTTTTTCCCCCCAGTGGCCCTAGTCCTCTCCCGTACACGTCACCCTTTATCAGACAAGTGACTATTTTTGGGAATTTCCACAAACATTAAATAGGAGGCCAATCCTGTGCCTCAGTGAGGTCCAGAAGCATGTTGGTTTTATAACACGATACAATGATTCAGAGAGATTTTAGAGATATTCTGAAGCTGTAAATAGTGAATATGAGTGATTTTTGTCAGTTTATAACCTTATGACAGTTGTTACCCCGCCCCCCAAAGGGGAAGTGAGGGCATTGTTTTTGGTTTGTTTTTTTTTTTTTTTTGGCTGTTTGTCTGTCTGTTTGTTTGTTTGTCAGCAAGTTTACGCAAAAACTACTGGACCAATTTCTGTGAAATTTTTAGGAAAGGTGCGAGGTGGTCCAGAATAGATCCCATTAAATTTTGGTGAATGTAGGTCAAAGGTCAAGGTCACCAAAAATGTGTTTTTGCAATGATAAGAGATAGGGCAAATCAGGTAAAAGGTTTGCGAGGGGTGGGGTCTGTTGTGCTGGGTACCACTTGTTTTATTGCATGTGTTTACTTTTTAGCAAGTGCTGCTTGGATGTTTTATGGCAAGAAGAGGGAGATTGTTGTCATGGCAACCAACAAGGAGGTAGGTGACAATGTCCAAGGTTGAAATTAGGAATTTCAGAATATTTCAACGTGTACCCCATAAAGGGTTTATGAGAAGTGGTTTATTGATCATTTTCAATAAACCATGCTGCTACTTACTCTGTTAATTCCCATGGAAGCAGAAAGGGTGTGCTTAATTTTTCACACACTGCTTCACTTTAGTTTTTTTTTGTTAAATTATGTGTATGTCATTATGTCCTTAAGCATAAACCCATAGAATAAAAAAAAAAAAAAAAAAAGAGTTGACTTCATTTTTCTCAGGTTGAAATGTCCTTCAAATTATTACTTGATTTTTACTGAAGGGACCGATCAAGCAAAAGTGAACATCAGCGTGAAAAAGTACATTTGCACACATCATTTATCAAGTGGCCTAAGTTTTCAGTTAAAGATCTCTATTTTATGGAAGTGTTATCCTTTTTAAAATACCACTTGTAGAAAAAAAAAGTTACAGCCGATTTTATCGATTGTACTTTTTACACCATATGCCTCAGACATAAAAATATAGCTCAAATTTAATGCAAAAAATTCCATCTAAAAAAAATCCAGACTGATCTCATGAAACTGCATTGTATGTCGTGCCAGTTTTTATTGCATGTGGCGTGCTATATGTACGTATTTTCATCCTTTTGCATGTTATCCAACGCCATTTGATGGCTTGTCAATGTACGCCAAGATCTCCGGTTTACATATCTGTAACCGCTAACCCTAAACCTAACCCGCTAATAATTAGCTGCTAATAGCGCTAATCACTAACCCTAACTGCTAATGGCGCTAATGGCTTATGGTGCTAATTGCGTGTTATTTTATGTGGCTTGAACATACACGCGAAAAGCTTATAATGCATTCAGATTACACGCCAGTTAAAAGTGGCATTTTATCTGTATGCAATTCATGATATCACATTGAAAAAATGCGAAAATGTATTCAGTCTGTCACATTTAAAAAAACTGTGTGAACTGTTACTGAGAAATGACTATTTGTAATTCACCTATGTCAGTATGGACCACCACAAGTTGTAAATAACGCTGTGTTAGTATTAAATATATTAAATAAAGCATTGGGATTATATCTGGCTTATTGTTTTAAAAATTAAATTAACATTTTGGGTGATGCATACAATGATAGTCGTCCACGTGTTACTATGGCAACCTGTCGACCTGTTACCACATTCTCATGTCAATAAAACAGATACTTTTCAATATTTTACTCCAAAATTAATTTTCAGAATAGTTGAATATAATATCTAAAAGGTTTTGTCCTACTTGATATCATTTTCTGTTGAGAACCGCATGTTTTGAATATTTGAGTAAAGCTTGAAAAATTTATGCTCGTTTCAATTCCACGTGTTACCGAGCAGTCATTTGACATTTTTCACCTAAAAAATGTAATCTCCCCAAATTTTGTTATAATGTAAAAAAAAAAAAAAGCCAACTCAAATATTTATAATACATGCATTTAAGTTAGTCTGCTTACATGACAGAGACTGTTGAACACAAAATACGTCCGTGTGTCACCGCTTGATCGGACCCTGAAGCAAACGTTCCATAACTATATGAACAGTCGTATATAAAGCATCTGTGCTTCCACTGGAGTAAAGAGGATTTGTGCTTTTGCCTCATGTGACGCTCCCAAATGGGATTGTTATATATAACTTCCAATTAGATTTCAGGTGTTTCTGCTTGGTCTTTGCTCTAGTTTGTGAGATAAATTACAAAATTATATTAAGACTCACTTAGGATTAAGTGTGTGGGAAACTATAGAGTACGTCGGTGAAATATGTGTTTGTATTCCATTCAGATTAATTGAAATAATAGTTCTTTAATCTCTCCAAAAATCTCCCACATTACAAACAGACATCCTCAGTTGTACCTCAGTGAGTTGTGTTATTATGGGCAGCTTTTGAAAATCTCCCAGAGCACCGTCATGTTCTGTTTTGACTGTGTGAGACTAAGCCCCCAAAGGAAATGTGTGTATTAATAAATCCTGTTCATCATCATTATCACCCCCATGAAAACAAGAGCAGCAACAGCGTCATGAAAATAAGCCCATCAGGATGATTCATTCACACACTAATTGTGGAACAAAGCCAGCAAACAAGGAGCGTGATGGGTATTTTCTGTTGTTGTGTTCAAAACATGGAAAAAAAAAAAAAAAGAAAAGAATGTGTAGGTGGACTGCATGCCATGAAATATACAACATCTAAACCAGCCTTACAGTAGATATTGGAATATTTTACATTAAAACACTGAAAAATTATTGCAAGATGAGAGGAGTTCTGAGGTTGTGGTGTGTTTCACAGATATCCACAACACCTGCGATATGAACCAGTGATCTCCTGTATGACATTAGAATGAGTCATTGTTGTGTCCTGACCACTCCCAGTCCGACATGAGAACAAAAACATACAGTGGGTTATGTCATGGATATTGAAATATGAACACTAGACCCTCTGTTGATCGAACCCTGGGAAAAAATCCAAATCTCACAAAGTGTATTTTTCTCATTTCTAGTCAAAATATCTCATCACACTTAAAATAAGACAGAATCACCTAAAGAGTAACTTTTCAGTCAGATACAAGACCTTATTTTTGGACAATAGATCTGGAAAATCTTATTTCGAGAAATCTTACCAAGATAATTTTCACTTGTTCCATTGGCAGATTTTTTTGCTTGAATTAAGCCAAAAAATAAAAATAAAAAATCTTGAATTAAGCAAAAAAAAAATCTGCCATTGTTCTAGTTTGTGCAGATCTTCCTTGAGGATTACATAAATACAGATCTGAAGGCCTGTGACCAGAGGTTTCTCTCAGAATTAGTCTGCCAAAGCTTTTTTACTTTTGTTGTTTGAAAAATGTGTTGCCAGTAACAACAAACTAGTTGCTTTTCCATTGACCCTCAAATTGGGCAAATATAACTTGCACATAAAAATTTACCTAACGGAAAAAAGACAATTTCTCCCAAACTCTTGTTTTTCGATTAAAAGTTTTTGCGCTGGCAAGAGGTGGTTTTTGGGGCATGGCACAATTGGTATATTACACAAAACTGCAATGGAAAGACCTTTTTCTGCAACTACAGTCACGTGAATAAAAAAAAAAAGGATGTTGACGGACGTTACGACAAGCAAAGAGTTTTAAAAGAAACATGGCGCAGTATGTGTGGACACACCAGGAAAATGAATCATTTTTTAATTTAGTGCAGGATAGAGGGGTAATATATAATAATAATAATAATAATGAATATATGTGTAAATCAACATGATATTTACATTCGTCGCCATGTTTATAGAATGACTTCTAGTGTCATGTCGCGATGATAAATAAACAAATCATCGCATTTGTAATTTAACGGAAAACCGACATTACGCACTTCTGTTTTTTCGACACTTAGTAAATATCGGTAAAGTTTTGCGCATATGTCCAATGGAAAAGCGACTACTGAGATTTATCATTTTTATCATTTGTTCAGTTCTATTTTAGCCCTGGTTTTGCTGTTCACATCTTTCTTTCTTTCTTTCTTTCAAACATGCAAAGAAACAAAATAAAACAACAACAGAATAACATATAAACAAACAGAATCTGTCTTTGAGTACGAGCAAGTCTACATTTGTATGGTCGAAAAGGAGTAGGTAGAAGTATAAACTTATTTAATCCTACCCTTCAAGTACTTTTACATGTTTATCAATAACTTAAGTCATGAATCAAACAATATGTTTTCTTAATTTAACATTCAACCCACGACTAATACATAATGATGAAATTGAGTTATACAAAACTATATTATCATTGCAATACATTCATAAAAAACAGACATCAACAGTTCAACAATTTTCTTCAATAGTTACAGCATATATGTCAATACAACATGATCCATAAACAAACAGCCCTCATAGTCATTATTAAATACTGTACCTCATCAGAATCAGTTCTTTATATCTTTTTTGGTTATCTTCCTTGGTTACAGTCTCTCGTCTATCATCAATATCCAAAGACGACTTTATAACTGTATCAATCAAATGTATTTACACAGCATCACATAACAACCAAAGTTATTTCATGACACTTTATATTTAGAGCTGGTCTAAACCACACTCTTAAGCCAATTTACAGAAACCCTGGAGCAAACGCTTAGTAACTTTACGAGCCGATAATATTCACACTTACAAAACCTACATAAATGTCACATAGCATCAAATCAGCTGCGTGTTCAAGAGAATGTAACTACACTGATCAATCTGCATTTGGAATACTGGTGCATAGATCTTTATCAACATCTATGGAGTTCTTCGAAACATTAGAGGTGCCATCCTGCATCGGGGGATCAATATCGGCTCCCAACAGATCGTAAAAGTAATCAGCAGTTTTATCTGGCTTTTTACGAATCAATACACTTGTTATGTCTTATTTCTTTCAGCTGTCTTTGGAAGTCATGTATATTCCACAGCTCATTATATATCTGCTCTCATCTCTTTTACCCTGGGGGTTGATTGCACTCTTCGATGAATCTTTAACATGCTGCCTGTTTTTTAATAAGGACCCAGTGTAACATTTCATATGAATACAACTTGGTTAATTATTGTTCAGATCTGTGTCAGTTTTCCTCCAGAGGTTCCAGGCATAATCACTGCAAATAACAGCTTCATGGACTGTGGTTTGTTTGTGTTTACTGTTAAAGGTATAATTTTATCATCTTTGTACTTTGACACATTAAGAAATGACCTAAAATTATTGCCAGTGTGAAGAAATAATGTCAAAGTGCTACTGCAGTGGCGTGTAGAGTAGTTAACATGCTAACCATTTCTCTCTTTTAAAGTGAGTAGTCACTGTAGCATTGAGTCCAATAGTAGAAAATTAAGAAGTGCTGCTGTTTTGTTTTGTTTTTTTTTTTCTTTTTTTTCATAGATCGTATATAAGAAGGACAGATGAACCATGACGTCGCCTAGTGGGTTTTGTGGTGCAGTTTGGAGGCCAGGGGGTCCGTGTTTTGGCCATCGTCATGTTGACTCTTGACCATTTGTTGGCAAAAGGGGCTGTTTGGTGATAATGCATCCATGGTTGGTTCTAGATTGGATCAGCAGGTGCAATGTTCTACCCTGCTGTGATGAACTGTTTTGCTATGCGATTGGTATTGGTTCATTAACAACTATGGCACTGAAAAATGTCCAGTGCCATCGGTGTGCTAACTCACTTATTGAGATTAGTATCTTAATTTAACACACTACATCTTGATTAAACAGTTTGAAAGTACATACAAAGACGTGTTGACCTACTTTACAGTGTAATAAGTAACATTAAAGACTAGACCAACACTAGTTTCACGTAGCCAGATTTATCTGGAGGGTAATGCAGTGGTGTATTACGCTGCAAAAATCAAAATCTTACCAAGTGTATTTTTCTCATTTCTAGTCCAAATATCTCATCACACTTAAAATAAGACATAATCACCTAAAGAGTAACGTTTCAATTAGATATAAGAACTTATTTTTAGACAATAAATGTGGAAAATCTTATTTCAAGAAATCTTACCAAGATAAATTTCACTTGTTCCATTGGCAGATGAATTAAGCAAAAAAAATCTTGAATTAAGCAAAAAAAAAAAAAAAAATCTGCCAATAGAACAAGTGAAAATTATCTCGGTAAGATTTCTTGATTAGATTCATGGTAAAAATTTAAGTGTGATGAGATATTTTGACCAGAAATGAGAAAAATACACTTAGTAAGATTTTGATTTTTGCAGCGTAATCTTTATGGTTACACTTCGTATCACCTATATTAGCCCCAACTATGACAAGTTAAACAATTTCAACAACACAACAAACAAAACACAAAGTAAATGACAATGAAATGACTTCCAGCCAAAGGATGATCTGACGTAAAAATGCCCTTCGAAGGTAAGATTTAGATTTTTTCCAGATCCGTTAGCATTTACGCCTTCTCAGTCCGACCAGAGCCATTCTCTGTTGTGCTGATACGATATGAAATGATACGATGCAATACATTTCATTGTCCGCTTAGGGAAATTTGCATTGGACTCCAAGAGCTGCACAGGTGAAACTGCCAATTAATAACACAGACATATTAGCCTAGAACAAAGACGCAATCACACAACTCACACATATTGCACAAGACTCTCATAGATAGTTAAAAGAAACAGTTGACCTTTTCTTTCCGCAATATTGGATCCTCCAATTTCCCTCTATTAAAAACACGTACATATAGGTCACTTCTCACCGCTTTGCTGATGAAGATCTGGAGTCAGTCCCTATGGTCTCCTCATATGTGCTAATGCTAATTGCTAATGGGTAAAATGCAGAGACTGAATTTGCCTATAATAAAGCAAGTTAACCTTTTTAACCTTGAACCTTTGCGTACTGTCTCAGTCCTGTAGGTAGATCTGGTTCCATCCACTATTGTTTTGGAATTCACGCACAAGGCATCTGGGTTGTTTGGCTAGCTTTCATTCGGTGCTGAGCGCATTTGACGCTGCGTTTGCGAATAGCATTGGAAGAGAGGTTATTTTAGTGGAACATGAGCACATAAGGAAGCATGTCTGTGTTTAAAAGGATGAAATCCACAACATGATATCATGAATCGCGTGCATATAAAACGCCACTTTTAACTGGAGTGTTTTCTGTACGCATTATAAGCTTTCCACGTGTACGTTCACGCCGCGTAAAATACCACGCGATTAGCGGTTAGCGCTAGCGGTTACAGATCTGTAAACTGGAGACCTTGTCGTACATTGACACGCGATCAAATGGCGTTGAATAACACGGCGAAAGGATGAAAATGCGTACGTATAGCACGTCAGCTGCCATAAGAACTGGCGTGACATACAACGCGATTTCATGAGATCAGCCTGAAATCCAGCAAAACGAGACAGCACATAAAAATACAGATATCAAGTAAACCATTTTCGGGGTGTAGTTGGAGATGGGAGGTTGTCGCACATGCATCAATAATGGACTTCAAATCGTAGCACAGAGTTCGCAGAAGGAATTACAATGATAGATCCTGCCACTGCTGCCATATAAGATACCAATCAGATATTCTGATTGCCACCTCCAGCAAAGCCAGACTAGATCAACACAAGTTTCATGTAAAAGGTGCCCTCCTTCAGTGGCAATATGACATATTCTTACAAAGTTTCACCTTTAAAGCTGAACATCAACCTGCGGTATCTGTATTATGTTAGGTCTGTGTTTACATTCGACTGTTCTCACCAAACGCGATGCAAATATTTTCATATAAAAAGTCAGTGTTAAAAGACGGGGCTATGTTTGTGTACTTCCATCAGTTTTGGGTCAGAGTCTGTTTTGTGCTGGGAGTTGGTCATTCATAGACGTTAGCTAACACCATTACCAAGCCAACTAGTGTTTCATTTGCCTACATCTGCAATAACCTGTGTGCCTGTGACCTGATTTCCGAGGTCTTGCATCAGATTTCTTGTAAAAATCCTTACTGTCACTACGGATTTCTTCATTTCCTCTCCTCCTCTGCAACTCCAACAGGACGCAGCATTACCCAGCATTAGATTGGAGTCAGTTTATTTGTGAAAACTGGTACTTAGAACTTATTTTAACACAAATTTCACACATGCTAATCTTCCATGTTTAATATTAACATTTTTACACCTTTCCATACGAAAAGTCTGCTGTTGGTATTGCTTTTCTTCTTCCATTATTCTATGAAACTGAATGATGCACCGCGCTTCACAGATCATATAAATAAAAAACAGGTAACGGAGCGTATTCACTACATTTTTAATTTTGTTTTCGTGGCTGTGGGATCAGTCTGCAGGTGGCTTTCGGATGTAGGCTGCATGTTCTCTCTCTGTGTTTGTGTAGGTTTCCTCTGGGTTCTCCGATTTCCTCTCACAATCCAAACACATACAGGTCAGGTAAAGCGGAGACTGTAAATTTCCCACAGGTGTTAATAAACAAGGTATTTCCCTGCCTGTCACCCAATGCATGATGGGATGGGCTCCCTGAAACCCAATACCTGTCTACCGTGAAGAAATGAGATAAAAGAGAGAAAACTGTTTTGATTTGTTCATAGGGTTGAAAAACAACCTCCATTTATGTTTCATTCATCCTGCTCCTACTGGTGGCAGGTAGCATCGTAAAAATACCATCTGTACTGTACTTGAGTATTTTTCTTTCTACATTTTAAAACGTGTATAAACATTTTCTGCTCAGACTCCACCTTTTAGTTCATACGTCTGAGGGGAATTATAATTATTTTGCATGTCTTCTCACTGTCAAGACTGAGGCTACGTCCAGACGACAACACTCGTGGTGTTTTTCTTTTACGGATTCTAAAAGTTTCACATCCATACATGTATTGTTTCAAGAAATACAGTTGCGGAAAAAAATTATTAGACCATCGAAAGTCATTAAAAACAATGGTTGTGCAATCAGGAAACTAACTCTGGTGTATCATGTGACTAAAACAGACAGAAAAGAAAACATGGAATGCCTAAAAGCACTGTTTTTGTCAGTACAATGCCGTAGATATTGATGAAAGAACAGAAGTGATTTTGGTTATTATGAAGAAAACATGGAAAATGGATAGATATCAGCTCTGAAATTCAACTATTATGAGCTATTTTTGTTGATATCATTACATTTGTCCAAACAAATGTACCTTTAGTTGTACCAGGTATTAAAATGAACAAGAAACTGAAGAAAACAACGGTGGTCTAATAATTTTTTTCTTCTTCTGGTCAAGTGGTACTATGGCGTCATTGTTTCCAAAAAGTGGTGTTTTGCTTATCCCCACAGCAATGCGGGGGAGGCATTGTGGGATTTTTCTTCTCTGGGACCCATTCTCCAAGAATACTACCAAGGCCGGTGTCATGTAGACGAAAGGCTGAAACGATATTCAACTTTTGTGGAATGGCATAATTTCAAGCTCTGAGATCAACATAATAAACTGATGAGACAATGACAATAGACAAATATTGGTGAACATCACACATGACAAACATAACCAAGTGAAAATGACACAAAAAGAAGAAACTGATGTAAATGAATAGCTTTTTTTTTTTTTAAGATTTAGAAATTGCTTTGAGTTAGCCTTGGGTTTAGCTTTTACACATTTACTCTAGTAAAGTTGAACAGTTGAATCAGTCCATCTGCTTTAAACAGAACCTTTGTCTTTCAGTTCTTTTTTATCTTTATTGTTTATCTTTTGCCTCCTCTAAATGCTACATCTACAACCCTGATCAACTCAACCCAACCCAAAAAAATCAGGACATTGTGTAAAATATAAACAAAAACAAAATGGAGTGATTTACAAATTCCATAAATCCATATTTTAGCAAAAAAAAAAACAACAACAACAAAAAACTAGGAAAATTCTTAATTTGACTAGCGCAACAGTTGGGACATGGCGACAAAAGCTGGAAAAATAATTAGTAAGTAATTTTGTTAGTTGACATCAGGTCTGGATGTAAAAGGAGAAACTTAGAGAGGCAGCATTTCCAGAAGATGAGCAGCGGTTCACTAATCTGCAAAAAAAAAAGAGCTTTTAAAAGTTGTAAAAGAAATGTCAGAATAATATTTTTCTCTAGGTCGAGCGCTCCAGCAGCACTTTATTTCATTCTAAATATAGACCAGTGTGTTTCAATGTTTCTTCACCAGGGTCATCAGGAAATACATAAGTAGCTGTATTTAAATAAAGTATGAATCATGAAAAAAATACATGGAAATAATCAAGCCTGTACATCCACGTACTGGTCGACCTGTAGGGTATATGACCAAGAGACAAAGGGAGTGTTCAATTAAAACACTGCTTATGGCATATTAGGATGTCAAGGTTACATAATGTACAAATGGAAAAGGGCTTAAGTTTCTAAAAAATAAATAAATAAAAATAAGGAAAATAATAATGGCTACTTTAAGACCCACATTTATATATGTAATACCTATTTATTGTCACCTTCCTAAAATACCTGCCTAAGTCATTTGAGTAAAAAAAAACAAAACAAAAACAATTTTAGATAAAACAGTTTAGGAAGGTGAAGAAAAACAGCTTTACTTATAAAAAAATAAGCTTTGTATTTGTAAGGTATGTAATTCCTGATGACCTTGATGAAGGCCACCAGCCAAAACACGCTGTTCTATATTTAGAGTGAAATGAAGTTCTTCTAGTCGACATGTGCTGTTGGAGTTCTTGACCTACAGATACTTTTTCACCTTCTTCTTCCACCTGGGAAGTAGGTGAAGTTGTGCCAGAGCAGAAATTCTGGAGAAATCTCTGTGGTGCCTTAGACAATGCTGAAAATCAATACACAATGTCTATGATATTTGGACCCTCAGATGGCACCGCTTTAAAACCAGGAATGATTCTAAAATCAATGTATAGGATCAACACTTCCCGGTAAAGGTGTCCAGGTGGCCTGAAGCCGACCTTTCAACAACTGAAATCACCATGAAATGAAAAATACCAAGAAGACTGCTGAGTAGCTAGAATCTTATATCAGACAAGAACCTTCTCCCAGAACTCCACCGGCTGGTCTCCTCAGTTCCCAGACTATTATAGACTTGTGTTAGATGAAGAGGGAAAGCTACACAGTAGTAAATATGACCTTGTGTCACCTTTATGGAGACACGCTGCTATTCTTAACTGCCATAATAACAGGCCGGCTAGATGTCTTCATGTTTTCTCTGCAATAAAGGTGTCAGAAAAGGTATTTTTTGACAATTCTTTTGCACCTTCGTTTTCAGGAAAAACTTAACTTTCAATATCTAGCCAAAAATTATCATTATTATAAATAATAAATGCTTAAAGGAGTGATATTTTCCTTTTTTAAAATGGAATTATGCATTTTAAAACATTTCCCTGTGGTCTACATAAACTGTAAATGCTCTGCTTGGGTCT
>JAPQRP010000003.1:26412510-26429717 GCA_037367295.1 Apogon hyalosoma
GCTTTGCAGCAGCTGGAGGGTTCAAATTCAAACTTTATGAACTATTAGGGTCCAAATACACAAATAAATGAACCAAAAACGAATAAAAGTGGTTTTAGCAAAATATGACCCCTTTAAGGGTTAAGATAAACTGGCAGCCATCCCATGAGATCACGTTGGGTAGTCTACTAAAAAAAGGCTGAATATTTCCATTATACAGTGACAACGGTGGCAAGATTATTAGTCTCCTTCCTTCCACTACCTGCATATTTTCACCTTCAAAGTTGCCTTTGCTTTGTCAAAGAATAACAACCTCCAGGCTGCAATGACACCCTGAAAATGGCAAGTTTTGACCAAGACACACCTCTTTTCATGTGTTGTCTTATTTTACAGGGATTTAGTAATTTAATACCACAAAGCTTACCCACATGTGCACGTTGCACCAAAACACTCCTCTCCTGTCACTATTTTTGTATACAGTACTTGGTGCCACCCAAGAACTAGTCAAGCAATACAGATAACTTTCTGCCCTATTAACTCCACAGACCTACTGTATCTACAGCACTAACACAGGAGATGTGACAATGCAATACTAATAAATAAACAAGCAAGTACTTTAGCGCTAAACACTGCACGTCCTTGATTGGCCACTTGGTGTTTTCCTCCCAAAGTGATTATATATTTACCTGGTGTTCGGGAAAAGGGCCATTCCATCCCATGTAAATCCCTCAGTTCTGGTAAAGCTGCCTCTAAAATGAATATTATTAAACTGGAATAGCCCATCACCTCTGTGTTTTAGGAGGTTGATTTATGAGATGCAATGGAAACCATATTCAAAGGTCATGGAATCCATTCTTGGCACTCCTTTATGTAATTACATGATTACAGTGTAAGAGGTGTGTTGCTATGTAATACTCACCTGTTCAGTGTTCGCTTTCTTTAATATATGAACCCTGTTTTGTTGTGCGTGTTAATGGATAATTTGTTGCTCTGACAATCTTATGTTCATCTAATATTTATTTTTTTTTGTTTATGTTACAGTAATCTGTACTTTTTTGCTAAAAAGCTACCCCCCCCAAAAAAAAACAAAAAAAAAAAAAAAGAGGCCAACATTCCAGCAAAAATAAACATGCCTGGTATGATGGTTTTTGCTTGGTTTTAACCTCTATTGCTAATTTTCCCCAATTCCACAAGGGGCCTCTGGGGTTATTGTAAGCATTTCTCTGAAAATGCCAAACACAAGCCTTCAACACAATAGTCAACAAACCAATGGACTACATCACTCTTGGAATGTCCACTTCTACAGCAACTCAAGGGACCTATAATGGAAACTGGCTCTGATATGAAAACTGTCAGACATACTTTCACTACATCTGTTACAGACAAGAAATAGCTTTATAGAATGAAACTGAATGTAACTGATTTAATGTAACTAGTTTACATAAGAAATGTTGAACCATTTTCTCAAACATCACGACTGTAATTGAAATCCCCTGTATGGTACTTCCCCCTGTTTTCTCCAGTTCAGCCCCATCCACATGAACGGAATGACAGAGAACTTTCACCATCTTCTGGATTTTGTCTGAATATAACCTGTGCCGCTTATGGGGTTTTGCTCATTGATTTTCCCAACACTGTATTTAGACACTAGGTCACTTAGAATACAGACCTTACTATCATTGACTTTTAATGAATGGGTTTTAAGAACATACCCCTTAAACGTGTCAGTTAAAGTCAGTGTTGGTGAGACTTCATCTACATGTTTTTGATGTTTTTGAGTTTTCATGAATTACGTAGTTACACTACATTTTGCTGTAACTTGCTGGTAGTTAAACTACATTCATATTTTGTGCCGTGTCAAGTAATTCCAGTACTTTTTGAGTAATTTTTTTTTGTTTACTCAATTTGCAAACTACAATTTTGGGCAACAACATAAAATTAAGGTTTTAGATGTATTTTTTGTAATATAAATTGTATTTCACCATGGAATGCAAGACAGTCCCTTTTTCTTTCATCTTGAATTGCTTTGAAGGTGTGATCATGTCATGACGTCACAGCCTCTGATTGGTTTGCCCTGGCAGCACGCGAATGCTCCGCAGATGTGCGATCATTACTAATGTTGTGTGGTCGTCACCACCGTGGACAACTCTCCCACCGGCGCCATCCCCCATAGCAACGTGTCGCCCCAACCGTGCTCATATTTTGTTTCATATACACCACATGTACAATCTCAATTTAACGCTGAAAATAAAAAGAAGTTGCTAAAACTACTTTTTTCTAGCCGTAGTTTCACAAACTACATTTCTCCAGGGGTAGAAATGTAGTTTGTCTGATCTACTGCCATGCTGAACTACTTGTAGTTTTACAAGCTATGTTTGCAAAGTAGCTACCCCACCACTGGTTAAATTAAATGTGTCAGTATCTCCACATTTAACATATTTTAGTAGTGTACCACAGGGGTAGGTTCTTCTTCAGCTTATCATGAGGGTTCAGCGGAACATCTCAGGCCTCGAGGGCAGGCAGGTTGTTATCCTGGCTAAGAGCAGCCGGGCCAAACACAAGTTTCCTAACATGACCCAAGTGAAGAGAGAGAGCAAACAAAATAACAGGGCGGAGAAACAGCATTCCAAGAGTACTAAGAATAGCTAACTGGACCCTGTGCTCCCAGCGCTAAGTTCACAACTAGTCTTAGGCAACAAGCAGAGTGAGCCTGTGCACGTTGCCAAAATTTTGCCAGTTCAGTGTGAACCTTGAGCTCAGGCATTTTCTGCGTGTAGTTCCTCACAAAGACCATACAAATACATCTGCACCAGTCTGGTTTTCTGTTCAAAATCCAAGGAAATGTGTCTAAACTAAATGGCAAACCCATAATTGCATCACAATTTCCCACCATTCCTCTACAGTCAAGTCCAAATACTGGTGAATCTGTTAAGACTGTAAGTAGTCAACACTGAAAAGAAACCAATACAAGTAATTGTGCTGTCATTTTGAAAACCAGCACTGCAGCTAAAATATAAGATAATCTATCTCAAAGAGGAAGATCTCTCCATACACTATCTTTATTGATTTCTTTTCCTCAGGAGAAGGGGAGACATCAGACAAAGTGAACCTCTGAAGAGCGCTGCTGCTTTTAGTTACTGCACAAGTGTTTGCACTGGGCTTTCAGTGACTTTCTATCCAGAGAATGGTCTGCACTTTGATCAAGACAGAGCATCAACACATGCACCCGGTACATGACGATACTAGGTTTAACCCTTTCATGCTCAGGGTCCACATTTGTGTCATGAGAGAGTTCTCTAAACCACTAAGAGGCAGTTTCAGTACATCTACAGTAGTATTGTAAGAGTAGGGATTATGTTACTAATATTTTTAGATGGTACTGTTGTAGTCCAGATCACTTCACCCAAGACCAGGTCATGACAGAAACAACAAGGACATTACAGGAACACAGTTTTTCAAAGGAGTGGGATAATACCTCTCACCACTGAGTCACAGAATGAACTCTTAACACCAACACCAAATACACTGCATTGTCACATTATCCAGCTGCTGAATAAGATTGCACTGTTAATTACTTGCACTATTTGCACAGATCTATAACTGGTACCATTATACGTCACTCAAACCCAGTGGTTTTGTCCACATTGTATACTGTATATTGGATATTTTGAAAAACTGATAACTCTATCTTGTTTATTTATTTTATTTTATTTTTTACTGCATGCTTCTTACCTACTTCATGTTCTCTGTATGCACCAAACCACTGATGCACATTCCTAGTAATGTGAACCCTGTTTACTTACATGGCAATAAACATGATTCTGATTCTGAACTGGAATGACAATCCAAATTGGCTTCTGCACCTGAGCAAAATGTTTAAAAGCTGTTTAAAAGTTGTGAAACATATATTTTCTTCTTCTTTTTTTTTTTTAGTAGTAATGATGCTAAATAAATGAAAAAATCTACTGGAAATTTAGTGACCAGGTTTGTCGAAGTCCAAGACGACAAGAATAAAAAAAATGCATTTTAGCTTCAAAATAGTTGTTGGCTCACGAGTAAAACCAACGACAAGCACTACAGCACACTTTACAACATAATATCTCCATTGGAATTTTACTGAATAAACACTAAAAGTCAAGGTTATTAAATAAACAGTTGCTTAACAAAAAAAATCACATACATACAGTAGGTTGGTACTAGTTTATGATATAAGTATAGTGGATGCACCTGGTCAAACTTATATTTGAGACGTCAGAGGGTTATACGATGTAGTTTCCTGTACACAATTACAATGCCCAGTCTATTAGCTTAACACATCTACATTCTATGTTATAAAAAGGAAATGAACTCTGTGTGTCTTGGGCATCACACAAAATCTGGAAAGAGCTGACTGTTGCAGTTTGGCATAATTATGTATTTTTGGTCAAGGAACAGACTAGCAAAAACAGCAAGCGGATAGGACCAATAGTTTGGGAGATATTAGTAATTTTGGAATACAGTAGCTTTACAATAGCCAATCACATTGCTATGCCCAAAATCATAGAATCATCATTGAAGGGGTTACCTAGCAACAGATCAACAATAGGGCCACATTGCCATGGTGTCAAATTTCATGTGCAGAAACAGAAATGCCAGCTGAGAGGTTATTCAACTGAAAATGCCAGTGGAATTTACCAAGAAAGTAAAGGAAGGAACTGTATCAGAGGATCTAGAACCCGTGGTTCCCCACGCGTCAACGAGCTAGTTAACTATAGTTAGCATTAATTCATATATACTCTGTTAGCTAGAGTGCTAAGTAGCTCAAACCCCATTTCATGTTGTTTAATGTGCATTTTTCCAGTTATAATCTAGTAATTTCACTTGTGATCCAACAGAACAAAAATTCTTATCGTGATATGGTTTGTCTTGTCATAGATATACGGACTGGAATACAAACAAGGAAAATCAATAGCTGCTGGTTCAGTGAAAATTGAAGATGAATAGCTCTAAACTGGACTGAAAACATGAGTAATTCTGTAATATACAGGTTAGTATAATTCTGTTATAGCCTGTTAAAGACCTTCTTTATTTGTACGTCATTTCAGTCGTATGTATTCAGCATCAAATCACTAAACCATCAAGGCACGTTTCATAGTAGGTCAAAACCAGATAGGATTATAGTGAAAAACCCAACAAATCTCTGGTGGAGGAATAACTCCCTTAACAGAAGAAACCTCTTAAGGAATCTGCCTCGACCAACTGAGGTGAGTGGAGAGTGAATAGAGAGAAGAAGGCATAGACAAACAATAAACACCCGACAATGACTGCACATCACAAACACACGGTCCTAGAATCAGAGGTACCTACATATTACAGAACACAATGACATGACAGTGGCAAAGCTTAGGAGAGAGAAAGGCTCCTGCAGAAATGAGTCTTAAAACCCAGAGGAAGGTCTGTTGTCAACACAAATTTAAGGTTTCAACCTGAGAGTTTGGTGTATCCACAAAAGGCACTCTGAAATTAAAATGGTCTCAGGCTGTCAGCTAAAAGCACATCTGTTCACACTTCGCATCAAAACTGTCTCCATGTATCATGAGTGAAAAATTATGACCAGATCTCACTTGCTTGTTTTGTCATTTAGCCCGTTTACATGCACACAAACACGCCGATCATTATCCAGCTGTTGGAGTTGTGAGATTGTTCAAGGAATCATGTAAACAGCATATGGTCTGGACTTACATAGTGCTTTTCCACGCTTTTATGGTGCTTCACCATGTGGACAGTCGGAGGCAAGATTCGAACCACCGACCCTTTATTGGACGACCCCCGCTATCAACTGAGCCACAGCCATTTACAGGTTAATCTGATTTATTTATTTATTTTATGTCCGCGCATGTGTAAACACAATTAAAATTGTAGAAAATGGAAGCTATATAGTCAAATGTGAGTGGAAGACAATAATAGGAGGTTTGACATTACCATCATTATGTACGTATATACTCCGAAAGAAACCTGACAATGGACTGGAGCAGCTAAACCAGGGTTTTTGATTATCGCATTGCTCAAATGGACGTAAACGCATCAGATCTGATTAATATAATTATCGGATTACTCCCAGTTATCAGATTTTTTTAAAGGTCATGTAAACAGGCTCATTGACTCAACATCAGTGGATTTTTTCTTCGCTGATGACACCGACATATTCCAAGATGACAGCGCCAGGATTAGAACGTAAAGAGCAGTTCAGGGACACATGACACATGGTTTTCGCACATGGATTGGAGACCACAGAGTCCAGAGCTGAACCCTGTGGAGAATCTATGGGATGTGATGGAGAAGAATCTATTTACACAGTGACGCATATTTTATCATTTTTCTATTATACACATTATAAGTGGAATGATCAAGATGTGATTGAAGTCTGGATTTCAACCATTTTACACATAATCCTTCCGTTTGCAGAAGCTCAAACGAAATTAGACAAACTATTATCGATATGAACATGAGCAGTTTTTTTAATACTTGAATGAAAATCCTTTATAGTCAGTGACTGAAATCTGGAGCCCACAGACATGACCAAATGTTGAGTTTCCTCCCCGGAGTATGTTCTCATTTGCCCAGATCATTGTTCTTCTTGGTTGTTCTTCTATGTTCTACAGGTTTATTGGATTTATAAACCCAATATAAGTCCAATTTCCCCCACTGGCTATTAGAACTGAAGAATTCTCTTGGATGAGAGATGAAACATTTTCAAAAGAGTGAAACAAGCCCTCACTGGAGATTGCTTTGCCAGGCCTTCACTACAGTTGCTGCTTCTTTGTGGTTCTTTCTGCCCTCAGTTTAGTCTTCAGGAACTGAAAAGGTGCTTTGTTGGAATGAGATCAGGTAAGTGACTTAACCACTGGAGAACAGCCCCTTACGTTACCTTCAAAAGCTCCTGGGTTGCTTTTTTTTTTTTTTTCAGACTGTTTTGGGCCATTATTCATCTGTAATGTGAATAGCAGCCCTGTCAGTTGTGCAGTATTTGTGTGATCCATCTTATTACTTCTATCGGCATCACATCAAAGACTCTGATAATAACACACCTACCTGTTCAAGTGTAGTATTGACTTGGCTAGATCTAGCAAAATTGCAAGATTTGTGTCATTGTTCAAATACCTATGGACTCAACTGTGTTTATGATTTAACAAGGTCATCCATTGCTTAAAACACAGCACAAAGTCTCATTTTAGGTTTAAAACTTGAATAGAAGGGCTTGTACTTGTGCCTTTGCAAATGGGTGCTTCTATGAAACTGGTCCTAAAAACAGGACATGGGGGCTAAAAATGTAAACAAATGGTAGACTACTGTTATGAAGCAACTTTGGAAGCACTTTAGGTCTATTTTAAAAAACAAATATTTACTGAGATAAAAGAGAAACAATTTTTCAGATAAAACATGTTTATATTATTTTTTTTATTAGTTTTATACAAAAATCTGCTTGTAACAGGGGTAAAAAGGACACGAAAATTACCATTTTTTCAAATATATTTTTATTCTCAGAGGTACATTTTTGGGAATCAAACTAATTATGCAAGGCAGTGTTTCACAAAAATGATTGCTGTTGCAAAGTCACTGGCGATTTTATCTGTGTTTAAATAGGCATGTTCTGCATGTAACGCAAGTGGACACGATGGGTTATGCGCAAAACCTGGAATGAGACTAAGATTCATTTCTGGATTACAAAAACCACTAGGATTGTCAAATTCAACACAGTGTCTGTACAGCAGTATATAAGACCATTTCAAGTCATGTTTTCCAGATCAAATGCACTGACACCTATTTGGTCCTATTTTTGGCCCCAATATTATATTAAAAATTCATTAATTTTGGGATGGCTCAGAGCATAGTATATATATATATATATATATATATTTAATTATTTATTATTTTTTTTCATTTATCTGAGGTCATCATTAGGTACATCCTGGGTGGAAATTAGTCTAAATGTCTCTTATTATTGGGTCTAAAAAGCTAGAAAAGTGCCAGGTACCAAAATGAACCCAGTTTCATAGAGACACCCAAATAAAAACAGAATATTGGCACCTTTTACGATAAAATATTTTCTAACCTGTTACTCAGTGCATGAGGTGATGTTATGAATCAATAAGTAGATCTAAGATGTTGATAAGATGTGTTTTACTGGTCGTCTTGCATAACATGGTCTTAGTGATAAATTAATTTTAGAGCATTTTGATCATGCTTATGAATATCTGCTGGATTGAGTGAACTGCAGATATTCTGTTTCGTCAGTTGGAGGTAAAAGTGTTGGAATGTGATCCGTGCGCTCAGGCAACACTAAACCCTATGAAGCACCCGTAATAGGTTTTTGTGGGCTTTTTTTGGGACATCAGCTGAGTCGGCAGTCCACCAACCCATCCCAGAGCATGTTCATGTCCACACAGTTGAAGGAATGTGGACTTGTGCATCCTCCAAGTGTTCTCAGTCTGTCGTATAGTCATTCAGCTTAGAAACAGCAAAGTACACTTAAGAGGCAAATGAATGAGTTCATTTATATCTGGGGTGTGAAAACATTGTATAAATGTTTCAAAAGGCAATCTAAAATTTATACATTTTGCAACAAAACTTGACAGATCTTCCTGAAGTGACCCTGAATGTTTCTAGTGGATCTGCAGACATATCCAATAATATAAATAAAGTTCCTTAGGGGGACTGAACTGCATATGAGATATAAGACTATACCCGAAGAAACGACCACATTTTTATTAGATTTTTATGTCTTACATGCTCAGCACAGATAATAATGTACATGCATGTGGATTCAACGTCTAGAATAACATAACAAAATCTGACCTTAACCTTGTTGTTTTTGATATATTATTAAATCACTGACGTAACCATGATTTATTTGTAGGTATTTGCAACGGCCTCTTTCTGATATGAGGCTGCCAAGGCTAGGGCTGCTCTGAGACATGCTGCACACCGATATACGTAAGCCACTAATGTGCTAAATTCTGAGAATATGGTAATACAGATCTGTGAATTAGCAGTTAATCATCGTCAGTACCTGACAGCGCACTGGGTATAATTTGAATGGGTTGGACACATTTCACATATAGGTATCACAATTACTAATATAAATGACGAAATGGAACATTAAAAATGGAACGCTCTTAAAGCTGCATGATCAGAAATCCGGGGAAAAACACTAGAAATTGAAAATATACAGTACACCTTCTCTAAATCCCAATACTAAACACACTATAAATTTAAATGACCTGATGCTGTTTCATGTTACTGTGGAGAACGGAAAGTACTTGTTGAGACATCGATATAGTCATATTTGTCTGAATCCAATCAGTAACAAGTGGTTCCAGGCACAACAAACCCCGCCCTTCGCAAACGTTTTACCTGATTTGCCCTATCTGTTGTCATTGTGAAAACACATTTTTTGGTAACTTTGACCTTTGACCTACATTCACCAAAATTTAATAGGATCTATTCTGGACCACCTCGCACCTTTCCTGAAATTTTCATGAAAATTGGTCTGGTAGTTTTTGTGTAAAGTTCCTGACAAACAAACAGACAAAAAAAACCCAAAACAAACCAAAAACATTACCTTCGCCTCCCCTTTGGGGGGCGGGGTAAGCAGTAACTGCAGCTGTCAATCATATATTTAACCCCTACTTGCCAGAAAATACATGTGATTAACCACAAACTGCATCATGGGATACATTATCTATAGCTCAAAAACATCAAAATTCACAGATTTAGGAAGTATACTTTTTGCCTCTCAAACCATATGGATTACAACATGCTGACAGATAATTATGGATTTTTTTTACTAACACCAACAAATTCCAATGTGTTGCAGCTTTAGAACATTCATGATAATTTGAGTGAAACTGAACATTGGTGACTGTTACAAAACCTGGTCCAAAAAAACATTAGTTCTATTGTCTGGCTAAATGATCTTAGCAATATTTTATAGCATTCTTCTTAGCTAGCATTGCCAGCTACAGCATCTCTAGAAAATGTGCACAAAATTTGAAAGTTATAATCTCACTGGTAGTTTAATAATACACTTATAATGTAGCTGTAGTTGCAAATTTATGTTATGGTCAGTTTTTGGAACACCAAAGTTATGCGATATATGGATGAAAAGGCTGAAAGAATTAAAGAAAAGGCATGAACAAATCCATAAAACCACAAAAATAAGCTATTTTTTCTTTCTGATAATTTGTTACTGGTTCTGAATGACTATGGATGTGTCACCAGAAAATAGCAAGACATAGAACAGAGATCTAATTATCTACAGTAGATACAGTAGCTTCGTGAAGTAAGTACACCAACCCTTCACCCTTCTGAAATAATGACACTGTTACTGTACAAGTACTAGAGGCAAACTAACGATAAATAATAACAAAACCAAAGAATGTAAATTCATTTGCAGAGTTACATGCCTCTTCATTATTCTGTATTTTCCATCTCCTCGAGGCTTTATTGTGAAATTGATCTTAGTGCGGCATGTTGAAGGATGTCTCCATTCCCTTAAACTGCACATCGAGAAATGAGGATATATATATATATATATACCTGTGTATCCTCCGACTTAGTTATACACACAAAACAGTGATTCCGCAAAACACAATAAATATACAATTGAGTTTTCTGAAAAAAGATGTAGAAAAAGTACACCTGTATAACACAGTCACTTAGGCTACGTTCAGACTGCAGGAAAATGCGGCCCAAATCAGATTTTTTTGCCCATATGTGATCTGTATCCGATCTGTTAAAGACAGTTCGAACAGCACAAATCCGATTTTTTCCAATCCCACCCAGGCCACTGTCATATGCGGTCCTAAATCTGATACGTATCCAATATTTTGCAATGCGATTTCAGTCTGAACGGCCAGGTCGCATTTATCCGACCTTCATGTCATTGAAATGCGTCAAATGTCAATATTCTGAAACCATGCGACCATGCATACCTACGGGGTCATATATTACATCAGGATCTCTTATACGCATGTGGGTCACTTCAGGGTCGTATTCAGTTCATACTCAAAATTGATAGAAGTTGCATTTAACGTGCAATATGAATGAACACAAAAAAATCGAATTTCACCAAAAAATGTCAATTGGGCATGAAGTCCTGCTGTCTGAACATAGCCTAAGAATCTGCACCATCTCAATATTTTGTTTGAGCAGCCTTCATCCTACTGTACTGGGATGTTCTTCATCAGATGTTCTTTATCGAATACACCTACGTATCCTCAGTCATAGTCAAAATGAGATCACAGGAAACTACAAGAAAAGGGGATAGATTCCATAAGAAGATGGACCCTCTCCAGTGAAAGCTTGGTCAGAGCTATATTTCAACATGACAATGACCCACAACTTTCCGAAAAACATAGACCACAACCTTTCTGAAGGTCAAACAAAGCGTGAACTGAACCCAATTCAGCACTTTCGAGGCATCCTGACACGTAAGATGGAGGAACATGGGGTGTCCAATATCACTTAGGTTATCAGAGAAGGGTGGAAGAACGCCCTAACTAAGTGTCCAGTATGAATAAGGCTGTTCTTGCACAAAATCAGACTGTAATTGACTTTGTACCTTTGGTTTTTACAGAATAAGTGTGAAAAGAAATCAGAGGGTGTCTACTGTAGAATACATTTCTGTCCTTAGTCTGTAAATCAGCCTGGGGCGCTGCAAAGGGAGAAGGAGGGGTAAACATGACAAATTCATGGGACCCAGCATTTCCAGGGGACCCCATGGATATAGGTTAGAAGTTATGGAAATTTTGTGTGAGCTCTGGAGTAAAAGAGAGGCATAGAAGCCAGGAGCCGGACATCCAAATTTAAGTCCCAACCCCCAACCCCATGCGCGCTCTGACGATAAATTTATAGATAATTTACTTTCGGAAGGGCCCACAATTTATATCTTCCATGGGGTCCACAATTGGTAGTAGCGCCCCAGAAACCAGCTGTGTGGAATTTTGAAGCAAAATAATTTCAGAGGTACAATAGATGTGCTCAATTTTGGGAGCTTCTGTCAATATTGGTTAGCAACTAGTCAACTGAAGTTAGTTCATTTTGATGGGATGCCCAGCAGGGATCTGTTTACTGATTGTTCTGTTCAATTGTATGATAGTCCCCAGTGTAACTCCTCCCACTTCAAATGCAAAAACAGAAAGTTTACCAAAACACAATGATGGTATTTCCAGTTAGGATTGAAACTCAGCTGAAATACTTGTGACGTACATGTATGTATTATGTATAAAACACCCCCATTGCATAGTTAGAAGACTATTGTGTATTGAGGCTTCCAGAGGCTTTAAAACATGAGGAAATGAAAGAGCAACAGCAGCAGAGATCAAACTTACAGAGCAGACAGAAACTGAAACTTTCCTTGGTATCTGGTTAAGTTTTTGTGATGCTTTACTGTTCTGGTGATGCCGCGAAACCTGTGATGTAGAGTTGAGTCTGTTCATAGAGACAGCTGGAGGACAAACCTATGACAGCAGTATCATATGAAGAAGTCCCACCTACTCTGAACCAATGTTCGTGAGACTCATGCCATATGTGCATCCCCTTTATGGTAACTATGTCATCACTGTCTCAGAGATATTTCACAATCTTTTCACATTTGTTTTCGGTGTCCGTGTCAGAGAATTCAGAAGATTTCAACGAAGAGGTCACAACATTAACACAGACCGTGTGAATAGTTTTCATGGTGTACAAATGAGGACACTGGGCGGCTATTACTCAATACACTGCAAACAGTTTTCAGTCTCACTTCCTTTTTCACTTATGAGTTTCTGATTAGGATGATTAACAAACGGTAGTTGTTTTTTCAGTTTCACTCAAACCAACAGTCCAACCCAAAACAACAAAAGCAAAACCAACAGATATATGATTGGTATGTAGGTTGATGCTACAAATCAGTTAAAAAAAAACAAAACAAACAAGCAGAAGCTTAGTGTAGGTACAAAAACAAATGTGACATCTTCTATTCTGACTCCAACGCTGACAGCAAGGTCTTTGCAACCTTGCTGTCAGCTCATATTGGTATCAGATTTGGGTTGTGTCCTAGAATAGATTTGAATAGTCATCCACAAGAATCAGAAGCAGTAAAGACCCACAGTGTCAACAGAGCCAGGGGCAGTTTTGGGTGATAAAAGTGGATTTTATTGGATGGAAGTGAAAATTCAGCCGCCAATGTTTTCATTGCCAATAAGTCAGGAGCATAAACAGTAAAATAGGCCAGGTACATTGTCAGACTGTGGTATCTGTGTGTCACAAATATTACTGGCCTGCTAAATTTTGTTTGTTTATTTATTTATTTCGAATATTACAGTAAAATCAACAATAAAAGAATTATATAAAAAGAAAGTCAAACATCCAAAAAGGAGCGGGATGAAGTTTAATTTATAATCTCCTGCCCCCTTACTCCATCCTTCACCTACCCTAAATTCCTGTCAAAGTAACTCTAAAGTCCTCACAGACTAAATTCTGACTAGGCATAAAACACAAAATTGCTGCACATATCAAGGATAGACTGTGCATTTCCATGGCTACAGTGCAGTTAAGAGGTGATGACATGCACACCCAGTCACTAAAAGGTGTGCAGGATCCCGAAGAAAACAGTGGATAAAAGAATCCGATGAGGTCCACATAACCTGTGAGCTCCTCGAAAAAAGTTTAATTCACCACAAGTAGTGACGTTTCGGGCCACAGCCCTTCATCAGACACGGTGCAGATCATGACACACAGCTGTGTATGTAGGGTACTAATTGCAGTATCACGTGACAGGTGATGCAAATCATTTTATCTTATCAGTAACTATAAAATAAGAATAAACGTCTTTAAATACATAATTCATACAGGTATGATAATAAAATATCTTTAAATTAAATTAAATACAGTGAGTTCATGTAAATGCATACAAACACAATGATTAAATTATTCCAAATGAATGAGGCTCATAAAGACGTTAATCAAACCATTCTGAAGAAAAGCAAATTGTTACTAATACAATAATCGAGTTTCTTTAAATTCATACAAGTGCACGTAACTACAATGATCAAGTTTCTATAGGTTCATACAAGTTCTTACAGTGCAGTTAACACATGACACATGAAGATTTTTCGGCCCTGTATTAACGTTCATCCAGTGTGTCCGCTATTAGAAATCATCACCAGATGTGTGTTGACTGACTGAGCCTGAAAATCCTGTTGCGGTCGTAAATCAAGACGCTCAGAACACATAGCGCACGTGCTCATTTCAAACTGAACAAACTATGTCACGTTTCTATGCAAATCGAATTAGTTGTGCTTGAAGGTGAGCGGTGGCAACAACTTTGACCATTCTGCATCTTTTTGTTAGCTCTTCTGCATGACATACACTTTAGATATTATTGAATCTTCAAGCGTTTAACGTGTTTAACTGGTTTACGTGAACTGTGGACTTTCTATTTCCCCACAGAAAAGATAATTAAGCTGAGAGTGGAACAACACTCAGGTGACGTCGTATGAAACATATTAAAAGCTTTATTAAGCATGTCTTTGTGGGCTTTCTGAAAATGTCAGCTGTCTTTAACACACTTTAATATGAAGCCGTTGGTGTGCTAGTCAGAGCACATCGCTGAGTTGACAGTTTTCAATGCGTCCCAAGACACATACCTGTTCAGACCATTATACGTTCTGAGTGAATAGAGGGAATGTCTCTGAAAATGAGACCTGAGTGTTTTCAGACCTTGCATTACAGCTGTCTGTGTGTGTTTGGATTTGCCAGGATGGCTGTTAATGCAAGGTCAGAACATAGCCGTAGACGTACAGGAGTAATTGGATTATTTCCAGTGTCTGTACCTAACTGTCCTGATTATCTACACCCATGATAACAGCCTATAATTTCATCTATGTAGAACACTTCAGTTTGACTTTATGCAAAAATCCAAAGTACGACATGTATCCTTTCTCCTGAGTTTTTGGCCGCCTCTTCTTCTTCTGCAGCAGCAACCAGCTAGCATTAGCTACTGCTGACCGTGGAGTCCACTAATGTGAACAAATGGCCACCGTTGCCTACGATTGTAAGTGGAAAATACCTAAAGAATGGTTTGTGGAACAGATCTGTAGAAATCTACAGCAGTTAGCGAGTTAACATTTACTACTTTATAACTTCAAGGAAGTCGGAAGTCTTGACCTTATATGTGCAAATGTCGTGATGTAACTAATTCTAAACGTAACAAATTAAGAAGGAATTAAAACAGGTTGTAGAAATCCACTTGATTTTTAACAAAAAATGAATATAAAGATAGCTTTGCAGCACCTGGAGGGTTCAAATTCAAACTTTTTGAACTATTAGGGTCCAAATACATAAATAAATGAACCTAAGACTAATAAAAGTGGGTTTAGCTAAATATGACCCCCTTGATTAAACATGCTAATGTTTTGTCATTCTAGCCAGTGGTTCAGTAACAGCCTGGTCGCTCTCTACTTACCTTGATATTTATGGACTAATTCCTCATGCTAAAATGTGTACCCTTTATTGATTTTGTTGTTTATGGTGACAGAGTTTTCTTCAATGAACCTTGCAACATTGGCAAATGTAATGTTTGGCAAATCGGTCAGGCAGGTTGTGTACACGCTCTCATCCATTTTGTCTCACTGTGTTGATGCTTGGCAGGAAGTCCTTTACTGCGATGATGACATATTTCTGGCAAGTGTGAAAAAGGTCAGATAGTAGCTATTTCACAACAGCTTGTATTGTATATAAAAATCAACCCATTGTAATGATGATTCGCATCATGGCTTAACATACTGTAGATATCTCAGCCATATTATACAGTGATCATTTTTACATGTAGTATTTTCAAGTAAACATGTTACAAACAGCTCCTTTCTAGCTTGTGTTTGGTTTTACGTCAATGTATCCAAGGTTTTATTGACAAAATAAATCCAGTCAACCCAGTAGTTATTCATTTTGGACACCATCCATCCATCATGTGTACCTGTTTATCTTTAGTACTGAAACCTAACAGTGAATTGAAGGTCATACTTTCCAATACATGTACTAAACATGGCCAAAACATGACTCTTTCTGGGAAAACTTCAGCTCAATAATGCCCTTCTGTGATTATGTAAAATGTGTTTCTTGCTTACTTGACATTTTAAAAATCAGGTTACGTCAGAAAAGCAACAGTAACCCAGTTACCTAAGGGCATGTAAACAATGGATGTCCTGGTTTCTCTGGATAATCCATAGTTCTTATCCTTGACAGCAGACAGTGTGTTTTTGACAAGCGAAATAGTCCCGATGAATAATGCTGACAAGTCTGTGGATTATTCATAGTAACCGAACAATGTTTCTGGGAAGTGTAAAAAAAATTCACGCAACCATGATTATATTTACCTCCATTGTGGTCGACCAGACACAACAAATCTATTACATTGAATATCTCTACATGTAGACAAGTTAAACCAGATCTGTGTACATGCCTGGGATTTTTATTGTAAATTTAAGATTTTTTCAGCACAGAATGGACTTTTCCAAAACAGCCCTGTTACTTTAGTTTTAAGGCGAATTCTCCATTATTATTATTATTTTTTATTATTATTATTTTGCATTGTTGTTTGACTTAGTAAATGAATGGAACATTAACACACAAAAAAAAGACCATCCCTTATTGTATCCTGGTGAAAATGGCAGATGACAAAGACAGAAGCAATATTAACCCATAAAGGCCCAGTACTACTTTTGTTTCAGATCCCAAATGAATTTTTCTCTCCGTTTAACCTTTTTTAAGTGATTTTTCACCATTTATTCTAATATTATCCTCTGTATTTGGCCTTTTTCACTGTAAATCCTGTATTTTCCTGTATTGAATTTCCTACATTTAATTTAAATATTCATGAAAACTCAGTAAATGGGAAGGTTACTATATCAAAACAGAGAAAACTGAAGAAAAAGTGACTTTTCCAGCAAATCTCCCCTTAACTGAACATAAACCCAGTGTCTCCATCCACTGTCACTGATCCAACTCCATGGTTTTACTGGTGAATCAGTGTTGTAGAGCAATGGTTCCCAACCTTTTTTGGCTCGTAACTCCATTTTAACGTCACACATTTCTGGCGACCCCAGACATTCAAAATGGAGATTTTTTTTTTTTTTTTGCTAAAATTAATTTGTTTTTGATCATGTAATAGTTTGCTATACTATGTGGCAAATAAACATTAATTTTAG
>JAPQRP010000003.1:26457480-26469417 GCA_037367295.1 Apogon hyalosoma
TGTCATTGATCCAACTCCATGGGTTTTACTGGTGAATCAGTGTTGTAGAAGATGACGGTGTTTCCACGTTCACTATGAAGCCTCTGAACGTCCAAATGGGTCATATCTGATGACCATGAAAAGATGAAAACTGCATTTTACACCAATTATTTACAAGAATTGATAGAATTAGTGGATCAACAGGTATTAAATATTTTAGATCAGTAGATGGTTTTGGTTGACGGTGGATGTTTGGGTCTTTATGGTTTATTGTTGTGCTTTAAGCTTTCACTGGAGTGACCCGTGTAAAGGCTAAGAAGGAAGTTAAGATTCCATGAAAAGGGTAGATGTTTGGTAGTTTATGTGTTTTATTGCAATTATGTTTCCAATGATCTTTTCCAGACTAATCATGGCCGAACACATGATGATGCCCATGAGCCACGGCTTCAGGATGGGTATGAACGGCCCTCCCCAGCACAACCCTCAGCCTGGCCTGCGCACTCTACCCAACGGCCAGGTGATGCACTACAGGAGCCCCCAGAACAACATGGAGGTGGCCATGCGCCAGAGACAAGGCATGGTGGGACCCGGAGGGATGGGTGGCCCTGTCAGTGGAGGTCCGATGGCTAATCACCACCACCAGATGATGCCCGGGAATATGATGTACAACAGTCAGGGCCCACCACCGCAGCACCACCATATGCATCCCCATCAGCAGCAGCAACAGCAGCAGCAGCAGCAGCAGCAAGCCGGACACCCACAGCAGTACCTTTCCGCAAACCTCACCTCCCAGCAGCTCATGGCCAGCATGCACCTGCAGAAACTCAACACTCAGTACCACGGACACCCACTCAGCACAGCCAACGGACACCACCTTCCCAACGGTGCTCAGTACCGGGTGGGTCCGGCTCAGCTGTCAGGCATGCAGCACATCGGGGGCCCACTGGGGCTCAACGGCATGGACATGGATCTGATCGATGAAGAAGTTCTGACTTCACTGGTCCTGGAGTTTGGGTTGGACCGCGTTCAGGAGCTGCCCGAGCTCTTCCTTGGACAGAACGAGTTTGATTTCATATCGGACTTTGTGTGCAAACAGCAGCCGAGCACGGTGAGCTGTTGAGCGCGGCGGCTGGACTCTGGCTGGTTTTAGGCCTGTTCGGACTGGACACCCCAAAGATTGAGTGAGCGGCCACAGCAACACAGTGACAGGAGACAATCTCTGTGTTCTGTTTGGGTGTTTCTGTATCTGTGTATTTGACAGTGTCTTTGCGCCTTTACACTGACCTGCCTGTGAGCTGATGAAGAATTGAAAATAATCACAGAAGCCCTGGGTCTCTGTTGCTAAGCAGTGCCAGTGAATCGTCTTTGGCTAGATTGTGGCATCCTGACACGGTGGGCTCTGTCTGTACACATCTGGCCCTCAGCACATGTGCCTGCAGTGCCAAGGCTTTGGGATAATTGTAAAGTTAAACATGACGGGGGAAGGTCACCTGAAAAGACTCTCCATTTCAGTCTGCTAGATTTGTGCCATCCAGAAATGCATTCTATCTCTGATGACATCTTCAATGAGTAGCAGACATTTTACAGATTGAATTCACTAATGGTAGTCCTCTGAATTGATTTATACAAGGATGAAGGGATTAAGAGTCAAGAATATTTTTTTTTCTGACATGTGTGATGTATGTGCATATTGAAGGCTGGCTCTTCAAAATTGAGAAGGTCCCGCAAAAAAAAAAAAAAAAAAAAAAAAGGGAGAGATTTCCTTGAAGAGGAGAGTGTGGCTGTGCAGCATTCCTGGGTGATAGGGTTTATCTGGGATTGGTCAGGTGAAACGTGCTACATTGATTATTTAGCTTTCAGTGTCACTTACCTGAATCAGATAAAGTCTGCCTTCATTAAATGTATCGCATCTGTTCCCTGCTAATTAACTGTGATTGAATCAGGCAGAATAGAGTAGGTTTGAACAAAGCATTTATCTGGAGGAAACCGCTCCAACATCCACTGCACCAAAACAGACATTTAGATGCTCACTGCAAGGCTGAAGCAAACAATTATTTTCATTGTGGAATAATCTCTTGATATTTCCCTGATTAATTGATTAGTTGTTTGATCAATGAATTGACAGAAAATTACAACAAAAATTTTGTTCTCCAAAGCACAAGATGGCATCCATAACTCAGAGGCTGGGTGGTATGGGCAGAAATATCATCAAGGCATCAATATTTAACACAATAAATGTCAAAACTTTCAATATTTCCTCTAAGTTTAAAGGCTGAAAGTGTGAACCAGACTGAAATTAATGATAAAATGTTTGTCTGACATCACAATATGCACAAGTAAAATTGATAAAATGAGACACTGAAGCATTTTTCAGTGACACTGAATTGTCTTAGGTGCCATTGCACACAAAATAAACCCTAAGGATAAAAACAAATATGACATTATGATAATGACAATGAATTATTGCGGTGTAAAGTTATACTGTCATAATCATGTCATTGAATGGCCTAGCCAATGATATTAACTGTCATAAAAAAGGGAAGAAACCAGAAAATATTTACATTTAAGATCCTCCAATCAGAACCTTTAACCTTTTCTTAAAAAATGACTAGAGCCCGTGAATTGATAATCATCATAATTACTTATTAATTCAATAGCTGACAACTAATCGATTAATCGTAGCAGCTCTGTCCTGAGTTATTACCTGTTAGAAGAGCTGCAAAAGTTACGGCGTTACATAGAAAATAACAGAATACAACTGTGTGGCTTGTGATGACACTGGCCGAAAGATTCAAGAAAAGCCAAATAGAAATAGTTCTGAAACTGCTGGTCACAGATGTGAGGTGTGACTTACTAAAACAGAAAAAAAAAAAAAAGATGCGTGTGATTGCAGAATTTGCATCTGCGACTTTTTGTGTGTGTGTGTGTGTGCGTGTGTGTGTGGCTAGAGCAGTGCAGCATTTACAGTCCATCCAACCGCCTCCACTATATATTAAACTATTGTGCTGAAGCTGACTGGGGAGAGGATGGGGAGATTTTGGCGAGTCCGCATTGTGTGGATGCAGCACTCCACAGCAGCACTTAGTTTAATCATTGTTTAAAGCTGCCGCTACCTGTGGCATTGATTTCATTAGGCAGCAGGACTGGGGTGAGGAGCACAAAGCGTGCAAAGTTGTTGTTTTTGCCATAGATTAGCTTACTCTGCTGCTTTTCTACTGATTAGATTTAAATTACATGTTCTCACACGCTTGTCTTAATTGAGGTCGGCTTGCACATTCTCCAACAACTCAATAATTATAAAACAGCCATGTTCAGTGGCATTTCTTTCTTTTTTCTTTTTTTTTTTTCCGTGCATTTGGTAATTAGGTTTTTGTCAAGGTTGCTGCTTTGCCGCTGCAGGGAGAACTTCCTGCACTTGTAGTTTCTATTTGTGGAGCTGTCGGAGGGGTCAGAGCTGCTCTGGTGCACTGTGTTAATCTGTTCCAATACAACTGTGTGCCGTCCCCGTCTCTGTGGGGACGGCGAGATCTGCCATCACGAAGCAGCTCGAGTTGAACATTGGCTGCTGGAAACGGCTGCTGGAAAGAAAAAAGTGCCAGTGAGTTTCATTTTCTGCCTGGCAAACTGCAGACAACCTCAGACAATTAAGTTACATGTAAAATAGGGATGCACTGATCCACTTCCGGACACCGGCATCGGCCAGTATTTGCCTTTTTGACTGCCATCGGCCTATTGACAGATGAGACAACGCTCACCGATAACAGCTGGCGATGTTTATCTGTTGTTGTGTGAACATCTCGATGTCTGATTCCAGCTCAGTCATGGCGCCTGACTGATTCAGTTCTGTTTCAGTAGAGCTAAATCTAGTTAAACTCGCATCCCTGTAGTTAAAAGTGTTGCCTCAATCACCAGTGATATGTGATGCTTTTGGAGCGGTCTGCATCTGGGATGAAATGTGTGGACACTAAACAATGGTTAATTTAAGTTCAGTGATATCATGTGTGTTTAGCCTGCTAACAGCTAGCGCATTAGCTGTTAGCATCATAGCTGTCCATCAACACCAGAAATCCAATTGGATCCATGCATGTGCAAAAATGCTATATTTTGTCATCGAAATTAAGTATTTTACAGCTGTTACAACCGATACGTAATATATTGCCTTAAGTTTTACCAGTTTTCCAAACTCTCTATAACAGCTTGCGATTTAAGTCGGCATGAGGTTAAAAAAAGCCTCAATGATTCAGGTTTTTAGTACATTTGTGGCTGCGCTATTTTTTTGTTTGATCAATAGTAAAAATGTAGCAAATCTGTTTTACTCTATATTAGACACTTTATAGAACAATGTGGAAAAACATAATGTAAAACTATGTCAATCTTCCATTTAAACACTTGAGATAAGCCAAAGATAACACTGATATAATTCAATGTGAACATTTTACTTTGAAATACTGGTGACAGGAAGTGGTAGTGGTCAACATGGGTGTCTGTTATGGATCAGGTTGTGACAAGGACATCCACGATTAGCAAGACAACAAGCAAATTAAATAAAGAAACAAATGTAAAACATCAGTATTGGCTAACTGCCAAAGTGTCATTTTAACCTTGGTGTCGGCCGTGAATTCCCGGATCAGTGCATCCCCAACGTAAAGTGGAAATCCTTCTGGCCTTAGTGAGACAGTGGCCTCTGATTACTGCTGTATCAATAAGCGCAGCCTTCTTGTGTGTTGTATCTTTGTACTGTAGACTAGAGGTGAAGTTGATCTAGACACATTTAAGGTACTTTTGAAAACATTGTCAGATGTAAATGTAAATCAGTGGCTGATTTTTTTGATGTGTTGACAAGAGATTATATCCTACATTTTTTTACAAAGCAGAACTAGAGTGTGTAGATATGGGGAAACCATTGGCTTTTGGGTGCAGGGACTGAATGAAGCTTTAAGACCAAGTAGA
This sequence comes from Apogon hyalosoma, assembly GCA_037367295.1. NCBI lineage: Eukaryota > Metazoa > Chordata > Actinopteri > Kurtiformes > Apogonidae > Apogon > Apogon hyalosoma. The sequence continues at coordinate 26,462,410 of JAPQRP010000003.1, forward strand.
GACTGCATGTTAAAGCGAGCGTGAGGGATGCCACCACTTTCTCACAAAGCAGCCGAGAATGTACAGTACACTTTGTGGGAACTTGTCTTAAGATGGTAGATAAACGTGTGAGATTGTACTCCTTGTTCCAAATTAGAAACCATTCATTTGGGTAACCCCCCTCCCCTCCCCTCCTCCTCTTCCTCCCTTCCTTCTCCCACTTCCCCAAAGCTTTTGTAATGTTATTGATTCTATTTTAAGAAAATGTATTTATTTTCAAATAAAATATTTATTTAAAGAACTTATTTTGTATGTCGGTGACTTCTTTATTTATGCCAAATGAACATCAAATCATTTTTGAGGCAATTTCACCAGTGCGGACTTATGTCCGATGTCAGAATAAAATCATGAGTGTTCTGATGGAGTTAAAGGCACACCACTTAAACTCACCGTGCACATAAAAATCAATATTTTTCTTGCTCTAGATGTTTCACCAAAATCCAGTCCAGTTCAAATAATAATTTTTTAGCCTTTGTTCAAGCATCATTTTGTTGTAAATTATATTTGTTCGTAATAATATAAAGCCAGAAACAAAATTATTTAACAGTATGTATCAGACATTATAGAGTATAGATATGTTTAGACTTGGAAGGTTATTGTTGTTATTAATTATTTAAGGAGAAGGAGTGGGAGTCTATGAGTTATACTTCCTCTCACTCCTTTTCGAATATGTATTGTATGTCCTATGTTTAAATGTTTTGTTTATTTTTCTTCTTTTTTGACATTCATAGTGGAAATACATACATCAATCAATCAATCAATTTTCAACAACCTATAGCTACGCTGTTAAACAAAAATAAGGATTCAAAAGAAAATCGCTGATGTCAAATGTTTGATCTGTCGTAGAAACATGAGCTACATTCTCGTAAATGTGAAATTGCAGCTACTTCTTGTGACTACTTTTGATGATTTGATGAAAAAAATATGTATAAATAAATCAATAACTAATAGCAGCTACAATCAGCTAGTTAATGAAGGAAATAATAGGTAAAAAAAAAAAAAAAAGGTCAATAATAGGTAACAATCAGCAAGCAGAAGGAACTAACATATTCTAGTGTATATTAGCATGTTAACCACAGTTTGTCCATCTAGTCAAACCATAGACTGTTTATAAATTTTAGTTGATTTATTTCCATATATTGGAGTGTCCTTTTGGATCTGGAATTTATTTTGCCTACTTTGAAGTGAATTCTATCTATATGTGTAATATGGCTATGAAATGGGTGGAGCTTATTTTTTGATATGTGTAATATTTTTTGCATTTCGTGCAAGATTGTTTAGAATTTATTTTGACATGTGTAAGATTTGTTAAGGTACTTTGAGGCACTGACATGGGACTTTGTGATCAGTAGAAAAAGATAAGGGTAAGGGGACAGGAGTATATAAGCTTTACTTCATCCTGGTCCTTTTCAAATGTTTTTTTTTTTTTTTTTTCTTGTTTTGGTTTATTTTATTTATTTATTTATTTTTTGATATTCGAAATAAAAAAATTAAATAAAAAATAAAATAAAATAAAATGGTGGACAGAGCAACCATGATGCCATCCTGAAGCCAATAGCTTGTGATTTGGCAATGCTGGACCCCATTTGACTCCATCATTTGCACATATGAAGTTTGTTAGTTTAACGTAATTATGCAAATCAATAAAGTCATAGTTGTTGTGACAGTGTGTAAAATACATACATGTAAAGACTACTGAAGGAGATATCATCATAGATGTCTCCACAATCTGTTCAGTATAAAGCTTCAACAGTTTCAACATGACCGCGCCGTAGTGATTTTCAGTCCTTTTACTTTACAGAGAATGAGGTGAAATATGACGACATAACGACCACGTTGGTGTTGTGTATAATGTGTATGATGGCGATGCAGTCTACTGAGCCACTTCACACTAAATTAGATGGTCCTTTACAATTTTTATGACAAGCTGCCACTTTCTTGACTGAAAAATTATAATATATTACTCAATTTCATAAACCAATCTCTACAAAACTCATTTCATAGTCTTTTTAGAGGAACCTGTTAAGAACTAAAGTCTAGCTGTCTATCTGGGAAAAATAAAAAAGTCTAATAAACTGAATCTCTGAAAATACATCTCAGCAGGGTTCAGACGTTCAGCGCTGTCTCCTGCCGAGTTGTACTTTCAGGGGAAAGAGCCAAAAAACTGAAACAACAAACACCGCAGTCTTCTATTCAACCTTAGAACTTATTGCTGGAGCCATGATTTAAAGATGTACCACTAAATCACTCATAACAGGGTCCAGATAAAAGAAATCACCAAGAAATGGGTCATTGAAAAACTTTGACGGTATTTTTAGAGAGAAGTTCAGTGCAAGTCAATGGAAACCAGGGCTTTTTGGATCCATCCCCAGTGGTCACTGGTGGTATTCCAACTTTAACACACTTCCACATTGGCTTCATTTTCAAGCTGAAGTTAAAAAGAATGATTCAAGGTTAGATTAAAAACCTAAAAGATTTGTGTGTTTTGTGAAAACACATGGCTGCAGCCCCATAAGTCAAGCTTTTCTTTAATTGGGTCAATATATAATTGAGGGACTTTTTAAGTTACTTTTAAAGGGTAACAGGTACAGTTGACATTTTTGCTGTTTTCAGACCTAAAATCAACATAACCATAACACCACATGGCATTTTTACAGAAAGATTCTTCTAAATATCATAAGTGAGTAACTTTAGAATTGAAAGGTGTTCATAATGATATTGTAGTAACACTGTTGGCATAAGAGTGCAATAAATACAAACTTGACTCACTCACTACTTTTTATTAAATAACTAAGAAAGAGGGGAAGGAACATATCTTGGAGTCTTGCCAGTTTTTTCTTCAGGAGGAAATGACATCATGTGGAGCAGGTCATGTGATCTGGAATGAACACACTTCCTTCAGAGGTGTTTTTGTAACGAGTAACTTAGTTGAAAGTGATTTGTCGAACACAGATACAATTTGTTATTTTCCAGATACAATTTGGTATTTTCCATGTAAAATGTGATATATTCCCAAAAACGAAATGTCATGATTATCTCAGCTTAATAAAAAGAACACAACCAAAACCATTTTGGATAAGCTCATTTTATTATTGTTTAGCTAATTAGAAGGTGGTTGTTCTTAAATTCAGACAGTTATTTAGTTGCCATTTTAGTCATTTATTAATAAGTGTTTGTTTCCATAATTAAATAATTATGGAATTTTTAATGACATGATCAAAATGAACAAAAAAACCAAATTTTTTTTGTTTTACTTTTAATAACGATATATGCAAGATATATCCCATGGACTTCAAAAGTCCGTCAATTATATATTGACCCAGCATAAACCAATAAAATGTAGCTAATCTTGTATTTCTTTAGCACCCTCTGACATGTTTTGTAAAGAATTGATTTTCATCATATTTTATGACCAAACAAACAACAAAATATATATATATTAGACATGAAGACTCGGGTATGGCAAAAACTCATATTACTCACTAAATTATTTCTGCCCTGTAGCATAAATTCACACAAAAGCCAAAACCAAAAAACAAGCAAATCTCTAGTTAATCTAGTTGTAGTCTTGTGAATAGATAACCAGTCTTTGTACAACATTCTCACCCGTGACTAAAAACTGGGGAACGTCTGAAACGTATGTTCATCTTTTTACTCTTCCAGTGTATGGTGGGCATCTGTAAACACCTTAAAAAAAACAGCAGATTATAAATAACAGGTTGGACACTTTATATTTTAACACTGAGCTGTTGCTTGCCTTAGCCCTTAAAACCACAAGAGGCTTTCAGATGCTGTCGATTCATCCTATTTGCCTGAGTTTTCATCTCCTGTTGGTTTTAGACATTTCCCCACCCACGAGAAGTGATGAGCAAACACAAGAGTGAAGTACAAACTATATATCCCATACAGTAGTGACTCAGCACTCTGTCAGCACTAAAATGGACCCACCAACAGCTTTTTTTAGGACCCAGTGAGTGATATAATAGGAAAAATTGGCCTTTAACAGCCTGATGTTCTGTAAACAGCACAATGTGTTGTTTTTGTACTGAACAACAGCAGCATTTTCTATTTAAAACGCCTAAACATGAAAACACATTTAGATCTGCCTACAGTCAGAGGCTCCTGCTGGCTTTAAAATTCTATTTCAAGCAGATCATAGAGACATCCTGTTGCACTGACTGATGCATTAATTTATTCATTCAACAGCTTAAAGCGCAGAGAGTCGTGGGGGGTCCTGGAGCCTATTACCGGCTACCAAAGGACGAAGGCGGGGTGCACCCTGGATGTGTCACCAGCAACCAGTCACTCACATTCACACCTAAAGACACATTAGATTGACCAGTTAACTTATTAAGGAGTACGATCATAGGCCAAGTTAAAGCCGTAAGCCGGGGAGGGGTGGAGTATGTGCCTCTGTTATATGTTGGAGCTTGGGATGGGATGAATCTGCTGCATTTACTTTGTACTAATATGCAGTGAGTCTGTGATTTTTCAGGATTTTTTTCCCCTTCCCTCCCGTCCCCCCACCCCGGTTGAGAACCACTGGACTAACGCAATAATTTGTCACGTCATGTAAACCCACTGACTGACCCTGCTCAGAACAGGCATTAAGATGTTTTCAATGATCTTATCACAAATGAGCACATGTTGACGTGTTCACACCACAGCGCGTCATCACAGATGAACCACAGACAAACAACCATTCACTCTCACATTTCATACACCCACACCTAGAGGTGATTTACATTGAAAAATGGACCCATTAAAGGAGTGATATTTTGCTTTTTTAAATGGAATTATGCATTTTCAAACATTTCCCTGTGGTCTACATAAATTGTAAATGCTCTGCTTGGGTCTGAATTCTTCATTAATTCAACTCCACAGGTCCATCTTCAACCCTATTTCTGAGTAATGACACCAGAAAGGTGGTTTTGGGCGCTGGCCCTTTAAATGCATATGACCCCACCCCCTCCAGGTTGTTAACTGTGCTGCTCTGTCTCGTTTAGCCACTTATGTTCTTTAATACAACCAACAACTGAACATTTTAGGCAATCGGTTTGAAGTTTGGACATATTTTCAGTTTTTACTACAACCGTTGCTGCTGACAAACAATTATGTCGTACTCAGAAAAAATGTTCGTCGGAAGTCTTGACCTTGTATGTGCAAATGTCGTGACGCAACTAGTTATAAAACACAACAAAATAATAGGAAACAGGTTGTAGAAATCCACTTGATTTCTGCCCAAATGAATCTAAAGATAGCTTTGCAGCACCTGGAGGGTTGAAATTCAAACTGCATGAACTATTAGGGTCCAAATACACAAATAAATGAACCAAAGACTAATAAAAGTGGGTTTAGCTAAATATGACCCCTTTAAGGTGCGTTTCTTTGGATGGTGGGATGAAGCTGGAGAACTCAGAGAGAACCTACATAAACTTGGAGAGAGCATACAAACCCCACCCTGAACCCAGGACCTTCTTGCTATGAAACAACTGCACATATATCATACTGTTAATCTCTGATAGTCTGGCACATTTAAAATCTTTTTCATCTCTGACAGTTTGCACAATTACTCAGATATTGCACATTTATGTAAGTATATATTTTCTCTGAGTAATAGTAGTTTATATATTTTTTTTATATTTTTATGCTCACTCTCTTTTGCGTGCTGTTCTTAAATTCCACTTTGTTTTGTTTGTTTTAATTTCTTAGTCAAATTGTTTTATTTCTATTTTTACACATTCTCTTTGCTTTCGGCTTGGACGGCAAAGTAAGATTCTTGCTCTACAGGGAAATCTCTTTCTTTACTGTACACATGACAGTAAAACACTTTGACTCTTTGAATCTTGAACAGTCATCATTTTAACATCCTTCTTAGATTTACTAACTTGCCACAGTCATTTCTGCTCACGATGAACTGAATATGAAGTTAAAGTTTTCTGTTTTGTCATCGTTTTATCAGGAGAACACTTCTGTGGAGAGATGGGAAAAAACTGACCCATTAAAATTCTAATTAGCTATAAAGTCATGGTGGGAATACCTAAAATACAGGGGCTGCTTTATATGACGAAGGCAGCGCTTTGCCCTTGAGTTGTCTTTAATGGATTTTTAAAACTATGAGCCAGTGAGCTGCAGACACACTGTACGACAAAACAAATCTACAGCGCTGTGCACGGTACAGAGAGTGGGAACGCTGCCAACTGTGGAGGGTCATTCAGGACGGTAAACAGCGACAACCTCCTCTGTAACAACACAACATGTTTAGTTTGTGGTAGTCCCACTGAACATTCAAGGCAATTAAATCCCATTACAACTTATAGAAGTAGGACTTAAATGAAATGTAAATGTGTGTAATTATACTGAGAAAGACCCAAAAAAATCTATCTTTCTTTATAGTATAACAAGCAAGAAAAAAGTAGAGTAAACTTTAATTAGAGCCCCACAGTTGTACGCCTCTGTGAACCAGTCAAGTGGTAGTTTACATGGATGGAGGATTATAACTGAGTGAGTATTGAGTGTATTTTGTAAAAAAAAAAAAAACCCACCTGTCACATGTAAGAATCCAGTGACTCATTTCCATCCAGAGCAATGCTCTCTGTGTCTGCGCTTATAGGCTCTTTATACTGAGAAATATGGTGATGAATAATAACCAGAAATGATCATATCATGGTGCAGCTGAACTTTGACCTTTTATAATGTGATATCTCTGATATATGATGTCATATCCTCTTGTGACCCAGCGACGGTCTGTAGGGGACAAGAGTTTCACATCTTTACTTGGAAAAAAAAAAAAAAAATGTCCACTGCTATATACATTCCATACACTGTAAAAAAAAAAAAAGACCGTATAATTAGCACTAAAACGTTGTAAAATTGCAACATAAAAAACTGTTAGTGAAAATACAAAACAAAGTTGTTTATTTGAAAAGATTTTTGTGTTAATGATTAAATCAAATATAGCTGTAGTTT
>JAPQRP010000003.1:26480252-26490770 GCA_037367295.1 Apogon hyalosoma
ACAAATGTACCTTTAGTTGTACCAGGCATTAAAATGAACAAGAAATTGAAAAAAACAAGGGTGGTCTAATAATTTTTTCCGCAACTGTATGATACATATCCTCTAAATAATGCATGTTACTTAATTTCATGCACTGTGATTTTCTTGAGAGTTCATTTTTGTTTGTTTGTTTGTTTTTTTTTTTTTTTTTTTACATACCCTGTAAATGTAGTGAAAATAATAGCTTTTCTAAAAATTGCTGTTTTCTGAAAGTCCAACTACATTCATATTTGCATAATGATTCCAGTACTTAAGCAGCAACAGCAACATCATCATGGAGTCTTAATTACTGTCCATGTCTTTTTGTTTTTTGTTTTTTTTTTTTTGTTCTGTGTATATTGTTTTTGTTGTGTGTAATTTTTGCATGTGTTACTATGACGATAGCAATAAAGTATTGAATTGAATCTTACGTCTCTCTTTCATGTTGAATCTTTTCTGTTCTTTCCATCTTGCCGTATCTTTTACTCTGTTTTTTCCTTGTTGTATTTTTGTTATGTTATTTTTGAGGCACACCATTGCAGTTTATAAATGATGAATTTCTCTGGATTTAACCCTCGTAGACCCGAACGCTGCTGGTGAGTAAAAGCACCTAAAATTTTAATAGCTTTTAAATCACTAATCCTATCAATACATTGAAATAATTCAGGTTAAATGCAGTTTCGCAGGTTTTTACTGTTACTAGATGTGACCCAGTGATTGTACACACTTGACGTTATGTTCAGTTAATGACATATTTTGTTGAAAAATCGCTTATTATTCAGTTTTCTCTTTGAATTTACTGTGAGGTTTAATGAATATCTACACGATCAGTAAATTAAATATAGGAAATTTTTTTTACAGAAAAAAAATGCAAAAGATATGATAATACATAGTGATAGATTACTGGAAATAGAAAAAAATAACTTGGACGTCACCACAAAAAAATGGTTCAAGGTCTTTAAGGGTTACATATCAGTATACAAATTAAAAAATATAAAATATTTATTTATTTATACAACACATACAGTAATACAGGTCTGGCTACTTTTAGATTAATCCAGAAAATCCATGGGTTTTAGAACAGAAACAAAGCTTTGGTCACTGCCCACCTCTCTGATCACAGTTAAGGTTTTTAAAGCCCAAAAGACAAGACAGCGGTCTGCTGGTTTATTACACTAACCTTATTCTGTAAACCTGTAGTGAAACAAAACACAAGCTGAAGATATTATATCCAGGCTGAGCAGGGACACGAGTGTGTTTACTTTGACACAAAATGAATAATCTGAACACTGAGCGAAGGCAGGAAAAATCCTTCACCCGAACCCAAATAAATATAGATGACACCAACATTAATGTTAAAACCAGACTGGTAATTATACAAAAGTATAGTGGACAGCTACTGTAATCATAACCAGCCAACCCTGCAATTACTGCAGCAGCCACATTAATGACAATGGTCAAATAAATCACCATTGTTTTATTCAGTCTGTATTGACAGCATTGGGTGAATTAGATGAATGTGGTGTTTTTGTTAATATTACTGACTTAATGGAACTGGAAGTTTCTACTATGAGGTAAAATAAATAAATAAAATAAAGACAGATGAAGGGGTTTCATTTTCGGAGTAATTGTTCAATGATAATAAAGGTTAAGAGCAATAAATTATGATGAAATGTTCAACTAAAAAGGAGCATTATTATGTTTTTGCATTCAACTATTGGTTTTAAGATTGTGAGCATTAAAGAATGATGTCGTGACTCAAATATAAAGCAAAGAAACAGAAACGCACCTGTGTGTGTATAGTGTACACATGAATGTGTCGCTATGTTCCTCGATAATGTTGTCAGAAATATATTTATCAAGAACAACGTGTCCTTTTTTTTCTAACCAAACTGGTTCAGTTCAGACGCTGGTGTTCCAGTCAAGTGCCTGTACGTGGAACCATCTCTTAGCCTCAATCTCTTTGTTATGTCTGCCAGCTAAGTTAATCCGGGACGTGGAGCAGGGCTGGCTCTGCCAAGTCCACCTGGTGGGACAGCAGGGTGGCTCCGTGGGCCACATCTGCTCCGACATGGTAATACTTTAAAGTACTGCTGACACTGGGCTTTTAGACCTACAGCAGATGAGGCCGCAGTGAGAACCAGGTACAGCAGAGCCAGGTTTTACACACCTCTATGTCAGAATGGGTTTGCAGAATCATTTGAAAAGATTAATCATCTAATGAAAAGGGCGATTGTCACACACAGTAAGTATCTGTGAGTTACAGGGCACTCTGTATTAATGATCATCAGCAGAAATCTACAAGTCCAAGCATGTGCAGAGTTTCTCTCAGAGCTTCTTTGGTAAAAATCACACAGGAGACTGTACACAGGAAGAGGACTGTGCCACTGTGAAGTCACCCACTGGTTTATAAAGTGGTGTTTTGAAGCCTGGAGTTCGCTTGTTGGATTTCTGGAGCAGGAAGTAACAATATTTGGTCAATATTAGACAATACTGATTGGACATAGTTTGGCTAAAAAGAAGTGTTTGATATTTTGTGCCTATATTAAGGCAGATGTGCACTTTCCAGCTATAAAAATGTTTGTTGAAAAAGCAAAATAGGACGAGAACATTACTAAGAAATATCAACATGTGACAGATCTGATATGAATGTCAAGACACACCAGACCAAAACTCCATGACTACTGCTCTGAAGCACATGATCAAAAACAGCTATTTTTTTTGTATATATTTTTTGTGTTTGTGTTCATTTTCAGTAAGCTATTGTTTGGTGAATATGCAACAGTAGGTCTTCTTTTACAGAACTTAAAGATTGCTACGATCAACTCCTGAAAAGTCTTTGAATCGAATATAATTTGGCTCCAGAGTACTGATATCCACAACTGAACCTTTTTTGCTGCACCTGCTACACCCCATTTTAAAAGTCCTCAAGAACTAATGAGGATGCAAGGCTGTATGGTATTAACCAGAAGTGATAACATTATCTTCTGAAAGTATAAAATGAAGCAGAGGTAGTCAGTCAGGAACTTTTTTTTTTTTGTAAACTGGTGATTTGTGGTGGAATTATCCCATTAAGAGTCTGAACCAGCTATTCAAGGAACTGGAGGTTTTAGCATTTTCATTCTAGCATTTAGCCAAAGATCTTCCAAAAGGGTGCTTGTTTCTGTAATTTTTACTTCACATCATCATCATTTTCTATTTCCATTAATAAGCTGATTAAAAACACTTGTAGGTCAATCGACTGGTGGGTTTTTCAGGTGCCTGTAGGTGTGCCGGGAAAGTTGCTACTAGAGTCAAACTGAAGGTGTAGCCACAGTTGAAGCTGGATTAGACGATGTTAGTCCTAATCATACAATGCTGTTTGCTTTAGCCTGATGTGTCCTTTCATAACCACTGCTTAAATACCTGCTTTAGTGGGGTGCTTAACTCTTAAACACCGCTTTCAGTGGGTTAATGATAGCTCAGTGTAGCCTCATAGTGGGATAAGCATGGAAGCTAAAACATAAAATCCCAGAGGTGAATGTAAAAAAACGTGTTCCCTCTGAATGCCGGCGCATGAACCACGCCTTTTCCCGTGCTCCGATGTCATGTTTCCCGATAAACAGTCAGGTAGATGTCGTTTGCGCTCCTCGCCCTGAGGCACCTGTGACGCATACAGGGCTTCACTTCATCGCTCCTCTAGTTGCTCATGTCTGTTTTTCACACTGCACCAGTGGCTCGCCGTCTGAGAAAGTCGGCCTCATCATTACCTCGTACTCTTGCTCAGTAGATGACTCACATGAGCAATCTAGTGAAGTAGGTGCTTCAGCGTCGAAGATTGCCGGGACAAAGGAAAAGTGATGATGCACAAGTATCCAAGGTATGTGTAACAAGGTCAATGGATGCAGTGTCAAACCACAAGACAAAGTGGGCCAATTTCACCTGCTACTGTTGTAACTCCACGTACACAGCAAGGTCAGTTGTTCAGTTCACCAGTTTGGTTCAGACTCCAGTGTTTGAACAACAAGATGGATTACCTTCAAATATAGTCATTTGGGTGAACATATTTATTGTTTGCTAAGCTATCCATGGCGACCAGAGGCTGAATTAGAATTATCTGTACCATCAAAGACCTAAACAGCAAAAGCATCCACTGATCTACACTGATTATTAACTGTTGGACCACTAATTGTATCGATGCACTGAAATAATTAATGTAAAATACGGTTTCTCAGCTTTTCAGTGGAATCAGATCTGACCCTTTTGGACGTTCAGAGGCGCCGTAGTGATGAACATGGATACGCCAACATTTTCTGCAAAGCTAACTCACTAGTAAAACATATGCAGTTGTAGTAATGGTTATGTTCAGTTCATTATATATGGTGCTGAAAAGGTTGGTTTTTCCTCAGTTTTCTCTGTTTTGATATATTAACCTTTGAATTAAATCTGAGCTTTTGTGAAGATCGACACTTTCAATGGTTTAACCCATAAAGACCCAAACACACCCCACCAACCAAAACCTTCTACTGATCGAAACTGTTTAATACCTGTTGATCCACTAATCCTATCAATAGCAATACATCTAAATAATTAGTGTAAAATGCAGTTTGTCATTGTTTCATGGTCATCAGATGTGATCCATTTGTATGTTCAGAGGCTCCGTAGTTACCGTGGAAACACCGTCATCTTCTATAAAATTGATTCACCAGTAAAACACATGGAGTTGGATCAATGACAGTGAAGGGAGACAATTGTTTTACGTTCAGTTATTGGTATCTATACTGAAAAAGTCACTTTTTCTTCAGTTTTCTCTGTTTCTGATATAATAACCCACAACTGTAATCTCAGTTTTTATGAACATCTACATGATCAGCAAATTAGATTGGTTTGTCGTTGAAAAATGCAAAACGCAGAGGAAAATATCACAATAAACAGTCATAAAACGTCAGGAAAAGTAAAATTCAGAGGAGAACATTACTATGCCATGATAAATTCATAATCCACTTAACCATGATTTTGACAGGAGGACGTTTCAGCAATGAGATGGATTGGCATAAAGTTTTCATGTTTCCAACTGATTTTGTACGTTTTGAATGAATGAAACCTTTATTTTGAACATGTAGAGCAAAAAATATTTAAATACATTATAAGCAAAAGCTTATTTATCCTACCCAAAATTAAACTCATTACCAACACATAAACTATATTACTTAATATTAATGCTATACATATGAACTGCTGACACATCCAGGGTGAACCCCGCCTTCACCCATAGGTGGCTGGGATAGGCTCCACCCCCCAAATACAATATACAGCCTGCTATAATTTCTAATTGTATACAACCTTCCTTATAATTAATACTATATACTGTATGACTGTATGACTGTATGAAGTATATTTTTTGTACAACCCACAAACTATATTAGTTTATATAAATACAATACAATATACAAGTATTCTACTATTAAAGTTATATTTTAAGTTATTGGTAGTATTTTGTGTAATTTTACGTGCAACCAGCAACTTGCTATGTTGTATTTGTGATTAATGGATATGTACACAAATAACAGCTTCCCCTTCTCCATACTATTGTCCAAATGTGGTCACTTCATGCAACAAAAAAGAAACAAAGCGATAACAAAAACACAAAGTCGTGATTTGACAACGGCCCAACAAACACTGAGTGCGTTCACAGTGGTACGTCCATTTTGGTTTTATAGAATATTATAGAATATCATGGCTTACACTATAAAGTCACTGACCAGGATCACTTGTTCTAAGGTAACTAGAGCAAAAAAATAAACAAAAAAAACCTCTACAAACATTAGTGCTGAAGATAAAAAACGTGTTTAAATACCATCTAAAAAACCCCACAAGATACGTCGTGTATCATGACGGTCCAAGTACACTCCAAAGGAAAGTCTATTTGACATATTTTCGACTAAAGATCACAGTGAAAATGTCATTCTGCTCATTGTGACTGGAGATCCGTGTGTAATATGAGTCACAGTAAAAGATATGACAGAAGCTTGTGTTTTGCCTACAGCCATGCAGCTATGACTCAGAGACAAACATGACTGTAGGTTTCTGTACACAATAAGCCTGTCTGCCGGTACGCTGTCCTATAGGATGCCTTCTGTGTGCAAAAAGGACCCATAGACAACAGTATTTTCTGTTGTTTTTTAATGAGTCACTAAATGTCAGGTTGTCGTTTTTGGTGGTGTGTTCTGTGGGCGCACCCAGCTGTGATATAACATCGCCCGACAGTACACCACATTACTTCATCTCAAAAACATGTCACAACAAAAACAGCACATTATGCTTATAGGTTATTCCTCTGATGTTGTGTTTCCTCAAATGCAAACAAAAAAAACTTTATCACTAGTTCCTTCTATGTGTGAAATATACAGTAACTGGATGTGTTTTAGCACTAAGCTTCATTTTAATTTGCTCCCTTTTGCCGTGTTGAGTTACACTATTATGCTAATATTATTATATTAATATTAAGCAAACTCAGTGTGTTGTCTATCAATTTCTCTATCATTCTGTCAGACAAAAAACATTTCTCATCCAGGCTTTTATTGTGAAATACTTGTAGGAAGTTGACTCAAAAGTTCTTGGAAAAAAAAAAAAGTTTTTTGTTTTTTTAAATCTATCTCAGAATTATCAAAAGAACAAATCTGAGTATAAATCAGTGTCCATGGCCTGTTTTACTGCCATTTCCACTTCTTACAATATTATTTTGAAGAAGTAAATATCAGTTTCATTTCATTGAATTTTATGTATCAACTAAGCTCACTCAAATAATTCAACAAAATCAGCAATTTCAAAAATATGTTTTGTTACATGTTTAGTAAATCATCAGTTATATGCATTTTATGTGTTACATATACACAATGTACACACAAAAAGTATTGAGGCTGTCTCAAAAACAGAATGTACTGAGTTTGCCTTCATTTACCTCGGCTGCAGAAGGTACCAGGCCTTTATTTAAAGGAGGCTTTATTTGGGGTTATTTCTAAAATAGTTTTATGAGTAAAAATGGTCATAATTGGAACTTGCTCTCTCCTTTTTAAAACATTTTTTCTTTTATTTATTTTTTTTTTTATCTCTGTCTCGCTCTCTCTTCTTCTCTCCTTTTTTTCTTCTTTCTCTTCTACATTTTATTTTTGCTCTAAGAATGCTAAAGTATTTTTAGAATGTATGCCATGTTTTATGTGTTTGGCTGAAACCGTTCAGCCTGGGCAGACTTTTCTATGTCAGTCACGTCTAACGCTTTTCCTCCAGTATATTAGTACTTTGTAATCTAAGTGATGTTTGTTACGTTGGTCATTTGTCCAGGACAACGGATGGAAATTACCTTCTCTGCTAAATCTGGTGCATGCATCTTGTTCTCTGTAACTAATGCCAATACACACTGTCCTGTAACTAAATAAATAAAAGAAATGACATGAAAACCACCTTTTTCTTGACTCCACTTCTCAGTGTTAAAACTACTGCAATACACTTTCCTATAAATGCAACACCTTCATTCTTCTTTCAAAATAAGTAGCATTTTTTTCTTTTGTGCTTGTGAGTTTCTACAAATGACATTTTTGTTGAAAGAGTATGACACACTCACAAACACACACACACCAGTCCTCACTGAAACCAAACAATGCTTAAGATGAGTGATCTAGAACAGTGTTTCCCGTGTGTACCGTGAGAAATCATCAGGTGTGCCGTGGAAGATTATTCAATTTCCCCCGATTGATTCGTGCGTGTCTTTCTTCAATTCCTGCTAGAATATCAGCTGTGCGTTCAATTAAACAGGCCCAGGTTTCACACTTAGTAAGTAAATTGAGACGAGATTTGCATTATATTTCAATAAATATGCTTTTTGTGACATTTTTGTTTGGTGGTGTGCCTTGTGATTTTTGTAACGTCAGATATGTGCTGCGGCTCAAAAAAGGTTGGGAAACACTGATCTAGAACAACAAAACGTTGGAAATAGTCTACTGAATGTATTACATTTATATGAGTAAACTTCATACTTAAATGGCAGCAGGGTATAAGAGACACCAGAAGGTTATCCACAGTATTTTTTGCCTTTATTTGTTTGTGTTGACTTCAACAACAGCAATTTGTAAAGTCCTATCTTCTGACTCCTGACTTAATGCTAGTCAGATTAATTATTGATTCATTACTTATAATTGAATAAAAATATAATGGTAGAAGTGTGTATTATACTCAGCTGTCGTATTATATATTTTTCTTTGCTGACTATATCCCCAGTATTTACTTTGATTTATTGCACATTAAAGGATAATTTGTCAAAACATTGTACTATTTACACCTATTTAGCAAGTACAACCAACCTATTATCATTTATAGTTATTGTTGTTAATATAATATAACATCAAGAAACATAATGTGGTGATCATATAGAAGTTGACCACTGTAATTATGTTGAAGTTGTTGTAGGCTACAGACAGAGAAACATTTATCAGAAAATGTACAATCTAATGGAACCCAACGTGTCATAGTGGGAGAAGTTTGAAAGCCTGAATGTAAATTAGTAATTGATAAGAAAAAAAAATCCTTCTATCCTCTAATTACGTCAGAGCCTAAAAAGCCTATTTTGGGAGTAGAAAATAGAGTCAAGCTGTTGGAGGAAGTGGGTCAGCCCAGTTTTGTGGAGGGGAACAGAACATGGACTGTTGCAGCTGATGGAGGAACTCTGTCTTTATGGTTGATCAGGTGATATTTATAAATCTTTTCGTTATGATGCACATGTAATGTTGCATCATCACTTCTGGCCAAAGCTGTGAGTAATAAAAGAAGTAAGAACCTTGGCCACAGACGTTGAAAGGTCGGTTACGTCTTTCCTCCTAACAGACACAGTCACATTAGTTGTGGTTAATAGCTTCCACTTCAACACGTTAAAATAACTTACGGCTTGATGAATTCTACCATTTTACCAGGTCAGTTAGCTGGTACTAAGCATAAGCTCTCCCACGACCCCACACACATCGCTGTAGCTCCTGTGGAAAGATTATTCCAAACAGAATTGCTCCTTATCAGACTTCCAGAGTAAAGATAAAGAGAAAACATTAATACCAAAAATCCAATGAGCAAATATGAAGAACCACTGAATTATTAGTTCTTTGACCCGGCGGTATTTCCACACCTGCTCTTCAAGTTTTCAAAGACATTCAAGCTATTTTGGAATAAACCTAAAATAGATTTAAATGGATTTTTTTGGGTCCCTCATAAGGTTTATTAGATTAGATTAAATACTTTATTCATTCCAGCAGTAAATTCACAATTTCACCTCTATACAGTGATGTCCTATGTATACTTATTTTTCACTAAATATTGGCTCTACTGTTTCCTTTTCTGATATGAATTCTTTGTGTTTTTGTATTTCTGTATATATTTGCAATACTCTATACAAGCACTTTGTTTATTCTGAAACTATGAAAAAATATTCTTCTCTTTTTCCTGAAAACATTTTCACTCTATATTATGTACATTTTTGTTGGATGGTGGATCACATTATGTAACACCAATGGATTTGGGGTATTTACGGTGGCTGCTCTTTAAATACATTCTCTCTACATGTCTGAACAAGACATTTAGACAACGCTGCTTGAAACATTACAGCTGGTATAAATATTTGCTCGGGAGCTACATGTACAGTATGTGTGGATTTTTTTCTTGTTCCACTTTTGTTATATTGTTATCCAGCATTCTGTACCTATGGGGATGTGCATGTTTTGACCTTTACTCCATAAATATAAGTATATTTCTGCTGGAAATCCACAGGAGCATCTTTTTCAACCACTACAACAGAGATGTTTTTGTGATTTGTTTTTATGAATTTTCTCCAGTAAAATCTGCGCTTTGTAAATAAGGACTTTTTAAAACAGTCATAACTACTTGGAAATGTTTAACAGGGAGATGTGAAGCAAACTGTGAAGCAATATTTTAAATCTCTCAACAGAAAACAAACCAAGGGGTCAAACAGCTTCTGAATGTTAATGGGCTGCATGCTTAAAAAGAACAATGAATGAAGATCAAGTCTGCATGAAGAAATGATAAAAAATAATCACTGCAGATGCAGTATAGATAATAATAATAATAATAATTATTATTATTATTATCATCAGTGGTGCTCCTACCAATTGTGGGCCCCATGAAAGGTAAACGTTGTGTACCCTTCACAAAATTCACTATCTATTCGTTTTGTCAGAGCGGAGCGGGGGGTGGGTATATGTGGGGGTGCGGTCCATAACTAACATAACTTACACTAGCGTAAAACGAAAGTGAAACTTTACATGCTTTCAACATCCAACTCCTGGCTTCTATGCCACTCTTATACAGCGGATCTTACACAAAATTTTCACAACTTCTAACCTGTATCCACTGGACCCCTTCCACTGCTCTATGAGCCCCCCCCACAGATGGTGGGCCCCATGAATTTGTCATGTTAACCCCCCCCCCCCACACACACACACACACACACACACACACACACCC
>JAPQRP010000003.1:26492545-26503969 GCA_037367295.1 Apogon hyalosoma
AAGCTATCTTTATATTCATTCTGGCAAAAATCGAGTGGATTTCTACAACCTGTTTTAATTCCTTCTTAATTTGTTACATCTATAACTAATTACATCATCACATTTGCACATATAAGGTCCAGACTTCTGATGAACATTTCTCCGTGTACGGCATAATTGTTTACAGCAGCAGTGGTTGTAGTAAAAATTGAAAATATGTCTAAACTTCGAGCCGATTACCTAAAATGTTCAGTTGTTAGTTGAACGGGACAGAGCAGCACAGTCAACAACCTGGAGGGGGTGGAGCCTGAAGGGGCCCATGTGCATTTAAAGGGCCAGCGCTCAAAACGACCTTTCTGGTGTCATTACTTAGAAATAGGGTTGAAGATGGAGCTGTGGAGAATGAATGAAGAATTCAGACCCAAGTATAGCATTTACAGTTTATGTAGACCACAGCGAAATGTTTTAAAATGCATAATTCCATAAAAAAAAAAGCAAAATATCACTCCTTTAACATTAAGCAGTACCTGACAATTAATAGCATATACTAGTAATTAATGCACATGTTAAATATAGTACTGACAAACTATTTATATTAACTGACATATGTTAATGTAGCCATTAAACTACTACCCATTTTGTTTTAATTAAATTACAATTCCAGTGTGGATTGTGTATGTGTCAATTTATTCACATCTGGGGGCATATTCTGAAAAACCCCCTCACCCTCTACTTCGGTGGCCACAAAAACAAAACAACAAAAACAAACAAAACAACAAATAGCCTCTGATACAAGCCAGTGTTTGTGTTTTGTCCATTTCAAGACTTTCAGTTAATGATACATCCACTCTGGTCTACACTCAAACATAGTAGGTGGCAGTAACACACCAGGATGTTTGATATAAAATGGAAAAAGAAGAAATAGCAGAATTTCTGGTCTGAGCTGTTGTAGAAACATGCTAGTGGAGACTCCATGGATGGTGACCTGTTGCTTCTTTTGAAAGTTACACACAACTGAAGAAATAATTTATGGATATAACACTCTTCAATTAGATCCACCAAAATCTTGATTAACCCCTAAAGACCCAAACATCCACTGGTGACACAAACCATCTACAGATATAAGATGTTAAATACCTGTTGATCCACTAATCGTATCAATACCTGTAAATATTTGGTGTAAAATGCAGTTTTTCATCTTTTTATGTTCATCAGATATGACCCATTTGGACTTTCAGAGGCTCCGTAGTGAACATGGAAATGTCATCTTCTACATTGATTCACCAGTAAAAACTATGGGGTTGGATCAATGATAGTAGATGGGCACACTTGTTTTCACAATCAGTTAGCAATAATTTTGATGAAAAAGCAACTTTTCTTCATTTTTCTCTTTTGACATAATTAACTTTAAATTTACTCTGAAATTTCATGACCATCTATGTGATCTTTGAATTAAATATAAGAAAATACATGATTTACACAAAAAAATGCAAAATACAGAGGATGATATTTTTAAAAACATGTTAATAAATCACTTAAGAAAGGTAGAAATAGAGAAAAAAAAAATATTTTGGAACTGCCTCAAAAGTAGCATTGGGTCTTTACGGGTTAAATAATATGTATCATGCCATTTACATAAAGTCGCCCAATGGGCTTACATGATGCAAAACTATGAAATATATACAACATCTAAAAACAAAGTATATATCAGGAAAGAGCAGCTTAACTTTTTTTGTGCTAAATATGTCATCTTTAAAGCGCATCTTTATCGCAGTAAGAGCATCTAGTTTTGTCAGCTGGCTGGTCATCTATCGGAGTTTGTTTCATCACATAGCTTTATCTTCATCTGCAGCTGACAGGCAGGTTTTGACGTATCATCCATGTTGGCGGGCTTCTTCTGCCGTTATCTAAAACGCTGCGCTCATTCGATAGGGGTAACTACTCAATATCAGGTACTTTTCGTTCTGTCCAACAGTGTTAGAGAAACAAAAACATTCATTATACACATGTTCTTTTCATTCCACTGTGCTTTTGTTCTTCTGTAAAGCACAGTGCTGTGTACTGTCATCTATGGCCAACCCCTCTTTTCAAGATGCTGCTCTTCACTTAAGTGGACCACTTGGTGCGAAACACAGTGAAAAGCGCTGCCAAACAGTCAGACAAAGAAATGCAAACTTGTCGTTCGAGCCTCCCCATTGCTCCATTTCATCTTATGCCAGAAATCACCACGGTTCACCAGACAGACTTTGGATCAGGGCCATCTCCTTGATTTCTTAGATTTCCATGGCTGTCCAGACGTCAGCAGCCTCCCTCCTCCTCACCCCTCCACTTGCTCCTAAATGCGTCAGCAGCCCTTCCTCCCATCCCCCCTTCCTCCTCTTATCCACGCCGCCTCCCTGCAACACCTCAGCACACTGTGTCCTTGAGGACTCTCTAACTACAGACTCCCCTCCCCCCACACACTCTACTCTATTCTTATTCACTGTGTTTACATTTACATTAATACAGCTGCAATGAGAATGACGCAACTGTGGCAAGTGAGTAAAACTCCCCAGCTATTTTCGGTGGAATGAGACTGAAATGAATAAGTGGTGAGGAGTGCTTGTCAGTATTTGATTTCTTTTGAAGCTTCTGAATTCAAACACCTCACATCCGACGTACAGGTGCAGTTGGAGGTTTCACTAATGCCAGCATTTCCCTCACATATGCTGCTTTTCAGTATCAGATCTACTTATCTTAACTTTACTAAACTTGGCTGGGGTTTAGCACTACCACGGTGCCCCTGCAGGTGGCTGGTTGTCATTGTAAAGCATTGTAAATATACTGTGACGTCACCTGCAGTGGGACTGCAGCTACATTACTATTAGCATAATAAAACTATATTATCATTACAATGGGACCTGTCAGTGGGTGGGATATATTAGGAGGAAAGTGAAAATTAAAAAAAAAAAAAAAAAAAAAAAATGGTTGATGCATTAGAAAACAGCAAAATGGTCCAGAATAGGGATCTGAGCAACTTTGACATGAGAGAAATTGTGATGGAAAATCATCAGGTCAGAGTATCTCCAGATCTTGTCGTTCATTCCCAATACAAATTGGCCAATACCTACCAAAACTATTTAAAGACCAACAACCAGATCTCAACCAATTACACATCTATGAGAGGAGAACATTGTTATCTGTCTAATATCGTGCAGGTTCCCGTTTTTCCACAAAAACAGCTCTGACCCGAGGCCCAGGGCATTTTCACACTGCGTATCCAAGTACTCCGGACCCCAAAGTCCGTTTAATTTTATTAATGTGAATGCAAACGTTCCGTGCTCGAGTACCATACCAGAGTCCAGCTGAGAAGGTAGTCCTGGGTATGGACTGCGTGGACTCCAGCACGGTACGTTACAGTGTGAAAGTGATCTGTGTCCCAGACCGGAAGTGACATAATCACCACTCTGACAACAGAGGTGACTTAACACGAGACCATAGACGGCGCTCCTGTTGTCTCCTGAAAAAGCCTCGGATCCGTGCGGCACGGGCTCGCCTTATCGACTGAACCACTCTGTGGTATATCAGGGACAACGAAGGTCGCTCTTCTTCTCTTTGCCTCAAACAGGTTAACAGATAGGTAAGGGTTTGTCTTCTTCTGACTTATGTATTTGTTGGATAGTGTCAGAATTTCTTCCACACCGCCACCTACTGTTTCAGCCTTTTAACACCCACTCGTACTTGGGCACGGGCCGCGGTACATGCTTGTGAATGCAACATCTGCAGGAAAGGTGTAAGCGTATCCAAGTACAGTACGGACTCGGGTATGCAGTGTAAAAGCGCCCCTAGACTCCATCAGACCTCTGAAGGTGTGCTGTGGTATCTGGACCAAGACCTTAGCAACAGATCCCTGAAGTCCTGGAAATAGAGGGATGGACCTCCATGGATCCGATTTATCTGTTCAATACACCCCACAGATGATCAGTTATCCTGAGATTGGGATGTCCTTCCTTAGTCCATTTTTGGTTTGTACTAACCTCTGCAGACCAGGAACACCCGACAAGACCTGCAGTTGCGGAGATGTTCTGACCCGTCATCACCGTTACAATATGGACCTGGTCAAAGTCAGTCATTTCCTTATGTTGTTCATTTTTCTGCTTACAACACATCAGCTTTGAGGAATAAATGTTCACCTGCTGCTTAGTATATCCAATCCAATAACTGGTACCATTAATGAAATAATATCATTAACACTTCTTCTGTCAGTGGTCATAGTGTTATGGCTGATTGTGTGTGTTGTGATTCAGGATCAACCAATTAGATATACATGATTTGGAACCTTGGGACAAGTGACACTAGCAGTAGTATCTGGTGGTAACTGGTGGTCCCTGTTCTCCCATAACGGGAAAACAAGTCGAGATCAGTTGATATTATCACTGTAAAAGCAGTAATAGACTTTATTAACATTAAATATTTAGTGAGTTTTAACATTTTTAGCTCTGCTCAGAAGGTTATATATCATGCCACAGCTTCATCATGAACTGCACATGCTGTGTTTTTACAGGCAGTAATATTCTACTATTATTCTGAATAGGACGATATGCCTGAATTTGACAGGTCCATTTAAACTCAGTATTCTCTCTGGATATTCTTAGGCTTTTTCTCTCCAAATGGAGTATTTTCTGAAATATGAGAAGAAGAATATGCTCATGTTTCTCCGGTTTTGGTCGAATTGTTTGGACATATTCTGGACGCAACCCATTATGAATATGCTTCTGTGGGTTTTATTACAGTTTGACACATGGCCCTTGTGTACTGCTCGGCTCAGGTAGGAACAAGGATTCTCTCAGGTAAAAAGATGTGCTCCAAAGAAAAGACCTTTTTAAGCTAAAGGAAGAACACGTTTTATAGAACTTTGAGGGAATAAAAGAGGGAGACTCTGCCACACTTAGCCCTTTACCACCAACTGATACTCCTCCACTTTGTGAATACAATTTTGACCTGATCTGAAGTGTGAATGGGAGTGGCTGCATCGTATTGTACATGTCGAAAAAAGAGTACGCAGAGAACAACAACAATGTATAAGTCTGAGAAATCATTGGAAGCACAAATCTGCAGTAACTGCTGATTAACATGCAGTGTTCGGTGTAAATTTAGACACGCACAGAGTGTAAAAAAAAAAAAAGAGAATAAAAAAGATTAAGCAAGCCACCTTCGGATGTTAACACCATCCAAAGGTTACCATGACACAATACAAATGGCTAAATGGATGTCGTTACAACAAAACTGAGAACGCTATCCTCCAGGTACATGAAGGGAAAATAGCTTGAATATGAAAACACTATAAATCCATTAAAATAAATAAAACCTGAGTAAAAACAGTAATAAAAAAAAGGCAATCGCACACAAACACACACATTCTGGAAATATTACAGTCCTGATCCGCACCGGACAATGGGTTCTGAAGATGTTTATGGTTAACTCTATATTTTTGGTAATTTCCGCATTCATTACAAGAGAGTGGCAGCAACAGTTGCAGCGAGGACAGTGAAGCAACAATCTCAGGTCAAACGTGGTCTCCAGGGTCTGTAAGGTCCACCTCTGCATGAACAGTGAGTGGACCTGCTTTGTTAGGTACCATGAAGTAACGGTACTAATGTAAGGAATGATGTTCAAAGGGATCCACGTGGATGCGGACAGGGGTCTGGACTAGCACGCATGTTGGTCGAATGTTCTAAAAGTGATGTGAATGTTTTTTTGTTTTTTTTAAGGAACCAAATATGGTAACTTGATTGACATTGATTTTCTACATAATAAAAAAATTGAAAAATTCCACAGAAGTAATAAAACCTTGTTAGGTCCTCTGATAACACACAAAGGCTGAAATTGTACATTGTAAACTGAGTGACCTGTAAAGGCTTAAAATGCAATTATGTCTTTAAAATAAAACCTGTTCTTGAGTCTGTTTGTCTGTGTTTTCAGTGTCCTAAAGCGACACATCCTTGGTGAATTCTTCCACTCATGCTACTTACCACTACTTCCACCATTGCCTCTGGGTGAATGGCTACCATACACAATTTTTTTTTTTTTTTTCTCTCATCACAGAGCCTTTTGTTCCACAAATTGAAACGCTGTGCTGTGTTGTGCCGTTTTATACCTGCGCCACTAATTACTTTTCATTATAGCCATAATAGGTAACAGATAAAACTGGAGGTGTCTCATAACTGACTGTGCCTCGGCTACACTAAAATAAAATATTTATGTGTATATGCAAATGCAATTTTTCCTAGTAACATAAGTAAATCTATTTCTTTTTAGATAACTAGCAACAATAACTAATATTAAATGTCAACGCTGCTAGTGACTAAAAAACATATGCAGGGAACAGAGAAATAAATAAAGATATTTTACAGTAACGATGCATGAAAATAAAATAAAAACAAAACATCTTACAAATTAACATTTGCATGTTGTCTCCCTTTTACCCTGTTAAGAGTTACCACATCTTACTGTTAATATAGACTTATTACATCCTCTACATGTATCTATACTTGTAGGAATAAGTTGACTTACAGGTTCTGGTGAAAAAAAAAAAGTCTTTATTTATATTATTAATTTGGCAGTAGCTATGTGACAAGAGCAAACTTGTGCATAAATCAGCAACTACTATGACTATTTTTACTGCCACTTCCTGTCTCTTCATAATAGGAATGTAAACATTATTTTGTTGCATTTTAATTTGTCTGCCAGTTTCACTGAACTAAATAAAAATCAGAAAGTTCAAAAATATGTTTTATTATACGTTTAATAAGCCATTAAAGATAAGCATCTTAAGCATGTTATTGCAGACCTATACAAAAATTAAATACTAGATAAGACAGAATAAATGTATTTAGGGTGATTTAACAAGCTCTTGTTTTTCCTCTCATTAAAACAAACAGACTGAACTGTATTTGTTCAAATAATATGTGGGGCCTTTATTGTACCACAGCTGTAGGAGGTACCAGGCCTTTATGTATAATTTCTCTTTAAGGCTATGTTCAGACTGCAGGGAAATGTGGCCCAAATACAATTTTTTTGCCCATGAGACCTGTATCCAATCTGTTAAAGACAGTTTGAACAGTACAAATCCGATTTTTTCAAATTCAACCTAGGTCACTTTCATTTACGTTTCTGATATTTTACAATGCGACTTCAGTCTGAACGCCCTGGTCACATTTATCCAACCTTTACATCATTGAAATGTAACAAACGTCAAAATTATGCATCCCAGCGTTCTTTAAAAAAAATAAATAAATTCAGTGTCCCAGGAGGAGGAGCGGCGGGAAAAATATATTTACTTCCATAAACAGTGCATGTCTGCGTGGTCATGTATTATATCAGGACCTCTTTTGCACATGCGGGTCACTTCACGGTCGCATTCAGTTCACACTCAAAACTGATAGAAGTCACATTTAATGTGTAATTTGAACAAGCACACAAAAAAATTGGATTTCACCAAAAATCCCAATTGTACATTAATCCATAAAGGCCCACTGCTATTTTTGCACCACTTCCCAAATGAATTTCTCAATTTTTAATAAAGTGATTTATCACCATTTATTCTAATGTTATTTTATATTCAGTAATTTACATTCTTGAGTGAGAATCAGGTATTTTCTTACATTTATTTTACTGGTCATGTCAATGTCCATAAAAGCTAAAATCAAAATTGAGGGTTATTATATAAAAACCAGAAAAAAGTGACTTTTTCTTTAAGATATGTCATTAACTGTAAACCAAGTGTGTCCAGTGTAACTGATCCAACTCCATGGGTTTTAATGGTGAATCAATGTGGTAGAAGATGACGGTGTTTCCATGGTAACTACAGAGCCTCTGAACGTCCAAATGGGTCATATCTGATGACCATGAAAAGATGACAAACTGCATTTTACACCAATTATTTACAAGTATTGATAGGATTAGTTGATCAACAGGTAATTAACTTTTTACATCAGTAAATGATTTTGGTCGCTATTGGATGTTTGGGTCTATTAGTTAAGACCCGCTGTCTGAACGTAGCCTTAGTGATTCAAAATAACTTTGGGATGGCAATAGAGATATTATATTATTTTACAGGAAAGCAGTAAACTAAAAGTCTTAAAAACAATCATTGTATGTGATTATGTCTCAGAAGAAGCCTGTCAAATCCAGTACACTTCTCATTGAGTATCAGGCCTGATTTTTAATGTTGAGCTTTTGAGTACTGATCTCAGAATTAATGCCAAAAACACAAATGACCTTAAAGCAGCAAAAGCAAAAGTATTCAAATGGGAATTACTTGGCACAGAGTTGCTGTTTTCAGTAGAAGTAGAAATGGAAGTCTACTGATCGCTCAGGAGGTAGAGCGGGTCATCCAATAACCGAAGGGTTGGCGGTTCGAATCCTGCTCTGTCCTAGTCAGTCTGCTGTGTCCTTCTTGCCTCCAGCGTCACTCACACTGGTGTATGAATACATATGAATATTTGGTGGTGGTCGAATTGGCAGCCACGCTTCCGTCGGCCTGCCCCGGGGCAGCTGTGGCTACAAACGTAGTTTACCACCACCAGAGTGAGAATGTGAGAGCGAATGGATCAATAATGTGAAACGCTTCGGGTGCCTTGAAAAGTGCTATAGAAATCTAATCCATTATTATTATTTCCAACATGTCCCTCCCCAGACCAGGATCCACTCCCCGGTGGGCAGAGTACACCACCTGTATACCTCCATTAAGTGAATGGATGTTAGGCTACAACCCACACAGCTTTAAATAGGCCAAACCCTTATAAATCATGCTGTAAACAGTTGTTACCAATCATCTAATAAATATGTAATTTCTGTGCACTGTTTGCTAACAGTATTCTAACATCTTCAGGCTATTCATTATTCTTCTTCTGACATTTTCAGGGTAATTATAAAAATACTGGAATGAAGCAGAGCCTGATATGGCCGTGTAGTAACATCAGAGGGATAACAGTCAGATTTATGTTTAACAGACACACAGCCTATATATAAAGAGTAATAGTGTTTTAAGTCTCATCTGGGTTTTTACCTCTTGAAGGGTTTTGGAGCGTCTGCATCGATGGTTATTTGATCTCAGAATGCCAGGTGTATTAGAGTCCACACTTTGTATAGGATCAAAAGCAAATCATCTTGGTTTTTTGGAAGCAGAAGTGACAAGAGGGTGGAGCTGGGGAAGAGTGAGGGATGAAACATGGATGTATAAAGAGAGCTGGATACGGGACTGATGCTCAGAAGTGTTGCCAACTCCCCCACTGGCCACTCCATGGATTGCACCAAAAATCCCCCCGTGTTCCAAAAAAATTTAATCATTTACTACAATGAGAGGAGACATCTATAAAAATACTGACAGGACATCTGCAACTGAAAAAAAGGCTTAGAAATGAATATGCTAGTCAACCTGTACAACTGGCAGAAGTAACACAATCCAGAAACGTTTTGGACTTACATCTGAAGCTTTCCATTAAAAATAAGGGGCACTATTTTAGGACCAGAATCAAGTTCTAGTGAACATGAGAATGCTAATTTAACCACTCGAATTAAGGATGTATTCAGACCTACTTCGTTTCCCTGGAAAGTCTGGATCTTTTTTTTTAGGTGTGAATACAATCCAATTCAAACCATTTTTATTTATAAAGCACAAATTTAAACAAACACAAAGGTTTCCAAAGTGCTGTACGGTAAAATAAATGCAATAAAAAGATAAAATAAGACATGGTAATTGCAAATACAAACATGCGAACTCTGATTCGAACCAAACAAGTAGAGTGGTCTTGGTCAGTTTCCAAATGGACTCTGGTCCGGTTCATATCTGGCCTCGAGCCGAAACAAACCAAGTCACCATGTGCCTTTTTGTGCTTGACGAGCCACCTTAGCCGCATGGCATTGTGGGTAATCAACAAAACTAAAAGTAGCCCAGCTGCATGGGGCTAACAGCAGCTGTCATGAACTGTGGACAGACATGGAGCGATGAGGGGACTGAATGTGTCTTTGACATTTGGTCAATGGTCATGTAGGACCTCCATGTTTGTTTTCATCAATATCCACCATTTCTATTTCACCCCACCCCCAACTTTTCTGTCCAGTGCCAACGCAGTTCGTCACATGTGTGCTTCTGTGTACATTTTTGGTCCACTAGCAAAAAGTGAAATGAGAATGCGATCCAACCCAAAAAAAAAAAAAAAAAGTCTGCATTTGATCCGAACCAAATAAGTAGAACAAAGGACCTTCCAGGCATGAACACACCCTAAGATTGTTGTCTTAAATGCCACCAGGAAAGTTCTGCTTCTTGATAATTTTCAGCAACATATAACCAGCTGGTGGCGTTCATGAACAGAATGAATTCTAACATCTAATGCAGCTCCATTTTGCTGACAGGCCGAGAATCCACTGGTTAAGCAGTGACATTATTTACTGTTTCAGGTCCACTTCTCTTCATTACGCTGTATTCAATATACTGGAGTACTGTACTGGGTCCCTGAGTCTATAAAACACATCCTGTCATTCCATCATATACCATGTGATGATCAAGAGCAAAGGAAAAGGAGGAATTTTATTTTTAACTAACATTAGTTCACTGCATGTGCCAAACTGGAAGTGCATGGATTCTCCAGATATAGACTTAGGCTGCAGACAAATGTGGCCCAAATCTAATTTTTATTTTTTTGTGCCCATATGTGACATTGTATCTGATCTGTTAAAGACAGTTTGAACTGCACAAATCTGTTTTTTTCAAATCTCACCCAAGCCACATTTATATGTGATCCTAAATCTGATACATATCTGATATTTGCAATGCGACTTCAGTCTGAACGGCCAGGTCCCATTTTTCTGAACTTTACATCATTGAAATGCAACGTCACAATTCTGCGCAGAGACGAGATGCCTCCATATTTACGTCCGTAAACACAGTGCGTGCCTGCGTGGTCACATATCACGTCGGGACCTCTTTTGAATTGATACAGCAGCACTTTAATATTTTGTTCATTGTCACTTACAAACTAGTCAGAATCACTCATGAAATTGGAGGCAGTGGTGCTGTGTGACGCACCGTGCAGCAGCCGGTAGTCTCCATGGCAAGATCTCTGATTGTATCGCGAAACTAGTTGACGTCAACGGACGGACCGAGCCGAGGTAGTGA
The DNA here is from genome assembly GCA_037367295.1 of Apogon hyalosoma. Lineage (NCBI taxonomy): Eukaryota > Metazoa > Chordata > Actinopteri > Kurtiformes > Apogonidae > Apogon > Apogon hyalosoma. The sequence continues at coordinate 26,503,683 of JAPQRP010000003.1, forward strand.
ACCACTGAATGAAAGAGTGGCTGAGTAGAGCCCAGTCACTGAATCGATTCTGAATCATTCACTAATCACTGACTTGCTGATTCATTCACGAATTGATGACTCGCTGAATGGCTTTGCGAATCTCTGAATCTACTGAACCACTAAACGAGACTAGATACCACTACTATAAGAAGACCGAGCAGAAAGAAAGTACACTAATGAAATTAAATTAAACGATAGATAGATAGATAGATAGATAGATAGATAGATAGATAGATAGATAGATAGATAGATAGATAGATAGATAG
>JAPQRP010000003.1:26513062-26527227 GCA_037367295.1 Apogon hyalosoma
TTGAAATAAGATTTTCCAGATCCATTGTCTAAAAATCAGTTCTTATATCTCACTGAAAAGTTACTCTTTAGGTGATTCTGTCTTAAGTGTGATGAGACATTTGGACTAGAAATGAGAAAAATACACTTGGTAAGATTGTGATTTTTGCAGTGTGGGAAAGTATAGTCCCACAGTACTGCAGCAACAGCCACTTTAAGTTTTCTTAAGTGATTTTTCACCATGTATTGTAATATTATCCTCTTTATTTTGAGTTGTTGCAGAGTAAATTATGCATTTTTTCGATATTTAATTAACTGATCTTGTAAAGCTTAGAGTAAATTCAAAGGTTATTATATCAAAACAGAGAAAACTAAAGAAAAAGTGAGTTTATCGGCAAAGATATGAATAACTGGACATAAAACAAGCATTTCCATCCACTGTCATTGATCCAACTCCATGGATTTTACTGGTTAATCAATGTTATAGAAGATGACAGTGTTTCCATGGTAACTACGGAGCCTCTGAACGTCCGCATGGGTCATATCTGATGACCATGAACAGATGACAAACTGTATTTAACACCAATTATTTACATGTATGGATGGGATTAGTGGATCAACAGGTATTAAACAGTTTAGATCAGTAGATACTTATGGCCGATGGTGGGTATTTGGGTCTTTACGGGTTAAAAACCATGTTCTTCAGTGAAGTATAAGACAGGATTTGATAGTTCTGCTTCTACAGTGTTGAACATAACACAAGCATCCAAGTAATCTGGATATAATTCAGTGAGTAAAGCATACGGGCAAAGAAACCAAAGCTGAACGCCATGATCTCTCCAATCCCTCAGCGTGGACCACATCAAGAACCGCCCTTCATCTACAGCCGATAGAACCATATGGGCTCAAGATTACTGCGACCAACCTATGTCAACCACTAAAATACAGAGTAACATCCACAAATGCCTTTTTTTTAATGTAATCCAAATACCCATGCCAGATTTCGACTCTTTCAAATTTTTTCTTTAACTTTAACCTTGAATTGCCCTTTTTTTTTTCCTTTACAAACTTTCCCACAAACATGTAGCAGCCTGAATGCGAGAAACAGATAATACTACTCCTTTCCCTTTATGCATTTTTCATACCTCCCCAACTGTTTTTGTTTTTTGGGGTTGAATATAACTGTTGAGTTTAGGCTTTGATAATGTCACGGGTAAGGTTCGTTTGGTTAAGGCACAAATACAACAAGGTCTGAGTTAGAAAAAATATGGTTAGGGCTTATATGAGAAACATATGTGGCAAACTATCTGGAAACAGCAGCAAGTCCAGAATATTTATTATTCTGTCATATCTGTTACGTCATATCCTTCATCCCTCAAAATCACCTCACCGATGTCATATTTGTTTTATATGTTCTTATTCACACAGCCTACCTGACCAGTGCTTTTTTTCTGGTAACGTTGATTTCACCTATGTATGTATTTTGTATACTCTACCAGCAAACGTTTGGACTCACCTCCTCATTTAAATGGCGTGAGATGGACCACAGACGGCCAACAAGGTCTTGGCATCACTGGGAACTCCCTCAAGACTGTTGGAAAACATTTCAGGTGTCGACCTCGTGAAGCTCATCCAGAGAGTGCCAAGAATGTGCAAAGCAGTAATAAAAGCAAAATGTGTCTATTTTGAAGAATCTAAAAAATAGAAACATGCTTTGAGTTATGTCACACTTTTTTAAACTACATAATTCCATATGTGTTCATTCATAGTTTTGATGCCGTTGGTGAGTCCAAACTTTTGACTGGTAGCGTATGTATGTATGTATTTGTCTATCCCATTATCCATTTTTTAGCTTTGTCTGTCCCTTTTTCACTGAGCATCTTCTAGCTGCTTGCAGTGTTTTCGGTAATAAAAGAGAATGGATAGCAAAAATGTACAACCAGCTACATGAAATTTGCCACTTGAGTATAGGTTTGGGTGTGAAAGTTTTATTTTTTATTTATTTTTTTTACTACTTTGCCACTTGTCTCTACTAGTACTTTTAATCTGTGATAATTACACAATATATATACATATTGTGCATACTATAATATAATATTATAACATAATGAGCTACTTATTATTATTACTACTACTTTGTCACTTGTTTCTGCTAGCACTTTCTAATGTACAACTTTGTTTTTTTACTACTGTTTTTTATAGTGATGTTATTGTATGGCTTTTTTTTTTGTGGCGTTTCATGTGTGTATGCTCAGTGTTGTGCTGCTTTTGGAACCTCAATTTCCTGAGAGCTCTGTCCGAAGGATCAACAAAGTTCTATCTAATCTCATAATCTAATCTAAAATAACAGGGTTCGGGTTAGGAAAAGATCATGGTTAGGGCTGAATTCTGTAATACACCTGGCTTGCATTGTAGTTTTTTTATAAGCACATATTCATACAATCACATGGAGCTGCTGCACAACCCTAAACAATATGATACCTGTTGTTTTAATGTTCTTTAAATATGAATAGGTCTGCATTTTTGTTTTTTTCTGTTCTGGTCAGACTGTCCTAAAAGGTTTAACCCTGTCATGCATGAATTATGAGAATGTTAGTCAAGATTTTTTTCCTGAGTGTTTTTATTTCTCTTTAGGCATGAAAAAAAACAAAGCGATTGAAATTTTTTTTAAAGAACCTATTTTTCACAGTTACAAAAATATCCACTCAGCTGGACACCATGTGTTTAATTTTTGAAGCAAAGAAAAATTTATTTAACACAATAACGGAAAGTGATACACTGTGTGAAAACTATGATATGAAAACATTTTTAATGGAGCTAATCTGATGTTTTCTCACATTTCAGCATACTCTAATACTAGTCATTACTCACGTCAGAGATAATATGAAAAAAAAAAAACTTTTTGTTTAAGAAAACTGTTAATTACAGTCTAATAACAATTAGCAATTGATTTACACTCAAACATGTTTGTGCAGATCAGGTTTATCAAGAACAGCAAAGTTACAATAATTGTATGGATTGCAGTGTGTGAGATGGTGCATAAGCGTCCACTGTGTTAGCTGATACGCAACTAAAACAACAAAACCCATGAATATACAAGAGAACATCTGGAGAATAGCTGCACTGTAGTGACCAGTGTGCATAACAGGGTTAATATGTAATACCATAACATTTTAAAAGCAATCGTATACTTTTCAGCATTAGACAGGACTGAAATAATAACAGAACATGTCTTCGTCGACCACTTCTGCAACCAATAATATGACCCTTTCTGTCATATTTTTCTGTTTATCCCCATAAAGTGAATCTATTAATTTTTAACAGGATATGGAGGATTTTAGTGTCATTTGATGCAGGAGGTTTGTTGACTTGACCCTCGCCCTGAATGGAGAATACTCATGCATGTTGTGAATGGATGTGTGCTGTAGATAAATGGACGGGCAGAGACCCTGGCATGAGAGCACAGAGCAGACAGATTCATGGCCAGACAGCAGAAATCTGTCAGCCTCCTGGCAACGTGAGAGGACACCTGGAGGTAATGTAAGCAGCCCTCCCCAACCCGCACCTCCTCTCCTCTCCCTCTTTTCTCTCTCTTTTTTCCCTTTATCTCTCAGTCCCATCCCCCTCCTCCCACCCCCTCCTCGTGACTCATCACCAGAACCTTAATCACCAATGAGTGGGCACTGCCTCCCCTTCCACTATGCAAAAGAACTGAGCTGGAAGTATAGCTGATACGCTGTTGCCCCCTGCTGGATCATGCCCTGCGTTGCACTGTAGGAACACATAACCTTCAATTACAGTCTTGTTTGTGTTACAGCACTTCAGAGAGCCACTTAGCTGTAACAGTCTATATAAATGTTGTGTGGAGGGCATGACCTGGCATCACATTCGCCTCTTTCAGAGATTCATAAATGCCACAAAGCAAATAGACCATGATCCTCGCAACTTAGCAACAACCTGTGGTCCGTGGGTCTACCTGCGGAAACACAACCTCAATATATATACAACGACCTTGACACGTAGTTGTACTATTTTCCACATAAAAACAAAACGTGTAAATTGCTTCACCCACAGTACATGACATAAGCATGAAATTAGCCATTAGCTGATTGCTAAATGCAGGACTAAAGCCAAAAGGTTTGACATAAGACAATGTCTGTACTAAATGTTATACTGATATGAGTATGAGAAGGTGCACTGACCTACATGACAACCAGAATGACAACTCAAGGAGGAAACATCAGTGAGTTATGTATAGCAGCTATTAATGGCAGCTATTCGTCATGAGCTTCTACTTAAAACCATAAATCACCTTTTGTACCAACAATCACATTAAGGGGAAAACATAAAAGTCATTTCAGCTAGATGACAAACTGAGCAGACATATTTTAATATAATCATGCAAGTAGTTTTCATAGATGTGTTTTTAGTGTTTTTTCGTGGTATTCACACTGAGCAGATCTGACACTGACGTTACATTCACACTGCAGGTCTTAAAGGGACTGTGAGGAGTTTGGAGATCTTAAAAAAGTCTCATTTTTATATATATGCCTGATAGTAGTCCTCAATTTAAAATGAGATTATCAGCGCCAAAATAGGTTATTTACAAAGGCTATTTCTCAGCTCTTCTGGTCGGGTCAGACCGGACTGATTTATGGCAGACTTATGTCTCTATGACAACACCACGCCGACCGGCAAAGTTTAGCAGCGAGAAGTGAGCTGAACGAGTGAGAAGATCTGTCCTTTTTCCTGAAGAAAGACATTTCTTGGATTTATTTTGTTGTAATGGCGGACACTGGAGCTGGACTGGCAGAAAGAAAAAGGACAGGAGAACAGAAAGAAGCTAAATGGGAGAGTGATAGGGCATGGGCTAAAACACCGGCAAACCTCTGCATTGCTTTCAACCAATGAAGAGAACTAAGGGAGTTTAAAGGAATGAAAACAGATCTGGAGTTGGCCCTCTTCCTTCTAAACAGGTATAAAATGCTTCTTTTCTTTGTACATATGTGCTGGAACATTGTATTTTACTATAGCGGCTGTTGGTAGCTCAGTTGGTAAACACTTGTGCGTTAGCCACACTTTCATTTCTGAAAATGGTTGAATACTTTGTGGAAAAGCTAGAACAAATTTATATTATGTGAAGACATTTAGAGCACTGGTCTGTGAGTAACACTAAACAGGTAGTCTGTTCACCTTCTGGACACTAAACTACACTATAAACTGACTTTATGAAGTTTTCTTGTTGCCTCATTTCAAACAATAGCGCTACATAAATAAATACATTACCTCGTTGCTTTGCATCCTGCAGGTTGTCTCGAAAAAAGAAATGCAGAGTTGTAAAGAAGATCCACTCTTCATTCATTAGTTTCAAAACAAATGCTCGCCTTGGCCAGAGTTCTGCCCTTATGACAGTACTTGCTAGTGCTCATGGGAAGTGGAGTCTTTGTCCTGGAAAAACACCACCGATTCCGACCAAAGGTGTCGCTGCAATCCACTTCAAACGGATACTCCTCACAGTGCCTTTAATGCTTAATTCTGACTTTTTGCTGGAATACTTTTTTTTTTTTTTGCATGGTTGTTCAGATTATGACTCAAAAGTGACCGCTGTCAGACTCATGTGTGAACTGTCTACCGTAGTGACGGGAGATTCACAAATGAATCGTTCAAATGAATCGATTCATTAAAGTGAACGAGTTGAATCAATTTGCGAACGCAACTGAATCAATTCAGCAGCACTTTGCTAATAATATTGTCTATTATCACTGTTGCTCCCTGTTGTTGAAGTCTGGCATGTCCCTGACAAGTGTATTTTCCACTGATGGTATGGACAATGCATTTAGACCAGGGATGAAGGTAGTGTGAGTAGATCGCACGACATTAACAAAAATAGAAAATTAACACTGAGCCAACCACTGCGTCATCCAGCTGTTAACTCATAACACAGTTGCATTACTTACTATTATTCGGTGATTCCATTTCTGAGAAAGATTCTTTTCAGGGTGTGGCATTTACTCTTGTGGGCGGTGCTTGCATGTAATTTTTTTGCACTTCGAGGCTCGCCTTTCTCTTATATGGGGGGGGGTCCACTGCACATGCACCATTTATAATGAGAATCTATTAAGTTCTCAGGTGGCGCCCCAAACAGGAAACATGTGACTTGACTGCTCATTAAACAACCAAAAACATTTTTAAACTACACTTGAATGTAGATTATACACAGTACTCACTGGCCGTATCATGTATAACTTGTTTATATAAATATTAATGTTTTTGTAAAATTAATTTAAGTGATTTCTATCATCTTCTTCATGTGAGACAGGTAGAGCAGCACCCTCTAGTGATGAGCTGCCACTATTGTACGCTCATAAAACACTTCTGCAAAGTCTTACTGAGAAATAAGGCTATAATTTACAGACTGATAAAGACAATTTAAAAGTAGCACTATGTTTTCTTGGTTATATTTTGCGTCAGTGTGTCATGGTCCGCACCAGGTTTTGCAGTCGACTCACCCTCCCGCCCAGTTTCACACCTGTACTTCATCAGCCAATGAGTAAGCCATAAAAGCAGGTCAGTGTCCACAGAGACTGTCAGGTTGCTGCTGTCACTCAGGTAGAAGACTTCAAGCCATTCATTCTGTGGTGTCCAAGATTCCTTTAAGCTGAAGATGTGTTCCAAGCCTAAGATATCTGTGAATTTTTGTATCAAGTTAAAGGTGAAGATTTTGTGACAAAGATTCTTGAGTGTTTTGTTCCAAGGTGATCATACTGTAATACAGATTGTCAACCTGATTGCGCTGTGCATGTGAGTCCTTACCCACATCACATCACGGTGTGAATCTCAGTACCAGACAGGCAATGCATAGTAAGTATATCAGACTTAACAGGCTTTAACCAACTGCTGGTAGAGTTTAAATAAAGTGCAAAACAATGAGCTGTCTGTAGTTTAATTTCTTAAGGGTCTATCACTTACAACCTTTAACATTGCTCAGTCATTAGATTGTTCATGCAAAATAATAGGTAAAGCATGTTTAAAGGTACAATATTTGTACTTTAAAACAAAAAATACACTTTTTTTTAAACTCTTTCTACAGTTAACTTTAACTCCCCATTATCTTACAAATGGAGTCAAGAAACAGTATTGGGGATAACATCAGGTGGCACAGCAATAAGCACTGTTTTCTCACAGCAAGATGCCTATTGTTTGTGTGGGCTTTGCATAATAAATCTTAAAAGCTAACTCACTTTAGTATTAGCATGTAGAATTAGCATTAGCATATTAGAAACAGTGAGCTGTCATTGAAGGTTCTCAAAGACCAACTCGACTTGGTATTTTTAGGAAGAGTCTACGGGGAAGTCTATGGGACACAGGGCTTTTTTGGAGCTGACCCCAGTGGCCATCAGTGGTACAACTATTAATTTCATATTTGCCATAGGGTTACATACTACATACATATACAGGTATATAAAAAGGTACACATTTCATCCACAGAACCTACTTAAAAACTGGTTGCTGCATTTTACCTAATATACATACAGCAACTGGCTTTAGCATTAGCAAGTAGCATTAGCAGCAGTGAGTAGCCATTGAAGCTGCCCAGGGACCAATTCCAGATCTTCATTGGAATTGTTGTCAAGGGCACTGACAGGAGAATTTAACCCATATGTATGTGTTTTTGATGATGAGGTGACCTGCAGGAAACCTGTGTGGTGCAGAAGACAGGCAGGCCAGAAATGTGTGATGTTAAAATGGGGTAACGAGCCAAAAAAGGTTGGGAAACGCTGCTCCAGAGGATCAAGTGATTCGGAAAAAAATCTACCTTATACCTGGACTCATCTTCCTCCTCTCTTGTTTGCTGATTTTCTGAAGCATTTACAGTACAGTTACAGTAGCTTCTTGGCAATGATTTATAAAACCAAATGAGTAGGATAGGAAGCAACCGAAATACAGTTAGTCTAGAAGCTTACTGTGTGTGATTCAGTGTAAAGGTACACAGTGTGAGATGATAATAAGAGGGCATCGGTGTACTAAATAGATAAATGAACATGAGGAGGCTTGATAAATCATAAAGTCCAGGATGATCAAAACAATGATCAATCAAAGCCACGAGGCATGGCGTGGGAGCAGCACCGCCGCTGGGATGATGATGACAAAGCTTACGAGTACATGTGATTATACAGAAATATACAGATGGGCAACTTACCTTTAACTGCAAGAGGGTCTGTGGAGGTTTAGAGAGCAGTTCATCTGTGGAAGAGCTTCCTATAGGACAGGGGCGGGCAACTCATGCATGTTTTAGATATTTCCCTCTTCCATCACACCAGGAAGCCATTCCATCGTTATCAGGCTTCTGCAGAGTTTGGTGATGAGCTGATCATTAATTGAACCAGGTGTGCTGGACGAGGGAAATATCGAAAACCTGCAGGATACTGGCCCTTGAGGACTGGAAGTGCCCACCCCTGCTATAGGAGATTCTTGTCGTGAAGTGTCGACAACAGAATGACCAAACAACCACATCACTGAAGTCAGAGCAAAGATTTGAGTCTAATAATAATATGTCAACCTTGGTTTAGAAAAACAGACTCAACTGTCGAGCTACAGCAGACGATAATGACATATTTTTGATGGCTAACCTAGAAATTAGGATTATGTATTGCATTCATTTACTTTAATGATTTTAAATATGTGTCGTTCCCAAAATTAAAATGATAACAGCTATAACTGAAATACACTGTGGTCGTGACGGCATCATCACCACCGCTCAGTTTCCATCTTGTAATGCAAGTTTACGCACTTACCTTTTACAAAAACCTGCCCTCGTAATGTGACGTCATCAGACTAGTGTATAGAATAGTGTGCAGCACAATGAGGGTGTAAAAGTCAAATTATTAGTTTGAGCTTTTCACTGTGATGACATTTCTAACCTTGGTCTGTTAGACTTTTGTAATGCATTTTTGTAAAGACTGCTCCAAAATCCTCTAGTGGGGTTTTAACTTTGGGTCAGATCTACAAAGAATAGACTGATACTTGCTACTGCCTGCTAATTGTGCTGGAAACTGTGCTTTATTAATAAATTATCAAATTATTATTATTATTATTATTATTATTATTATTAATTTGCATGCTTATATGTAAACGCTCAAAACTCAATTCAGTTCAGTTCAGTTTTATTTGTACAGCCCTATATCACAACAAGGTTGCTTCACAGGGCTTTATAGAATTGGATATGAAAACAAACAACAGTCAAATAAACAACAGATGAAGGAAATGGATTAATGTCTGGGCATCCCCCGTCCTTAGACCCTCCTTTTCGGCAAGGAAAAACACCAAAAACCCAGTGGGAAAAGAGAAACCTGAGGGAGAACCACAGAGAAGGACAGATCCACTCCCATGGACAGACAGGCTATAGATGAACCAGGACTGATGGACGTCCATATGCAGATGTAGTTCCAGCCTGTAAGGATGCAATAGGGCGGGGCCACATGAGGGGGTCCATCTAGTCAGATGAGAAAGGTGAGGGTGGGGGAGGAGGTCCGGGATCACAGGTGAGGACAGGGCACAGATGAGTCACCACAGATCCCGTCGTCATTGGGCCCCAGACTGCTACAACTGAAAAAGTAGCCACACCCCCAGAGGGGAGTGGGGGTGAAAAGTGGTGAACAGACTAAGTAAACTAGACTTTCACTCAAAGATAACATACATACTAACCTGATCCCGCCAATGTCTGACTTCATATTTTATACTTAATATCATTCAGTATTAATTCTGTATCATTCAGGCCTCAGCAACTCAGTGATTTGGAGAAAAAGAAAGATACAAAGACAGACAGTGAGTCAGCTGAATCTGTGTGCCGTTGACACCACACACCAGTCAAACTGCATGTGCAGTAGCCTTTCCTGAATGAGAAATTTGCAATGAGGCTTTTTTTTTTTTTTTGCATAGAAAGGAGCTGATTTTTCACCAGTTTACATCAATATTCTCTCCCCTCCATCCATGCAAAAGACCCAGGTGCATTGATGCTTTCTTCTTAGCACCACAGCTTGGATAAAATTCCACCCTTTGCAGGTGCTTTGTGAATTATACTCACATACTTTGACATTTGTGCATTGGATTTGCACCTGCAAGAGGCATGCAATTCATTTGTAGCTCTGGCTCTTAGTATTTTATATCTTATGTCTGAATTAAACAAGTGATGCTCTTAAGCTTCTCTCACCTCTAACCTTTCAGATGCTTGCCAAAGACCCAGTGACCTCATGATGAAATAACCATGAGGTTAAAATGCTAACTCACCACAGTAGAACTCCATTTTATATGAGAACTCCATTTTATATATATATATATATATATATGTACAAAACAGCATACATATTGCATACATATTTTGGATTCTGGGGACCTTTACAGCTTCAAAACTATTTTATACTCTCATACAAAACTTGATTTTGTTGTGTATTTGGCTAACTTTGACTTTTAGAACAACAACAGATTAATATGTTTGATAGTATCCATTTTCTCTTATACCATAAAACACTGAACATTACCTTATATTTGTGTGATAATTATGATCCTAGTTCTGTCACCTTTATCATGTGTGCATCATCAGTTTGTGAAAAAACTGAATGTTAAGCTCATAACACCTTAATTCCAAATTAAGTAAATTAAACATATTTGTTAATTCACACTGTGATTAAAAAGTTCATTGTATAATGTGTGCTGCCCTTTAGGAGTATTTGTGTTTGCGAAAGCATGAGTTGAATAAAAGGGGGTAATTTCTCCAGTGTTTATCTGACCCAGCAGAGAAAATAGTTTATTCTCATTCATTCAAGTTCATTTGTTTTTCCGTGCCATTTACTGACTAGTGGAATGCACATAAAACACTTTCACTGAGGAAGTGAAGCAGAACCGTTTGTTATGCAGCTGTAACACTTTACCTTTCACTTCTGTGAGTGTGAAAACTTGAAAACATCGTAACTGGTTCTAATACATTGTAAGAGCAGATAATTACTCTAAATAGAGCATATGAAAATGGAATATAACAGTAAGTAAGTAAAATTTATTTATAAAGCGCTTTTCACAGATAAAATCACAACGTGCTTTACATAAAATGGGTGCAATAAAACAACAAATAAATAAAAGGATAAATCCATCAATCAAAAGCTTTCCTAAATAAAAACATCTTGAGCTGCTTTTTAAGAGTCCACGGAGTCGACCACACGGAGGGCCAGGGGCAGGTCATTCCAGAGTCTGGGGGCCACAGCCTGAAAGGACAGGTCTACCCGAGTTTTAAAATGAGTCTTTGGGACCTTCAGGAGGTTCTGGCCTGAAGACCTAAGGGTGCGCCCAGAGGAGTAGTGGCACAATAAGTCTGCAATATACTGGGGGGCCTGACCATGCAACGCCCGGAAAGTCAAGACTAAAATTTTAAAATCAATACGAAATTTGACTGGAAGCCAACAAAGAGCTGGCAGAACTGGGGTAGTGTGGGCTGTTCTGAGTGTACCAGATAGTATTTAAAGATCCACTGGAGGTCAGTGTTGTTCTGAGTTTGGAGCTGTTTTTTCCTCAGTCACGCTCTAACGTCCTGAATCTAAGGTCATCACATCCAGCGACCTCAGTGAGGAGCTGCTTCAGAAGCCAGGAATCACAGGAACTAGAAATAAAAAGGAAATAAAACAAAACAATCTGTAAGTGTGAGCAGTGACGCTGTGACGATGCCTAAAACAAAGGCTCTGCGAAGCATGCAGCAATGTCAAGGCAATAGTTTCACAACAAATGAAACACAAAGGAAAAGGAGACTTCCAACATGAAACCAGCGGTAATTGAACATTAAACTGGAAACAGTGAAAGGAGAGGCTGTGGCGTGGAGGTGCCAGAGGGCTGAGAAGGATTGCACCGACTGTTTCATGTCAGTTTTATGTATTCAGGATTTGAATTCGTATCTTCAATGCAAGAGGAGCATTTATTTATTGCACTGTGTCCTGGATGTGATGAGTCTACCTACAATATACTTAATTCTCCAACTGGGGCTATTTCTGCTTAATTAAATGTTCATTTATCTTACTATACCTTTACTTTTAGTCGCCCATTCATGTTTTTTAATGTTTTCCCTGAATAAAAACACAGTCTTCTCCCTCCAGTCCTTGGGGTAAATTGAAAATGCATAGTTTTAATTTTACGTTTGGTCTAAAAATGATCATATTCTTTTATTATCTTCAGTTTGAACAATCCCGCTCATCATGGTCAATATATTTAGACTCACCATAAAACCTTACACCCAAATAATTTTAACCCGTAAAGACCCAGTATTACTTTTCCGGCATTTCCCAAATGAAACTTTCTCTCTATTTAATCTTTCTTAAGCAATATATCACCATTTACTCTAATATTATCATCTGTATTTTGCATTTTTTCAATATACATCAGATATTTTCTTATATTTAATTCCCTGACCCTGTAGATGTTCATAAAAGCTCAGATTAAAGTTGAAATAATATCAGAAACAGAGAAAAATGGAGAAAATGTGGCTTTTTCAACTAAATTTATCATTAACTGAACATAAACCAAGTGTCTCCATTCATTGTCATTCATCAATTTCCATGGGTTTCACTGGTGAATCAATGTTACAGAAGATGACGATGTTTCCATGGTAACTATGGAGCCTCTGAACGTCCAAAAGGGTCATGTCTGATGACCATGAAAAGATGACAAACTGCATTTTACACCAATTATTTACATGGATTAATAGGTTAAATGGATCAGAAGTCATTAAGCATTTTATATCAGTAGACGATTTTGGTCGCCAGTGGTTGTTTGGATCTTTATGGGTTAAAGCATTATTATTATTATTATTATTATTATTATTATATTATTATTTTGGCTTTAGCTCCCATTACAAGTGTGGATCTTTACTGACATTGATTCATTTCAGTTAAGACTGAACCATCAGAGATCCTCAGTGTTGTATTTCATTGTATCTCATGCTCAGGAAACTTCTCTTTTTTACTGCTAGTGATGTGCGGATCAATACTGAAATATCAATATCTCCGATACTAGATCTTTACACTGTAGAATCAATTCACAAATCAAAATATTGATACTTTTGATACTGCGGTCATTTGAGGTAATGTATATCGGGAACACAGTGGAAAGGAGCTAAACTATTGGGATTTTGTCCAAATGATACGTGATTGGTGGGAACTACTTCTTCTTCCGCCTTGGTAGGTGTGGACTGCGTCGCGCTTCAGTCAACTCTGACTCAGTCTGAAAGAAAAACGGAGCAGACTAAAGAAGAAACCAGTAAATATGCTATTGTTCTTTAACAAAAACTTGTGAATGAGGGAAAGTGTCGATGTTGGATGCTTTTGTTGAAGCATTACATGTTCAGTATTTTCATATTTCATGTTAACACGTTCATGTAACGTGAATTAATGTGCACATTTTCATTTTTATAATAGTTCTTAGTGATTAAACAATAATTATTCTCATTTTTTTCTATTCTTTATGAAATTATGATTTGAAATACACTATATTTTTATTTTATTTTCCAGACATTAAGTGTATTTATACAAAGTATTGGTATCGGATCGATATCGCCGATACCAGCCCGAATTTTATTTGGTGTCAGATCGGAAAGAAAATCCATGGTATCGAACATGACTAATTACTGCACATGAGCACTTTTACATCAAATAATACAAACTGTTGGATGAACCTGAACTCCCTCTTGTTTTAACATCACACTGCAACAATCTTTGATCTAAACAGATGCACTTTTGTGTCCATGTGACCGACCTCAGTGTATAAACAATTACATAAATCCCTCTGGAGTACATTAATAAAAGTGCATTAAATATTCACTGTTTCCATCATACATATGTTATCAGCATACTATGTCACTGGCATTGGAAGTGTACATGTGGAATGTAGCGCTTGTCTTTCACACATCAGTGGGAGGATTTTCATCAATGTTCTGCACATTTTTACACATTTATGCTTCCTCATATGTATGAAAGAAATGGACAAAACCCCTGCGATGTGATCCATTGGTTTTGTGGATTAATGTTTTGAAGCCAGGAGATCACATTTGTGGCTGTCGCTATCAAACAGTCGCGGAAAAAAATTATTAGACCACCCTTGTTTTCTTCAATTTCTTGTTCATTTTAATGCCTGGTCCAACTAAAGGTCCATTTG
>JAPQRP010000003.1:26546843-26562276 GCA_037367295.1 Apogon hyalosoma
GCAGTGGGGTAGGGGGTGGGGGGATGTATGTGGGGTAGGGGCAGCATTTATATACATGGGTGTGCGGTCGTACCATAATGTAACTGACACTGGCATGAAGCAAAAGTGAAACTTAACAAGCTTTCAACGTCCCACTTCCGGCTTCTATGCCTCTGTTATACAGCGGACCTTACCTTATACAAAATTTTTACAACTTTGAACCCCCAGAAATGCTGGGCCCCATGAATTTGTCACGCACCCCCCTCCCTTTACAGCGCCCCAACCTGTAAAACACTTGCAGTTTGTGATGCTGAAACTCTGAAACTCTGGGATAATACTATAAAAACACCTGTGACCACATTGCATTGGTTTTAGTGGTCATAAATATTGCTTTATTGTATAATGTACATTTTGAAACTCTATCTTAGTTATTCTTACTCTCTCACTCTTTACTCATTCATTTTATTCTATTTTTTTTTTTTTACTGCATTCTTCTTACCTACTCCATGTTCTACGTATGCACCAAACCACTGAAGCAAATTCCTAGTAATGTGAACTCTGTTTACTTACATGGCAAACATGATTCTGATTTTTTCTTGTGAGTTTTCATTTACCAGAGGAGTAAGCAATGATGAGAGGATGAAGGAGATGGATAGGGGAGAGAAGGAAGTAAGGAGACAGTGAAATGAAGAGTACCGAAGAGTTTCAAAAGTCATGATACAGAGCTGTGAAACACTGTTTTCCTTTTGCTGATTTCAAAGCTGGTGTGAGAGCTGCACCACAGTCAGTGATGCTGATCTAGAGGGACAGAAATCCTATCAGTGACTGGGTCGAAATCATCTATGCATTGTTACTATCATCCAAAACCAGAGACGGTACTGGAGTAATATCCTTACTTTTAGTGTTGCACAGTTTTAATGTAGCTTTCTATAGTCATACAACCCCGAAACAACAACAAGTCAATGCAGCAACTACACAATTAAACTGATGATGATATCCAGGTGTACAATCAGTTTACTATATAAGCAGCTTTTCATCTGTTTAGCACCCATTCTGTTAGATACTAATGGAGAAGACAGAAGTATATTTGTTATTAGTACCTTTTTGCATTTTTGTGGACATGCGTTTATTTTTGGATCCATTTTATCAGAGCAAAAAAACCACACAATTTTACCACAGTGAAGAGGTGTGGCTAACTACGCCCGTTGGCCATCGTAATCACAGTAAACCACAGCTTCTCGGAGCTTATTGCTTTTGGTCGTATCTGATCGAAACCCAACTACCATCAGGAGTTACATCAACATTTTCCTTTTGTTTTGAAAGCTCATTAATATTCATGTGAAAAGTGCTACCTGATCGCCTGATGAATGCCCAAATATTTCACTGCATAAATTCAAATAGAAAGTGTATAAAATGATGAAAAAAGATAAGTAGATTAATGCTACTTCGTTGAATTGTGTCATTTAGTAACACAACTGCTAATACATGTTATGTATATGACATGGATGTGGAATTTTTTGATTGAAAATTCATTGGTCGTAGTGCCAGTGTCTCCTGTGATTGGCTGTTGTTTTACTTGCAATAGCTACTTTTACACACAGATCCTGCAAAAAAAAGGTGAGGTGGTAGTCCCACTTTTTTCCACCATCGACCGATTTCCACAGCCAAGCCAAAGGAGTAACAGAGGAGAGACAGGCTGGACTTCTACACAGTGGACCTGCGCTCCAGAATCAAAGGGGCGGTGACGCAGGGTATAGTGTGATGTATAACTTGCGCGTTGGAAATACCCTGAGCATAGTTTCTTAGCTAACCTCTTCAGAGTCGACCTGTCTTTCACTGTTCCACAGATGTCAGCATGGATAGAGTTATTGACAGCAGCTCGCAGATCTCGGGGTCTTCCCAGTTTGACATCTTTCTGGTCGCATTGATATATTTGTTTGCTGTACACGGCCCACGCTTGTTTTTAAATTGGGGGTCGCACACGCAAGACATCATCAAAAATGTCACCTTGGTTGTAGAACGAGAGGTGTTCCTTTTACATAGCGTTCCGGAATCATGATTCCACCTTTATCACGGCTCTGTTACTATCTCCAGAGGCGTTACAATAAAGGTGGGACTAAATAACCCCACCATTTTGTTTACACAGACGTTGTTCCGGAATAAAGGTTTTCCTGTAACAGAAGTGCTGTGTAATAATAATCACCTCTAATGTTATGGTTAACAATAGTTAGTTAACAGTTAATTGTATAGTTAACAATTATGAGGGATTCGTACCTTAGAGTTTAGTAATAGTTTGGCAGGGATGCTAATTTTGTTTTCCCACAATTTACTGTTTCACTTTTTTCTTTTTTTAGATTTTTTTTCCCCCATGTGTCTCTGAAGCACATGAATGAACAATTCTCTGCATTTTAGAACTGTCCAAGACTTTGATTGGCAAATGAATCACATTGATGCAAAGAGTCGATTTATGTCCCTGCCAAAACTTTTGGACACAACTGTAGATGGATGGTTTGGTGTAAGATCTAAATCCAAATGTTACGAATCATTGTTGAAATTCTCACCTTTATATTCAGTTGAGGTTTTGTACATTGGCAGAAACACTAGATCGTCATAAAAACCAGCGACATGTCAAAAACCAAGGCAGTGAAAGACTGAACCAATCACCAACCAGTCAGATGGTAGAAGGTAGTCACTGACCAATCAGATAGCGTTTTGTTTATGAACGTCAAATAGTTTTCCACTGCCACGCTGGAAAAAGAAAAGAAAATCTTTAACAAACTCCAACAAGTGTTTCTGTCACTTTATTTAAAGTCTTGCTGCATAATTTCATGATAATTCTGAGGTTTCATCTCTACAAACCACAAAGCTACCATTAAAAACAATCATTTGAGTTATTGTTTATTGAGATATTGATTACTGCAGCAATACGACACCAGCGCTTTTAATCCAAAGAGACTGGTTTTCAAACTTAATTGGTTCAAATTTTGCTGTCAGGTCTATTATGAAATAAAGCTGAAAGAAAAATCGATGGGAGCAATTTGGGCTGAGCAGTAGCTGACAGCAAAGGCAAAGTGGTGTCTGGGGCCCCCCAAAAAGCATCGCTGCTGTCCTGGGCTGGTATCGGGGTGAGGCGGGGGGCCGAGGCTGCCTGGTGTCACTGTGGTAGATGAGCTGGTGGTGTGTACAGCGTGAGGTGATGGAGTGTGTGAGGTCCAGTCCATCGTTGTCATTAATAACCGAGACAGGCCTGCCAGCTCCACAGAGTCCTGCTCCCATACATAACCCTCAGAGCAGCCGCTGGGGCCCCTACGCTGGCCCCCGAGGAGGCTCACATGCACACGGTGGCAAACTGGTCTGACTACTGATGTTAACATGATAGAGAGGAGTCTTGTGTGGTCTGAGGAAACAGCGCTACACCTGGAATGAAAAACTGTCTCTGTAGAAATACACAGGGTTATGGTCTCAGGTATGATACATTCCTACATATTTTTTCTCCCCATCACTGAGTCCATTCACCCGAGACAGACAAAAGAATAAAATATGTGAAGGAGCCTGGCAGAAATGTCTACTCTTGTCTTTGTCACAAAGCAACACTTTCTTTACCAGTGGTGCACCCATGGTGAAAGTAACTCTTTAAAATCAAGATTCACTACGTACACAGTACTCGACGTCAATTTGGCATTTGTTTCGCTTCGGTACTTTGACAGTTAAATCTTATTTCACGCATCTGCTCTTGGTGTCGGAACGCTTGAGCATTATTCAGGTCCCACTGAACTCAGATGGCAGATCCTTTAGAGTTGTAAAACTGCTTTGTTACGGGGAAAAAAAAAAGAAAATATGGCAGAGACAGAGGTAGATATCTATACGTGTGAGGAGCCTGTTCAGTTTCACAGCTTATTGATCAGTGATACTGGTCTGACTTTTTTTTTTGCCAACAGTCAATGGTGACTTTTTGACTTTTATCCAATACTTTAAACCAACAAAATATCAGCATGGATCATTTACCAGTAATTCCCAAAGGACGTACACGGACACTTAAAATGTAATTTCACTCTGCTGCTATGTAAATAATAGAACCCATACTCAGGGCATTGCACTACCAACATGTGTAAAAAGATTTAACATTACAGTCGTTCCTGTCACCTGTATATTCTGCACATTTTGACACTGGACTCACTAGTCGCTTTTCCATTGATCTTCAAATTGCACGAATATAACTTGCGCATACAATCTTTCCTAATAGAAAAATGCTGATTTTGTCAGTGGATACAGGGTAGAAGTTGTGAAAATGTCCTGTAAGATCTGCTGTATAAGAAAGGCATAGAAGTCAGGAATCGGACGTTGAAAGCGTGTTAAGTTTCATTCTGACAGATCGAAAAGATACCGAATTTTACGAAAGGGCCCACAATGTTTAGCTTTCATGGGGCCCACAATTGGTGGTGGTACCTCAGCATACATCTATTCACTTTTATTTGACAAAAACATTGTCAACCATCTAAATACAGTTAACACATGGTTGACTGTTATAGTGATCTGAATAATATGGAAATGAACTTGCCTAATTTCTACTATTTTCTTTGGAAAATCTGCACATGAGTAAATTCAGTACAATAGGTTTCATCACTGGATGTTTACATCAAAAAGAATGCGTTTGCATATGCCCGATGGTTTGGAGCATGCACGTTAATTCTTAGGGGGGTTAAAAAAAAAAAAAAGTGATACAAATTGTATGTAACGCCGGTTCAAAAAATGTTTAATTCTGTGTTTGGAATGTACATGTACATTTGTTATTTTAACTCCAACTATAATCTTTTCCTAACCCAAGCTGAACTGTTTTTGTGATCAAATGTAACCAAACCTTATCTGTGGCATTGATAAGGTTGCAAAAGAAAAGAAGTCTAAAAGAAATAGTGAAATAGTATTTTCGCATAGTGTCATCAGTTGTATTTTGTGTCTGAAACATTTATGTTTTGGACTGATTAGAAATCTACTCGTTCCGTTATACAAGTTTGAGGATGTGTTGCTTTTTCCCAGCGTCTACATTTGACCAATACTAAGCACCTGCCCTTCAAAATATCAATAGGCAAGTAGCAACAGAAAGAAGGTGTGAAATTCAATGAGAGGAGTGGAGGGAATTAGTTGCTGGCGAATGCAAAGGGAAAGCAGAGGTGGGATAAGAGAGAGAGGACGGCGACCGAGGAATGGCAATAGGACTTTAAGTGAGGGAGGGAAGGAAGGGTCCTATCTCATGAAGATGTGGAGATAAAGATGGAGATGGATCGGAGAGGGGAGAGAAGAGAAGAGAGGGAGAGGGTTTAATGAATTAATGACTGTTCTCACAACTAGATGCCTCCTCTATCTGGCTCAGACGGAGCCGATGAAATAATAAATAAACACATGAATAAGTGAAGAGGCTTGGATGAGACGGCACTCCGGAGGGGGAGAATATGGGAGGGAGGAGGGGGTGATGGGTAGTTGAGGTGGGGTGGTGGGGGGGTAGAGGGGTGGTAAGGCGGCTAGGCACGCGGTGAGCCTCTCTGGTGATTTGCTCCAACATCAAGCAGCTGGAGGTTACTGAAAAATTTAGCAATGCGCGGGGAGCCGGTGAATGCTAATAGCGCAGACTGACTCCCCCCATTTTCCACACACATCCTCCGCCCTCCTGCACCCACTCACTCCGGCGTAGTCCGACCACCTTCAGTCTCCAGTGACCTTGCTCGACGGCGAGATCGAGCGGCCACCGGCATGCTAACGAGACGCCGGCTTTGGGTTTGCAGGGTTGCCAGACGCTGCAGGGCATGAAGAGGGCAAGTAGGGGCATTGAAATGACACGTTAGCATGGATATAGATGGGCAGGGTGCCACTCACACAGGCCAACAAGGTCCATCATATTATATTAGGCAGAGAAAGAGATTGCACTTCAATGAGAAGGCAGTTAATTAGGACTTCACTTTCAACTTCCAGAAGCGTACAAGGCACATGGACTTACTGAGTAGTCATCCGCATAACAAACGTACTGTGCTACAAGTTGCTTTTAAAACGGAATATTTACCCAATGCACAATAGATATAAAAATGTAACTTCTCATGAGCAAAATTACATGTTACTTATTACCTAACTGGTTGCACAGAGTTTCTTTTTCTGTAGATTAGGAGTATTTAAAGCATACATTAGACCTTTGTCTCAAGTTCTGGCCCTTAAATGACAACTTGAGGTCAGTTCCAGAAACACCCCCTTGTTAAAATGTCCAACTTTTAGGCAGAAATAAGCATGTTTACTGCCTGGTAGAAAAAAAAAAGTTTACATTTCTGTTGCTTATTATTTATTTTTTTTAACTCATCTGTTTATAGCAATATTTAACGCTAAAACATGCTTTAAAAAAAAAAAGACAAATCTGTAAACAGAATCTTGACTAAATTGCAATTACACACATAGTGATAATGCTTTTAAGAATTGACACAAATGTAATAATCTGCATTTTGTAGGAAAATAGCTCAGCTTCTGAGTCTTATCACTCATTTCTTGATGTGGAGTTGTACCTTTAATATTGTTTTTGTCCAACTCCACATAGACTGGGTAAAGAACCAGTGAAACCACTACTGATCATAGTTGCACAGCTGACCTGTCCTTCAGTCAGATTTGACCAAACCTCATTTTTCAATGTGTCATCAAGTCCTTCTCTCGCTCTATATAAAAATTACCCAACAGGAATGATCAGTTCATTTGTTTATCAGTTTGAACTCGAAATAATATATTAAAACACTCTAGTGATATTACAACCCCAGCTGCAGAGCTTTGCTTTTCGTCAAAGAAATTTGGTAGGTTTAAGAGGTTTCAGGGCCTCAGTTCCCTGTGGGAAAAGGCAGCAAGAATAAAACAACGAAAATATTCTACTTATAGCATACACATAAATGGATATTGATTTCAGGCAGGAGCTTATTAAGTGGTAAAACCAGTGCAAAAACTCAAACTAACCCTATCAGATCCTCTTACGGTTCTGTATAGGTGTCTTGTGATTCTCTCATATACAGATGTCCCTGAACTACTCCTGAACACATCCACACCTGAACATCAGATATTGATCACAACACTTTCAGCCTCTTTCTGAGTTTGTAGCCATTTACAGATTCATGCAGTGGGTGGAATTAGGCTCAGAATGGGGGTAAAGTTACACAGTAAATTGAATTAAGCCATAAAGTTAAGCATAACGAAGGCCTTTGAGTGACAGGGGGTGGCGTCCATGTCTGTTGTGTTGGGCTTGATTGGATTTTTTCCTGATAGTCAGCTCTAATGTACGGGCGCTCAAAGGATTCTGTGTAGTTTAGTGATATATTCAGAAGCTAAATTAGTTAGTGTTAGCATCCGTTTGGTATTGAAATACAGCATCAGACCAACACGTACTGGACCAAATATCAACTGAACACAGGCCAAAGTGAAGTCCATCACCCATTAAACTCCAAATACAGATTATATCAGTCTTCTCAAAAACCTGAGATGAAAACCAATTATAACTTTGCTCATATCACCTACTTTCTAACTTCCCTTTTTGTGCCAACTGTCGATTCACTCTGTATCCTTACGCGAGCACTGACGCTAATCACCAGAGTTAAAATGGTCAGAAAATCGTCTGACTGTGTACGTGTCTTGACCCACTGAAGCAATCAATTCTGCCCTGCTACAAAAACTTTGCAAGAGATTTGTTGAGCACAAAATTACCATAGTCAACAGAAATGACTAGTATGTCTCAGGTTGTAATAAAACACATAATAAAATAGTCAGATTTTCCACATTTGGTTAAGGCATTAGATCACAACTAGCTCTGTCAACTATAAACTACAACGTCTTTTCAGAAATCCAACCGCCCACTATCTATTATCAGTATGAAACCGTTTCCAAAGTTTTAATTTTCTTTTTGACCTCATGTCCCATGCTGTGATATGATATTGTGGAAATTTCCTGTTTTTTGTCAAGTTCATGTTGATCTTGGCCAACTCTAGCTCTGTTTCAACATGTTTTTGAGTAGTGACTCATGGCAAATCAGACAAAAACAGTGTAGTTGCTGAACAGGCCTCATTAAGGTCGTATCTATCTCTTTGTCATACTCACTGTAATATCTGTTCTGATATACATGCAGTTACAAAATTTTTGTGTGCAGGAAATATTGTCTTGCACACATTTTGAACAATAATAACATTAAGTTCCGACACCAGCCGATGTTCTCCCTGTGTTTGTGTGGGTTCTCTCCAGCTTCCTCCCACCATCCAAAAACATGCACTAATAGATTAATTGGTTAATCTAAATTGCCCATAGGTGTGAATGTGACTGATTGGTTGTTCGTCTCTATATGTCAGCCCTGGGATGAACTGGCAACACATCAAGGGTGTACCCCGCCTTTGCCCATAGGTAGCTGGTAAAGGCCCTGGCACCCCCGCGACCCTCTGGAGGATAAAGCAGTTCAGAAGATGAATGAATGAATAACATTAAGTCAGTAAATTCTATAGTTGCTACCACAAAATCCTAAAAGTCTTTTAATTGGCTGCAAAATTGAGAGACATGCATACAGAGAATATGATGCAAAAACAGTGGACGTGTCTGATGGAACATATGGTTCTTGCTGTGTCTAAACAGTTACTTAAACAGTAACTATGTGTTTGTTACGATTAAGATGACAATGGCACTCAAATAACTTTCTTATTATAGCTATAACCATGATCTTTTCCACATCTCAACCAAGTTGTTTTTGTGCCTAAACTTAACTATGACATTGTCACAGGCTAACACCAACATATTATTTTCTAACACTATCAGTGGTGTTTTGTGTTGCTAATTGGGAATCGACTTATTCTGTTGTTTAGGTATGAGGTTGTGTTGTGTTGCTCAGTGGCCTGCTTTATTACACAAGCTGAGCTGTAACTAAAGAGGCTTTGTTTCAACTTTTAAAAGGGCTTTGAGATTAATGCTCATCTCACCAAAGACAGACAGAGTTACCATTACATGTGAGACATTCTATTTTTAAAAGCAGGTGAAGAGTATCCTCGGTCGACTCTGACCTAAATGTCCCAACCCACAGCCTTCTGGTCCTGCCGGCCCTCAGGCCCGGATAGCCCCTGGTCTGGTCTGAGTGCCCCAGCTGGGATGCTGACAGACTGGATGGGAGGCTCGGGGCGCCGCTGAGGAGCCCCGGTGACATGATTTACAGGCAGAGCTGCTGGGGTTGCTGGGCGACGTCTCGCTGCGGTCCCCCGCCACTATAATCGGAGCTGTGCGTCCGGCTCCGAGGAGTCTGCCCAGGCACACATCACCTCCTCCCTTCCTCTCACTCCTCCTCACCCCCTCCCCTTTTCCTCACTGGTCCAACTCTGCTACACACTCTTTCCTTGCCTCTCTTCTTCTGCAATACCACTGAGGCATTGTGAGGCAGAGGGATGGGGGGGGTTACAACAATGGTAGCTGTGTGATGAAGGCCACTCCTTTGAGGTGAAGATGCACAGACACACACATGCACTCATACATGTACACACACACACACACACACACACACAGAAAGCATAAAACAAAGAGCAAAACCCAACACAATGGCGCTGCGTTGTCTTGCCTTCCACTGCGGTGTGGATTTATTGGCTTCTATGTGGCGCGCAGATCCATCCCTCTTGTAAAAAGCCATTGTCTCGGCTCCTTGGAGCAGCAGCTCCAGTGTTCTGGCTCTTCACGTCTGAGCCTCAACACCTCCACTGCTTTCCTTTCCACCCACTATAATCAGTGGAGAGAGAGCTGGGAGCGACTTGGAGCCTGGATGGCTGGCTCGGCTCGCTCCACAGCGCTGGCTGCAAGCAAGGTCATCTGTCCAGAGCACAGAGAGTCTCCAGGGAGGGAGACAGACAGATTCAAGGGGCTATCGGAGGAGCAATGAAGGACAAGGAACACCCGTCTAAACTCTGCACTGGGCAAGGTTTTCCTGTAAAAACATAAATAATGATGTTTAGCTTTGGTCGTCATGCATCGTTCATTCTTTAGCACTTGATCATTATGGGTTGTTTTTTACTCTAAAGTTGATTGTGAACCAAAACCAAACCTTAGACATGACTTTGTCTCTGTCTAAATGGAACTTCTGGTATGGAGTGGTATTCATGTGTTTTAAGATTAATTGGAAATCAACCTATTACGTTTTCTTAAGGTATGAGGTGAAGTTACATTATTGCTTTTATTGAGTGAAACAGTTTTATCGTAAATCATCAGTATTCCTTAATCTGAATGTTTGAGAGTTAGCGTTCATAAAACTCACCTCAGTTAACGTGGACATGTTTACAATGACACTAATATCCCACAAATAAGAAAGGATAAAAAAAAAACAAATATGAAAAATAAAAACACAGAAGAAAAGATCAAAAATAAAAGCACTTATATTGCCATTTAGAATAGACAGGATTTTCAGCTCTAATGAGAATGATTTGTAAATGTTTGATGAACCAGTCAACAGGAAAATACACTGGTTAGTAGATGTGCACTGATATATCAGCCTGTCGATATAACGGGCTGATATATGGATTTTTTTCAATATCGGACATCAGCCTTAAGTTTTTTTAGAAAGCCAATATTTGATCAGTAGTAAAAATGTTTTAAGATATTTGATCAGGCACTTGGAGTTCAATAAATGTTAATGTGTACATGTATTTATAATTTCATCTATATTGCTGCATAAAAATCTTAATTATCTGAGTGTTTCAATTGTGTTTTACAGTTAATAGGCTTTAAAAAAAAAAAAAAAGATTAGACTTAAGTATCGGCCTCAAAAATCGGCTGTAGATGTCGGCCATCAGCTGACCAAATTTTTTAAAATCAGCATCAGCATTGGCCTTAGAAAAACCCATTAGTAAAAAACAAAAACAAAAAGCCACAGACAATATTTCATTAGCCAACCTTGACTTTTTTAAGGGACACATTTACTATGGCAGTACTTATGCAATGTCCCAATAAATGTGACGCGATTTATTTCTGTTCATATTTGCATTCATTTTTGGCCAAGATCTGTTGATGATGAGAATGTCAGACCGCTGTGCAAAAGACGTGTCCAGCAAATCCCAAACATTCTCAGTGGAGTTCAGGTCTGGACTCTGTGGTGAACAATCCACATGCAAAAATGACGTCTCATGTTTCCTGAAAACTGGTGATGAATCCTGGTATTGTTGTCTTTGAATATATGTGAATCCACTGATGTTCAGACCTGGTCATTCAGTATATTCAGGTAATCACTGAGCTTATGACACAAACACATATTTCCATTGAATCATATTCTGAGCTTTCATGGGCTCTTGAAACTGACACTTGTTTAGAAATGAGAAGCTTCTCACTGCACCAGTTAAGATGAAATAACTTGTTACAGCTGAAACATAATAGTCACTGCAGTAAATATGAATTCGAAGGCTCTTATCTCTTTGCTCATGAACCCTTTTTTTTTTTTTTTTAAATCTAAGTAGCATATTAACCACGTGAATGTTTGATCCAGTTGTTTCTCTATTTGCTCGTGCTTGACAAACGTCGGGGAAACTTTAGGCCGCGTGTCGACTTTCTGGAGTGACTTGCAACGAAAAAAACTGGAACTTTAAGAATAATTGAACACCTTGATGGTTGAAATGCGTGTAATAATGAGGAAAAAAAGAGTCAAACAACAACTATTTTCCCAGAATATGTTTGGCTCCATCTTCGTCATCTTGATAATGAAAAGCTACAAAATAAAACCAGCTATGTTACTATGCATGTGTCCAAAAAAAAAAAAAAAAAAAGTTCACGTCTCATCAGAATGATTTCGATCGGACTGACGAAATACTGTCCCTGTAAACGCAGCCAGTGAGCGAACAAATCATTTTTACGGTGAATAATGGGACCATGTGGCTACAGACTTAACTTATCCATTTGTCAATTTCTTGTGGAGGAATCAGTGTTTGTCCCGTAATCTATCTTCAAGAGGAATTTAATTTAAAGCATCATTAAAACACTGAACATGACACCACTTGAAGAAAACTCCAATTAGCTCCAGGCAAGGCAACACTAAGATAGACATATGTGGAAATATAAAAAGAAATAAAAGCCTTGAGAGTGTTTAAATCTATAACAAGATACATCAGTGTGCATTTTAAGATCAGGCTCTGTTGACAGTGACTGGCATATATTACATATTTTAATGAGATCAAGGTCTGTATTGGTTAAACTATATATCGCGCCGACCTCCGTTATGGCGTCCATTCATCAGATGGGCTGTGTTTTCGCCGGTGAAGCAGCTGTAGAGTCAGACCAGGACTGTGATCTTCCATGCACAAACGAAGAGGCAGAGAGTAACGGAAAGGGGAAGGAGAGGGGAGAAGAGAGGAGCTGTGTCGGAGCTGTCTACGCCGAGGCCTTCAACGCTGTCAGCAACACACAGCTCTGATGGAACCAGGTCGACTGCTGCCGCTGCTGCTGACAACCCGGCGTGTGTGTGCGTGTGCGTGTGGAAGCTAATGATGGAATTCCAGAAAGAGTTTTTTCATAGAAGGTTTGTCACCGTAGAGTCTCTAGTCACGTCAACGCATCTGTGAGAATATAAACCCGCTTTCTCTAAATTTTTGGAACTTTATCAAACTAGAAAGAAACCCCAACAACCCCCCTTTTTTTTCTTTTGCTCTGTTCCTCTTTATCATCAATCATCGCTCTCTGTTTCACACACACACACACACACACACACACACACACACACACATGTAAACTGTGCTGGGAGCCCAAAGTGTTGAGGTAATGACTTACACATGTCCCTATTAAGGATCTGGCACATGGCGGGGAACTTTCCCACCCGTCCATAATTGATATTAATCCCTGCTCTTTGGAGTGGCTCGGGGGAATGGTCGGAGGAGACGTTAATGCACATACAATGGCACAGTCCTAGACCTTGTTAAAGAAGAAGAAGAAAAAAAAAAGTCTTTTGTACAAAGACTCGGATAAATGAGATTAAATCCTTCCAGACAAAGAGAGGATGAGACAAAAGTGACAGAAAGGGGAAAAAAATGGGAATGGAAAATTCCTCAAGATGTGAATGGAAAAGTGGATTAGTGTAAAGCAGACTGTACTCTTTACTAATGTAGTACAAGAACAGAATACTCCCTGTTATCACACGAGCTCTTTGAATAATGGATCTGGACATTAAAGACTTGGGGGATGGGGTTGGCAAAATTAAGTTTAACAGTTAAAAGCAAACTCTTCCTCGTGTCATTGCCACCACTCACACCCCATCAACTTAAATGACGCTGGATTTTATGGGAGGGAGGGAGGGTCTAACAAAAAATACCCACTGGCTCTAAGGGGAATTTGGCACCACAGTACTCATTAAAGTCGCCATGAGATCAAGTTCACTGTATTTCGTCGTACATCTTGTGCTAGTTTTAGTAGTAAATTTTGTTATTTCCTGGAAAATGGTTTAAAATAAAGTTAATGACTCATCCTGCAAGAGTTGGAAACACATAATAAGTTTGCATCCAATGAAATACTTAGAAGCCAATAAATACATTTTATGTCCTTTTTAGCGATATTAAGATTAGTGTCACTATCTGACCTGTACTAGAAATCTGATTGGTTCATGTAATAGTTTATAATGGAAATATAAGGGATAACAGACACATCTGACACATCTTAACCTATTATTTTTGTTAAATCCAATTGAACTTTGTGTCGTTTTGTCTCTGTATGATCCATGATCCATAAGAAAACTTTAATTTGTTTGATCTAAAAAAAAAAAATCCTACTCTTTGTTATTTAATTTAATTGAATTTTACTTGTAAAATCAAAGATAACCCTTTATTTAACCCCCTGAAATTAACCTACTTGTTATACCTTGGAAGTTTTATTTTCACACATGTAGTAGTAGTAGTAGTAGTAGAAGTAATTTTATTCGTCCATTTAACAGAACATGATATGTACAGACATACAGTTTGGATCTCCATGCTAAATATGGGCGAAATGGCGTAGGCTGAAGCAACAGCTTATTTATGCCTACCCAATTTACAAGAAGGAAAGTTGCAGAAACAAAATAAGATAATAAGATGGCACCGTTTTAAACAATGATATAATAAAACAAATAATATAATTTAAGCAAAATCTTAGATTCATACTGATAATTGGCATTCTTTATCCTAATATTTTATAGTTATTGAGTACCTTAGTTTTAAACATTCTTTTAAATGTGGTGACTGAAGTGCACGTTTTTAAATCTTTTTCCAGGTAATTCCATTATTTTACTCCAGTTACAGATATGCATTTGCCTTTTGTGTTGTTCCTTGCATGCATGTGGCTTCTACAAGAGATTAGAAAGTGACAACTGGTTATCTAAAGGCTGCAGGTTGATTAAGAATGTAGACTGGAATTTCTGGAAGGGGAGTGGGCTGTCTGTATTCCTGTTTTCATCTTATGAAGGATAAGTGACTCTAAGTGGCCAATAAATAGAGTCGATCAGAAGAAAAAGAATGGTGGGGCAGGAAAGTGCATCGAATTGGTTTCCTTATGCTCTCACAGTTTATCAGATAAACAAGATGTATATAGTCATTGAAGCTGTGTAAATAGTATCACATGAAGAGTCACACCGTTGCAGTAAATCACACATCGTTATCTCTGCATATAGTATCTGCAGTGTGACCTCGGCGACCTCGGCAGGAGCTTCCTGCAGTCTCACCGGTGGCGATGAGCGGCAACTACAGTACAGCAGCCACTCTACTGTCTATTCAAACAGCTAATCCTTGTGACAGGGGTATTTCTGAAGAAAGGAAGTAATGCTGTTTGGAGAAAAAAAAAAAATCCCCCTCATTCCTCCTGAACCCGTGGCAGAGTACTGATGATGTGGAAGCACCCAGGGGCCTCAGCCTGAGTCCCAGCTGGGTGTCAAACACAGCCTGGGGTGCACCCGGGTGGTCGCCCATCTGCCCCTGCTGTCTGAAAGAGGAGGGGTGGGTGGATGGGGCAGAGGAGCGTCAAACATGGAGGTCATCCAAGCCCTTAAAGTATCAGTCGTCAGAGGAGGTTAAAAAAAAAAAAAAAAAAAAAACGGATCCGAGGTCTCACTCCATTAAGCGTGACCTCATACTGCAGCTTAGATCCGTTTCATTTAAGTGTCACTTCACAGGTTAGGATTCATAAAGTCAGTATTGCGCAGTGAAATACCGTGTGTGCCTCGGGCCTTTGAGACATACAGTAGACAAGCATATTTCAAGTCTCCGATGGTAGACATTCCATGAAATGATAAAGATAAAGTCAAGAACGAAGTCAGATCCATTAGAGTGGAACCATAATAGTACAGCCACCGTCTGATCCATACATGAAACATAAATATGAATATATGTTCCACTGGAAATAGATGTACAGAGTGATAGATAGATAGATAGATAGATAGATAGATAGATAGATAGATAGATAGATAGATAGATAGATAGATAGATAG